>NW_004624813.1:4628313-4650461 GCF_000247695.1 Heterocephalus glaber | reverse complement strand
TAATTTTATTGGTACATTTTAGGTATACAATATAATGACATTCATTATTGGAAATTTGCACCTTTACATAATCTCTCTTGGTTCTTATTTTTCCCCCTTCCCCTGCCCTCCAACCCCTCCACCCCTCCCTATTTACAAAGACTTTGTTGCCATTTTTTCATATTCTCATATTAATTCCATTCCCTTCTTTCCTTTCTCCTACCCCTCCCACTTCCCCTTCTCCTTTGGACTTCATTTTCATAACTAAGTCAGCCTCAGCTTTTCTGGAACTGTTGAATTTACTTTCTGTGTTCATAGGTTTTGAGATAGAAACTGTGAAGAGCAACCTCCGTGTCCTTTTTAACAATGCTGTGAAGAAGCGTTTGATGACAGATAGAAGGATTGGCTGCCTTTTATCAGGTGAAGCCCATTTAAAAATCTAATAATATTTAGTATGTGTTTAAATGAAATGATTTATAGCCATTCCTGAGGTTTTGACTAAAGTATTTGTTTTATGATTTAATATTTTCTCTTATAGGGTGTAAAACTTTTTGTAAGTTGTATTCAGTATTCATAGTGATGTAACTTAGAGTTATGCTGTAGCTGTATTAGTGTTAACAGCTAGGAGTACACTTTCTTTAGAATCCTGTGTAGTGATTTTTAACCAATTTAAGCATAGTTACGGTTACTGCAGCATCCCATAAAAATTATGTTATATATTTTCATTTATGAAAGTTGATTTCTGTTTGTAAAACTTGGAGCTCTTAAGTGGTAAAACTAAAATCCCAATGTTTAATAGGACTGTAAGTTATGATGTCTGTCCTTGTCTAATGCAAGGCACATAACCAGTACCCCGGTTCTCTTGTTTACAGGGGGCTTGGACTCCAGCTTGGTTGCTGCCACTCTGTTGAAGCAACTAAAAGAGGCCCAAGTACAATATCCTCTCCAGACATTTGCAATTGGCATGGAAGACAGCCCCGATTTACTGGCTGCTAGAAAAGTAAGAAGCTGTCTGTGCACATTATGTAGTTAGAACAGACTTGTTACTAGGATGGAAATCAAGTCAGTCGAGATGATCCTATTTCTGCTGCTATATAGACTCCAGTAATTGTTTTAAATTAAATACATTAAAATGGAATGAAATGTCATTTGAATATCCACCATGTTCTGCACTGTACCCTAGTTACTTTTATCCATCATGACACATACAATCCTCACAAAAACCACATGACATTCATTCTGTGCTACAAGTCAAGGCATGGTGTGGTGTTAAAACTGCAGGCTTTGTAGTTTTAAATCCTGGATTTACCACACAAGTCCTCACATACTAGGAATAATAGTATCTACAATGGGATAGTTTTGAGGGAAAATATATAACTCATATGAAATACATAGGATAGAATCTAGCAAGTAAATATTTAGTGAATACTAGCTGATTTATTTTTCATTTTTTATAAGGTGTTATGTTTGGAACTGTGTGCAGAGGGGACCTTGTGCATAGTATGTAGGAGATCTGGTTCTTGGTCTCGAAGACTCAAGAGTGACTGAGAAAGAGCTGAAGAGTAATCTCAATGCAAATTGATCAATACTAGAAGACTCTAAAATATCCAAAGAAAGTAGCAGGAGGGGAGGGCCACTCTATGTAGGAATAACATGAAGGATATAAAATTAGACATTTTGAGAGGCCCAAAAAGAGACCAAGATTAAAGTGGAGGTGTGTTGGACTAGAGAGAGATGAGGTAGGTTAGGTAAATAGATGGGAAGAGGGGTGCTAGTTGGGAGCCTCGTATTTATTAGGTGTCAGCCTTGGAATGAGAAGAGCTTATGGAGACAATACTACTTGTGGCTGAGTAGCAGAGAGCAGGGCAGACAAGGTAGTTGGGTAGGTGGGCTTGTGTGTGGTGTCCTGGAGAACCCTTTCCTCTTATTTTGCCTTGTTTACTTTTTACTATTAATTTACAGTGTCTTGTGGACCACTATCCTGTTTCATTTTCAACGGTAATTGTTTTCTTTAAATATTTACTATATGGATTTTTCTTTGTATATTCAGGTGGCAAATCATATTGGAAGTGAACATCATGAAGTCCTCTTTAACTCTGAGGAAGGCATTCAGGCCTTGGATGAAGTCATATTTTCCTTGGAGACCTATGACATTACAACAGTTCGAGCATCAGTGGGTAAGGCATTATATGAATTAAAACTTTTTAATATTGTAAAAGCATAAGGTTTAAAAAATATTTCAAGTAATAGTGTTCATTCAGTGTTCTACTACTGTGACAAAATACCTGAGAAAAATCAACTTAAATGGAAGAGAAGTTTATTTTGGCTTCTGGATTCAGAAGTTTCAGTCCATGGTTGGTCAGCTCCATTGCTTTTGTGTCTGTGGCAAAGCTCTTCACTTTATGGCAGCCAGGAAGTGCAAAGAGAGAGAGAGGAAGGACCAGGACCCTATTATTCCTTCAGCAGCATGTCTCCAGTGACCTAGCTTCTTCCACTAGGCCTACTTGGTAAGAGTTTCACCTCCTTCTAATAGTGCCACAGGCTGGGGACTATCCTTCAAACTCCTAGGCCTTTTGGGGGACATTCTGTATCCAAACCATAGCATGCAGCTTAAGTAACATTGTTTAAGAATGAATACAAAAAAATCCTATATTGCTAATTATGACCCCTTCAGAATTCCTTGAATTTCCTTTGGAGTGAGGGGGATGGTAAATACCTATTTTACCCACCATATGTATGATACCATCTTTTCTATTTTCCAAAAAAAGTAGGTACATATTTTGGCCCCCTGCTCTCCCAGGTGCTCTGGGTGAGTTTCTTGGGGCATTTAATTGGCCTCCGTATTTGTAGGTTCCTTATTCTTGGATTCAAATGAGGACTGAAAATACCTGAAAATAAAATTTCATCTGTATTACACATGTACAGAGTTTTCTTTCCTTGTCTTTATTTCTTAAGCAATATAGCCTAATAACTATTTCCATAGTATTTATGTTGTATTATGTGTTATAAGTAATTTATGATGATTTAAAGTCCAGGTAGATCTTCGAGACATTGTAGGTTCAGTTCCAGACTTCTGCAATAATGCAAATATTGCTATAAATAGTCACAAATATTTTGGCTTCAAAGTACATATAAGAATCGTGTTTATGCTATATTGTGATCTGTTAAGCTTTCATAGCATTATTTCAGGCCAGGAGTTGTGCAAGCCTGTAATCCTAGCACTTGAGAGGCTGAGGCAGGAAGATCACCATGAGTTCAAGGCCAGCCTGAACTATATAGGGAGACCTTGTCTCAAAAAAAGGGGCACGCCTTAATTATAAAATAGTTTGTTGCTAAAAAAAGTTAATCATTTTGTTGGAAAAAGTGATACCAAAATTGATGCAAGATTCCCACAAACTTTTAATTTTTTTAAAAATGAAAAATCTGTGAAGCACAATAAAGCAAAGCAAAATAAAACAAGATGTGCCTATATATAGGAGTGTGTGCATAGGTTATGTGCAAATACTGTGCCATTTTATAAGGGGGACTTGGGCATCTGCAGATTTGGGCATCTACAAGGGGACCTGAAACCAGCCCCCATGGATGCCAAGGAAAGACTGTGGTCTGTAGAAAATTGGAAATAGGTTTTTAGTGTAATTCTTTTTCCTCAAGGAGTACTTTCGTTAGATTGAGATGTGTTTTGGTAAATATTCCATCATACAACCTAACAATCACTAGCTATGATTGCCTTGCAGACAGTACTAGTTTTATCTGATAGATATGTATTGATATTTGAAGCATACACCAAATCAGACAGATCCAGTGTTGCTGGTGAGTCTGTAAAGTGCTACTGTTTTGGATACATATCTTTTTTCTAAGATATTGTCTTGGAGGGCAAAAAAAGGCTCAAATCTCTCTCTGTCTCTGTCTCTCTGTCTCTGTCTCTCTGTCTCTGTCTCTCTCTCTCTCTCTCTCACACACACACACACACACACACACACACACCCCCCAAAACCCTAGGTATGGCCCTCCAAATATTATAGAAAATAGGCAGGTGTACAATATGTTATTGAAATTTAATGGGGTGGGGTGAGATTAGGAAAAAAGTTGAAAAGGCTCCCTTGGCGGGTGATAAATAAAAGGGTGGAAAGATGATAGTGGTTTAGAGAGATGTGGAATGAGTGCCAAGCAGGCATG
This sequence comes from Heterocephalus glaber, assembly GCF_000247695.1. Next base: position 4,646,306 of record NW_004624813.1, on the reverse strand, counting down.
TTTTCATAAATTAAGCTTCTTTAGCTACAGTGAAATTTTATAAATAAGGAGTGGCGGAGGGCAAAATAACAAAGTTTAAACAAAATCACTTGTATCAGTCTATTTTCTGTTACTGTAATGAAATACCCGATGCCTGGTAACTTTGAAGGTTTATTTAGCTCATAGTTTTGGAGGCTGAAAGTCTAAACAGCATGGCACTCTGGCCAGAGCCCTTCCGGTTATGTCCCTTCATGGTAGACAGCGTCCCAGTGGAAATATGTGTGAAAGGGAGGGATTAAAAGGAGAAACCAGAAGGAAGCGCACTTTTGTAACTACAAGCTCTCAGCAGAGCTACTAGGCATGCCTTCAAGGACCAGAGGACCTCCATAAAACTAGGCCTCCCTCTAGGTCCCCATTGCCACAGCGCATCAGACCTCTAATTCATAACCTTCAGGGACAAAGCATGGTCAAACTATAGTACTACCAAACCCTTATTTTTGTGTTATAATAATAGTGTGCAAGGCATGATTTTTAGGCATTTGAGTCATTGTTCAGTTTAGCAAAAGTTTAAGGTGGACATTCTTGATCTAAAAACATTAGAACTTTAAAAATTGCATAAAATTGTAGAATGGTTTCTGGGCTATTTTATTACAATAGTATTACTTTTGGATTAAGTACACATGAATGGCTTGTCAATATGAGGTTATTTGGAAGTTACTTCATATTCATACAAATCCCAGTATAGTAGTAAAACCTGCAAGCTGCTTTTTGATGGAAGGTTATGTTACATTAACATCAATTTTTTTTCTTATTTAAGGTATGTATTTAGTTTCTAAATATATTCAGAAGAACACGGATAGCGTGGTGATCTTCTCTGGAGAAGGATCAGATGAACTGACACAGGGATACATATATTTCCACAAGGTAAGCACTCTGAAATGAAGGGACATCTGTGCCAGATTAAGAAAAATCTGAATTACGTGACTGTTTTCTATCACCTGTAGTCTCAGTGTAACAGTGACGTTTTTGAGTATCTTATGAGTTCATACGTGTGATGAAATCTAATAGTGTGTACCTGTTATTTCTTTTATGAAGAAAGAAGTCTTAATAGCATCAGATAATACTCATTCTCTGAAATTAGTAAAGCTGAGAATCACCTTTCAGTTTCTTAATCCCTGCAGAATTACGGCCCTTGCCCCCAGTGGGCCCATTTTGTTTGCTCTGATGCTGTGCCAGGGCTGTGGAGAAGATCAGGTTAAGCATTGCCCGTTGCTGTCCAGTCCTCTGCTCCATGCCCAGTTGTTTTACTGCCTGCCTTACCCACCTTTAGTGTCACAATGCGTGTCCGAAGGAGAAATCAAAACTGTTCTGTGTGCCAAAAGCAAAGCTGTTGTTGAGCTCATTGTTTGTAAAATAGGCTCCTTCTCCGGAAAAGGCTGAAGAAGAGAGCCAGAGGCTTCTGAAGGAACTGTATTTGTTTGATGTTCTCCGTGCAGACCGAACTACTGCTGCCCATGGGTAACTAGATCTTTTAAGAAATGATTCTTAAAAAATAAATAAAAAGGACTGGTGGACGAGTTGCCCCTCCCCCACAGTTGGCCAAATGCTGCAAAGTGTGGTTATTCTTTTAATAAACAAAATGAAAGTCGTCTCTTTTAGCACCAGAGTAACTGGGATAAAGTGAAAGTGCTGCCATGGGAATGGGGAGCGGTCCTGTGTCGATTGTTTCAGACATAGTACCTGCCCTTTTTTTTCCTTTCAGCACTGGGGATTGAAAGGTCTTCCATCAAACTGCATCCCCAGTGCGGGCTCGCCCTTCCCTTCCCTTCCTTTCTTTTTTTTTTTTTGAGCTAGGGGTGTGCTAGGTTGCTCAGTGTGTACTCCAACCTGCACTCTCTCCTCAGCCTCCCACAGAGCTGGGGTTATAGGCCTGTGACACCACTGTCTGCTTGGAGGGCCTATCTTTCAAGCATAACAGCAGACTTTACAGCAGTCTTCCACGTTTGAGCCCAGGGAAAGCTGTAGCAACCGTCTTTAAGTCTAAGAACTCGAAAGCTGTAAACTCTGCATAGCAATTATTGAGCACCTGCTATACCTACTTGATGTTGTGGTGACCCTAATGGGAATGAAGACACAAGATGACTAGATTACTTGAAAACCAGGTTTCTTCCATGTCATTTGCCCCTGGCTTAAGTTTTCCTGTTTTAACTGGTCATGCTGGAGAATTGAAGACTCATACTGCATGTGATAAACAACTGAATTAAATGTTTTAATTTTCTCTACTGAAGCATGCTTAAGTATAGGAAATAATTATTAGGGGATAGGGAAGGTACTGGACCCTTGCTTATTATCCTATCTGGTTGTCTTAATCAGAGTCACTAAGATGCCAGACACAGATGATGTGGCATTTGATAAAATGTTGTGGAACATTGGTTTAATTTGAATATTGTATGTGAATTATTGATCAGTGGTAAAAAACACTGAATTGTCCTTTCAACTCTGTTACTAGTAGAAGAGATGATCTTACCTTGAAAAATATGAGCCACAAAGATTTGGGCAAGGCACATTCTTAATGATCAGCTTCCTCATGATTCTTAACTTTTCTGCTTTGTGAGATGTGCATTTAACTTTTCATTGGAAGGAAAGTAAAAGTAATAGTTTCGAATAGGTAGTTTTATGCCCTAGGTAAGTTAATACATATTATTTTGAAAGCAGATATTCATATCCATCCATTAGTGTAGATCATTAGGAGTGATAAAAAGGACTCTAAGCTTAGTGTTACTCAATCTGGCTCATTTGCTAGGAGACTGCACCAAAACCTGAACTGACAAGTACTAAATATTCATTTTGACTTAGATTATTCTCTTTTCTCCTTTAAGCCTTGAACTGAGAGTTCCATTTCTGGATCATCGATTTTCTTCCTATTACTTGTCTCTGCCACCAGAAATGAGAATTCCAAAAGTGAGTAAATCAACTCAGAATAAACACTGTCCATTGCTCTCAGGTTGCATATATGACTTTTACTGATGCTCCTTGTGTTTTCATGTCAGAATGGGATAGAAAAACATCTCCTGAGAGAGGCATTTGAAGACTCTAAACTGCTACCTAAAGAAATTCTCTGGCGACCGAAAGAGGCCTTCAGCGATGGGATAACCTCAGTCAAGAATTCCTGGTTTAAGATTTTACGGGAATTTGTTGAACATCAGGTATGATCTGATTTTTTTAAGAAGGCTTTCCTGGAATTGGACAATTTGGATTCATATTTATCTAGTTTGAAAAATTTGTGTTTATAGGAGAGGTTCACAGTGCCTATAAATAATACCTCATTTATAAGAACTATATAAGAATTAAGTAGCATGTAGAAGAAGCAAAAGAGAAAGGAGGAGCAGAGACTTAATCATCATTAACCATTAAACACATTTTTGGGTACCTGCTGGGTATTAATATCAGCCAAAAATGAATGAAATGCTCCACACCAAGTTATTAGAAATATGCCATGTGAATTTTTTTTGAAAGTTAATGCAGTGATGCATATTATGGATGTTTTGGCCTTTAAAAGAGTGAGTGATTCAGAGGCTTGTGCCATTGTTTGTTGTGGCTTCTGTTAACTTTATTTTGGTCTTGTGGCACCAGAGCAAATGCAAGTATTTCCATGACAGTTACAAAGCTGTTTTGCTCTCACACTCTTATTCTTACAGGTTGATGATGCAATGATGGCAGCTGCAGCCCAGAAATTTCCCTTCAATACCCCGAAAACGAAAGAAGGCTATTACTATCGCCAGATCTTTGAATGCCACTACCCAGGCCAGGCTGGCTGGCTGACCCACTACTGGATGCCCAAGTGGATCAACGCCACCGACCCTTCGGCCCGAACTCTGACCCATTACAAGTCAGCCACCAAAGCTTAGGCCCTCGCTGTCCACACAGAGGAGGGAAAGCAGACGTTTCTTTTTGCTGTGAAGGTGGGGAAGCTGGGGATGGATAGGGGACTAGTAAGAGTCAACCACTCAGGTTTGGGCTTGACAAAAATAAAAGTCATACATCTAAAACATTGCTCTCCTCATTTATATTCACTTAGTCCTTCCATTTTTGGTAGTTACAAATTGAGCAGCTTTTGGTGTATCATTGTAAGGAGGACAGTGAACTAGGCCACAAACACTGGGGATGTACTCAGTGGTAGTGTTGTTGCCTAGCATGCACAGGCCCTTGGTTCAATCCCAGCCCCTTCTCCTCCCCAAACACCCTTAAAAACAACAACAAAACAAGGCAGTGGGAGGAGGTCTGATGTAGCTCATAACACTTTCCTGATAGAACCGCTTTGGAAACTATCTGGGCCTCATGGAAATGTGGCCTCCTCCCAGAGCTGTGTCATCTTGCTGTGGTCCCTTAGCAACTTCTCTTAGTCTTGGCTCCATCCTAACAGCTGGCTAGGCAAACTTTAGAGATATAAGTCCTTTGTAGGAGTTCATGGCAGTTCTGTTTTCTAAGATACCAATTCATTTTTTTCTTTTTTATGTTGAACCAATGTCCTTGCTGGGGACTATTCTGGAGCTGGGGGTAAGCTTTAATAAAACTTTAATAGTAATATGTTAGACTTTAAGGATCTGTGTTGGAACTGTTTAGCTCTGTTTTAGTCATGTAGATAATGTCAGCTAATAGGCATGGCTGAGGTCTGTTAAAACTTAGTTATAGAACCAAAGATAAGCATTTTTGATTGAAAAAAGTATTTTGAACATAGTTGGGGAAAGGAAATATATCATGGATACATTCAGTGACCAGGTAGAGAGTTTTAAATACTCATTGGTTGTTTAGAGACAATATATTGAAATACGGAATGTGCATTTGGCTCTTAAAAATGTTTAAAAAGGGGATGGTGGTGTACAGGTAAATATAAGAATACTTGATGGGAAAAGTGAGTAGGCTAGAAATTTAGCTATTAGAAAATGAGAAATTGAGACTAGCTGGAGGGTCTTTTTTTCTCTACGATTAAAAAATTTCTCCTAGAAACAGGAAATGCCATTAATAATTAGATGACTTTTAAGGATTTTCTTGTACTTGTAAACACTTGAATTTTAAGCCTGGCATGATTTGACTGTAACATATTTCCTGAGAAAGCCTCACCCAACCAAGCCAGGTAGCGTTAAAAATACTTTGTGGCTCTAGATTTTTAACTTTAGTAACTGTGAGATCTTCCATGTTCAGATACCTCTTGGAAGTTTTAGAGATACTTCAATTCCATATCAAACTTGAGGTTGATCAGAATGGCAGCAAGTTGCTGGATTTCAGATTACACATAAACGGTGCATAATGTTCTTGGTACACAGTTTCTCTTCCTTTGCACCTTTCATAGTAGAAGTTTGGAGGACATGGTAGGCCCTTGGCTCATGCACATAACGCAATAGCTTACATATCTACCAAGCTTGTTTTCGTAGGTCGTTCTGGTCTTAGTCATTCAGTGAAAAGGAGGTCCTTAGTATCTAATCCACACAGCATGGCTAACAACAAACAATCCAGTCCTCACAGGCATAAACTAAAAGATTGCTAGTTGATATCCTGTGGTTCCAGCCTCCTGAGCACCTAGTAAATGACTTGCCTGCTACAGGCTTATTTCACTTTGCCTTAATATCTGCTCTTAAGAAAATACCATGTAGTTTGACAGAATTTTTATCCTTGTGTTTAAAAATGAAAGTAAAAACCCACCACATATCCTGCTACTGCTTTTAAATAGTTTTAACATGTTCTTGCAGATCTCTGGCACTATCATACACGTGTAGGTAGATTATCTTAATTAACATAAAAACTCAAAGCTTCTTAAATCTTTTACAAGGGAAATGTAAAGAGGAGCTAATCCTGGGTCTGTGATAGTCCAGCCTCAGAGGGATTATGCCCTAATCTGTGGTCAGACTGTTGCATGAATATGTGGTGGAAGCCAGCGTTAGCATGCTTCTTAATTCCTCCTGTATTGAGGTTCCCTTAGTTTGTTCTGGGGTCTGTGATAAGTGGTGCTGGGAATGGGCCCCTGTGGATGGGAAAAGCTGGCTGTGAGGAGACAACAGAAGCTGAGCAGGGAGGCTGTTACCTATGGCCATAACAGTGTGCAGTGGACACTGCTAATTGTTCGAAGCACTTTGTTGTGTTAGCTCATTCAACCTCAACTGTGCAGGTGTGGTCAATTTTCTTTTCTAAAAGTGGCTACCACAGTATTCCTGGTCCCACACACTCTTCTGGAGCCTTGTTGCCCCAAAGGAGCATCTTTGTCTCCTGTGCTTGAGCCTGAGCAAGATTTTATGATTGCTTTAACTAGTAGAACATAGTGGAAGTGATGCTGTGTGACTTTTAAGGCTTGAGCACAAAAACTGATTTGGCCTTTGCTTGCCATTAATGTGCCTTTGGCTGCACCCAGAGCCTGCCTGTAAGAGGCTGGGCTGAGCCACAGTGAATCAGTTAACAGCTGAGAGCACCACCAGGCTAGAGAGTGAGCAAACTCCCGGTCCTTATCTCCAAGTTTGCCACCTAGGCCCAGGCATGGGGAGCAGAGATCAGCCATCCTGTCTTTTGTCCAAAGTCTTTATTTAAAAACCTATAAGCAGAGTAAGTGGTGGTGTTGACACCATTAAGTTTTGGGGTGGTCTCTTACACAGGCACAATAAGTGGAACTGGTAGGCACCACTAACCCTCTTTCCACACAGGGTAAGCAAATTGCCAGACCAAGGACAGTCAGCTAATTAGTAAGTAGTGCAGCCGCAATCAGCCAGACACATATTGGTGATGCTCTTCCTTGACTCTTACACTGGCAGCACGATAGGGATCACAGAAGCGCTTGCTGTTTTCTGTAATGCAATGGGTGGGTGCTGAGAAAACAATCCCAGCATTTCAGTGTTTTACTACAACAAAGTTATTTTTTGTTCAAATGCTATGTCCATCTTGTCCTATGGAGAGCTCTGCATGCTTTGGTGAGGGGTTTATAGTGTCCAGGCTGTTGAAGGAACAATCTTGACTCATACTTCACCATCAGCTAGGGAGGGGATGGAGAAAGTGGTGAATCATGTGCTGAAAAGTCAATCATCCCCTCTGAAATGATATGTATGCCACTTCTGTTCACATTCTACACTAGTCACATGGCCACATCTAAATCCAAGACAGCATGTACCAGCACGGATAAAACATTTGCAAAAAAGCACCAACTCCTCAAATTCACCTTTCAGCCACCCAGTACTTTCCTGTATATGAAATATACTCTTCCCTTTTTCAAGGGTGACTGTTTGAGATTTCCATTCTGCGTGGCTTCAAGCCCAGACTTTGGTATCTTGGGATGATGGACTGATGTCAGAGTCTGTTTCAGGGCTGAGAAGCAGCATTTTTTCATGAGGTAAAAAGAAAATTTATTTTCTCTCCACTTGTACAAAAATAATAAAGCAGGAATAGGATAATTACAACAGCAATGACAAAACACATGATCAAAAAGGGGAGACATATAGTGAACTCTGCTCTTTAGCCATTTTTAATGACCTGCTGGCCAACCATTCGAAGGCCCCATTTTTCCAGCAAAAATTGGCCTTCAAGGGTCAGCAGCAGCCAAGATGTCAGCCAGGGGAATGAGTAACTGAGCACAGGTGAGAAACAGGACACTGAAGGGAATGGTTGATTCCTAGTACTAAAGCTGATTTGGCTCATGATTTTACTTTGGGTTACACAGTGTAAGAGGTAACAGTTATTGGTCATCATTCTGAGTGCCAAGCACTGCTCTGTAACCTTTAATTATGCTTCACAGCCCTGGGACATGTGTACTGTTAAGCTCACCCACACCTTATGGATAAGGAAAGCGAAGTACAGAGGGATTATGTTGCATGCCCAGGGTCACATGGGCCTTAGGGAGTGGGGTATTTCATCACAGGTGCCTGGGTTTAGAGGCTTCCTAGTCCAGATGACCTTTCAAAGGGATAGAAATGTAGAATCTAATTGTGGAAAAAATTTTATATAATCTATATTTTTCTCTAATTCTGTATTTTAATAGAAGTATATGTTCCATTTTATGATTAGTTCATAAATTATTCAGCACATCTAATTTAAGCATAAGATAAATTTATTTTAATTTCTAAAATTGATAGTGAACATGCATATGCATACTCATGTGATTTAGATCTGTGAATGTGTGATCTTCTATGAATTCTTATTTGATTTTATGCCCTACCTAGCTGCCCTACCTAGCCACTAAAAATGGCAAGACATTAATTCATAGTCCTCTTTGAAACTTAGAGAATTTTTAATAGTACTAGAGGGGAAAGCCATAAACTATCAATGTACTTAAAAAAATTGGTTGCTGTAGTATAAAGTACAGTATTTGATCCCTGAGTGCTAAGAATATAATACATCAAACCACAAGGTGGCAGCCTTGATACATTTTTCTCTTTAAGCAATTTTATGTAGGCTGCGTGGCTCTCAAATGACCACAAGATGGGGCAAGATAACATACTCCTTACAAGATAACAAGATAACAAGATAACATAATAACATACTCCTTACAAGATAACATACTCCATACAAGATGGGGCAAGATAACATACTCCTAACATACTCCAGATAACATACTCAAGTCAACATACTCCTTCAATTGCCCGGGGAATTTTTCTGTCTGTGTGGGATTTTTTGTTTGTGGGTTTGTGTACATGCATTTGTGGTTTAGAACTATTTGTGGTCATATATTAAAACTACAACCTCAGGTGGTGACCTTGTACATCTTTCTCATATCGTATCATGTGATATGCAATATTTAGACCTTGATTTGTATTTCAAACCAGCTATCTTCCTGACTTTGAAGTAGGCCATGCCTGCAGCTCCTTCCTAATTCTGTGACTCATCTTGGATCGTGGTGGGGGAAGGTGGTCTCCCCAATTCTGATCCTCAACTGAGATAGGGAATAAAAGAGAAAATGGGCTGCCGCCTGCCTCGCAAGCACAAGGTCCCGAGTTCAATCCCCCCCCCCAAAAAGAAAGTGGGATGGAGAACATGAGTTCTGTATTGGACAGCAAAGTTTGATGATAACAGCAGAAATGTGGATCATATAATATGTAATATCTGATGTAACTATCACCTGCCAGAAATCATGCACTCAGTTGCAGAGAGGGGGCCAGGAAGGTGTACTTGGGAAAGCCTCCCTGCATAGAAGCGGGAGACTGTGGCCAGTGGCAAGGAGCAGATTCTTCTAGACCATGTGACAATACTGGTGTTCATTGTTAAAAAACACAGAAATCCAATTTCTGTGAAAAAGTTTCAGATTATTAAGTATTGACTAAAATATTTAAGAATTTTCAGACTGAACAGAGCATGTCCTGTGTGATAACATTAATTTATATAAATTAATCTCTCTATAATCCATATAAAATGACACCACCCAGTAGCTGATAAGCAAACTTAGCCTGCTTTCCATGGGGACTGTGTATGGGATCACAAAGTTATCGGCACTTTAGGCAAGGGAGCCGAGCCTTTGCATTCCTCTATGTCAACCTTTGGAAGGCAAAGCCTTTTGGGGATTTGTAGATGGGGCAACTCACATCAGCAAGTGACAGGTCTTTGGAAAAGGCTGCAGCCATGAACTATTGTGACTAGCATTCACAACAGCTGAAAATTTGGTGTGCTAATCTGGCAACAGGATGGGATGGATGAAGTATGGACAACACACTCATGTTCTGGTCAGTGATATTAAGGGTGGGCAGAAGCCACAAAAACTATGATGAATGTTTAAATACACTTTATTACTATAAAAAACACATTGCCATCAATCCTCCTCAAAATATTCCCTTTGCTTTGAACACAATTACCCCTTCATTCTTGGCAATAGGTCATTTACTGTAATTTTTAAAATTTAAACATTCACTGTGTTTTCCAGTCACCCCTTGTATCCACAAATATTTAAGGATCCTTAGAGAAGTGATAATCTTGTGAGAAAAAAATTATTTCTCCATAAATGCACTTGTCATAAGCTTATAACTTTTGTAGTTTGTATTTCTCTGTAAACACTAGTGTATTTTTGGTTAGCTAGTCCTTCTAAATCTTTTTCCCTTCTAAATCTTTTTCCCTTCTAAATATTTCAATCTCTAGGTAATTTATTTTGTGGCTTTTTAATAAAGGGGCAGGCATCACAGGTGGGTCAAATACACCACCGCCTATGAAAAATTTCATTTTCCAATGAAAATATGTACTTTAAGAAATTGGATTTCTGGCTGTGAACCTCAGTAGCTGTGCTGGGGGAATACAAGAAGCAATCTTTGTGCTCACTTGGTACAATGAATGGCAATGTGTATGCATGCGTGTCAAAGTGTAAACAGGTGAGTTTTAACCAGTGTGGGCTGTTGCATTTTTTGGTATTTATTTTTTAAATAAATATTTTATTTTGATTTTTCTTGTAGAATTAGCCCAAATTGGTACACTATCACATGAAAATCCATTCTTACAACTTTGGGAGAAAGTTGAAAGTGAATAACCAGGTGACTTAGCCTCTGATGATGACTTGGATCATGTGAATCAAATAAGTTAGCAAGATATGACAGAGAAGTACAGAATGAAGATCTTGATTCAAATGAGGAAGAAAACAGTAACGTGAATAAATATTTGACCAGTCAAAATGCTACAAAATAGTCAGTCAGAAAATGTTATTAGGTTCTTGGCAGGGGTTGAAATCTATTGGATGGAAAACCAACACTGGGATTCAATGTTGGAAATGGTAATGGACAATATGCTACAAGATGTTGTGAAATACGCAAATAAAGAAATGCAAGTAAAATGTCCTGTATACATTGACAGTCATACTTACTCAAAAATATGTTTATTATGATACCTCACTATCTGAACTGAGTGAGAAATGGTGGGGCACGCCTGTAACTCCAGCAGTTGGGAGGCAGAGGCAGGAGGACGACCAAGAATTGGAGGCTACTTTGGGCTACATAGTGAGACCCCCCCCCAAAAGGATTCCTAAGATTGCTGTACTTAGGACTTTCTCATGGTAATTTCAAGAATGTGAAAGACTTATGGAGAAGTGATGAGTGTGGGCTTGAGGTTTTAGAATAACAACAACAGTAAGATTTAGTTTCCTTCAGAATTGTCTGCAGTTCGATGACAAAACCACCTCCCAAAAAAGAAAATGAACTAATAACCTGGGTGCTATCCTCTCATTGTTTGAGAGCTTTGATTCAAACTTCCAAGGAATTTACACACCATCTGGAGACATGACTATTAATGAACAGCTTGCAGCATTTCATGGTCACTGTAGCTTTAGGCAGTATTTTACAGATAAGCCTTCAAAATAAGGAACAAAAATATATGCCCTGGTAGATGCAAAGACATTGTAGGTTCAATTTAGAAATTTATCCTGGAACTCAGCTACCAGGTCTTTATATGTGCAGTAATAAGCTAAATGATGTTATAAACAGATCTGTTGCTTCTCTTTCCCAGACTAATTGGAATGTGACATTCGATAATTGGTTTGCCAGTTACCCGTTGATGTCACATTTGCTAAGAGAGCACCAGTTGACCAGTGTAGGAACTATATGTAAGAAGAAAGTGGAAATTCCCAGTGAAATGTTGCAAATTTGAAATAGAACATTGTATAGTGTAGTCTTTGGATTTCAGAGGTATAACATTGGCCTCATATATGGCAAAGAAAAACAAAGTGTTACTGCTGATGTCAACATTACACCATAATGGAAAGATTGAGAGAGATACCTCAACACAAATGGAGCCAGAGGTGGTAGCTTTTTACAGCAAAACCAAAGGAGGAGTAGATGTTGATGAGTTATGCAGCAACTATAATGTCACTTGAAGTACAAAGCATTGGCCAGTTGATTGTGTTTTACTCGATCCTAAACAAGTCTGGCACAAATAGTTTCATAGTTTACAGAGAAAAAGAGTGCAAAATATCACAGAGAAGTTTTCTTAGAGGATTGGGGCTGGAATTGATAAAAAAAATCACAACAGAGGAAGAGCAAAAATATTTCTGCCTATGGAATTATGCAAAAAATTCTGGAGCAGACTGGAGAACTGACAGGTGAACAGACAGGTGCAATGTCACAAAGACTTACTAGGACAACAGGAAAACAAAAAAGATGTGAACTGTGTCCTAAAAAATGGACAGGAAAACAAAACATACATGCTATATGTATGTGTATGGAACTATTTGTTCTGTATGTGCTATGTGTATTCTGCATGGAACATGCAGTATATTCTGTATGGAACATGTGGTTTATTGTGTATAGATTTAGTTTGTGTATTGTGTATGGAACATACAGTTTTTATGTGTGAATATTATACACAGCTAAGTTAGGTAAAAATTTTATAGGCAGTCAGATAGGGCTAGGCCCTTGAAGGAGTCAGTGCAAATGATGAGAACACATTACAACTGTGCCTGAAGGCACATCTGTCAAAGGGCAGGCCTCAATATAGGGAAGGAATGACCAGGCCTACATGCCTCCCCAAAGGACAAGAAATAAATTGAAGATTATAGTATAATTGGTGTCATCTGGTCCAATGAAGTCTAAATAGACATAAATCATCCAAGAGGGTGACCAGGACCTCCTGATCTATTTCTTCCTAAAAAGGTCCTTGTTCTTTCCATGGACACTTGCTGCATGACCTGGTTCCCCACTGGATCAATATTACCTAAGCAGCTATACTTGTAGTCTTATTGGGTGATCATAGTTTTGACCCGTGTTGTACTCACCTCATGGTTTTGATCTATGAAACTTCCTTTGAGAAATGGGCTCTCTGGCAACCTACTTTCAGGTCTCCTCCTATCTCACAGGAGCTGTCTCTCTTAGTAAATTTTTCCTACTCTTAACCTCCATTGTTGCTTTGAATTCGTTCTTCAATTTTGGGGAACATGAACTCAGCATAGCTGACATCTAGCAGGTTGGGAGTTATAATATTTTCCGTATATTATAAAGATTGTCTTGGGTGTGATAATTGAAGCAAAGATTATTTCTGTGGTATTTTCACTGTAGTTCATGTAGGAATTTATTTCTTCTCTTCTTTTTTAGATTTTATGAGCAAGTATACAGTTGATGTTGAAAATGTTGATGTGAATTCTAAACACTCATTACATACTTGATATTTTATTTTATTGGCATTTTATTTTCCTGCTAAGTGAATACTGTATAATTTAAAAGAAGCTCCAGACAAAAGGGGAAGATAAGAGGTGACAAGTTTGGGTTGCCACACAGGAAAGGAAAGCTAAGCACATGTGCTGTCAGGGTAAGTGAGACTTGTGTATGGAACACGCAGTTTTCATATATGAAGACTGTCTTGGGTGTGACAGTTGAAGCAAAGATGATTTATGTGGCAGACTTTTGTTTGAATTTTCATTGTAGTTCACATAGGAACCTATTTGTTCTGTTCTTTTTTAGGCTTTGTAAGCAAGTATACAGTTGACATTGAAAGTGTTGATGTTTATTCTACACACTCATTACATATTAAAAATTTAATATTTTATTTTCCTGCTTGTACACATTGTTTAGTGTAGTAAAACTCATAAAATTAAAATTAATAATTCATCAATAGAAATACTTCTAAAAAATAAGCATGGGTGTTATATATCCCCATAATGTACATATCACAGACATTTGCCATGATGTTCCCATTAATAGTTCTGATTTTTCTGGAAAGCTTCCCCTAGTCCTTCTAAAGCTGGGAAACTTTTTTGCTACCGAGTCTTCAGAAACTCAACAGATTGCATTATCATTATGCTAGCAATGTGGTGGGATCTTGCTCCGTGTCTGAGTCAGGCAGGTTTTTGTCAGGAAAACAGAAGCTACTCCATGATATCTGGGCACAAAGTGTTGACTGTTAGGAATTAGAGGCTTGCCTGACTTTCAGAAGACGTGGGTGCGGGGAGAGGAAGGCCAGAAATGAGAGGTGCGGGGAGCAGACCCTGAGGATCTCACCTGAAGTAATAGTGGATTTGGTGATCCAAGACTTTCTGGGGAGCTCCTGCAAGTCTTAAGAAGCTCTAGGTAGCGCTCCTGTGTCTGCAGAGATACTGCAGGGGCAAAGGTTGCCTCAAAGGCTTTCCAAGGAATCACTCCATGTTTGCTCAAGAATCTAGCTGCCATCAAAAGGGGCAAAGGGGAGGGGGAAGTGGGAGGGGTAGGGGAAAGGAAAGAAGGGAATGGAATTAATATGAGAAAATGAAAAAATGGAAAGAAAGTCTTTGTAAATAGGGAGGGATGGAGGGGTTGAAGGGAGGGCAGGGGAAGGGGAAAACATAAGAACCAAGACAGTATGTAAAGGTGCGTATCTCCAATGATGAATGTCATTATATTGTACACCTAAAATGTACCAATAAAAGGATATACAAAAAAAAAAAAATCTGGCTGCCATCACATCTAGAGGGTACAACTTCTCTTTCTCTTTCTTCTTCCAAATCTTGAATGAATTCCTTTCTGGGTAACTCCAAATTGCAAGAGGACTGTGGAAAAAGACCTGAAAAGGGAAGGTTGTTTTGTCCAGCTGACAACAGATAATGCAGCACATTATCTCCTGATAGAGGTCAAAAGATGAAATTTCAACAAGAATTTTAAATGACTTAATTGATTTTATTTGCCATTCATGTATCAGGTAATTTCTAAAATGAGATAAGTGCTCCATTTGGCATGGCAAAATAGCCAGTTTTTATTCTATAGCTTTAACAAGTGCAAGAAGACAGCATAATAGAAAAAAGCAGATTGGTTAATATGAGGTTGCTTCAGGCTACTTTTCTCATAAGTGTTAAAAACAGGAGTTTTCCCGATTCTGGCTATCACTCATCTGTTTAGGATTTCCTCTCTCTCTCCCTGAATTTTTCAGGTCAGACAACTCAGTTTCAGTTTGATGATATGGATCTTTAGAATGAGTGACTCCATTTTGGTTTGGTCTTATCATGCTTGGGGCAGAAGCTTGGTCCAAGTAAATGTCCTGCTATGAGTGTTGTTTCACATAGAGTATGAGCTCCTCACGAGCTGGAGAATCTAATTCGTCTTTATGTCCAAAGTGCTTAATGCAGTCCCTGGAAAATAGAAGTACTCACAAATTGTTCATGAAATAATTGCCTAAGTGGATGAGGGATAGACTGAATCGAGATGGATTTTGATTGTGTTACGAACAATGCAATAAAAAAATCAACTATCTCCAGAAGAGCCTAATGTTTGGCAACTTATGTTAGAGATAGTGACAATTAAGGATCATATATTTTCTAGGCTGAAATTTAAAATCTTACACAGGAAGAAGCTTTGCAAATCAGGGCAGCTAAGCTGGTGAGACCTATCAGGCTAGAGAGCCAATGTTTACAATATGTGTTTCCTTTGCAACCATGTACATATTAAGTAAATTGCCACTAGGTGGTGCTCTTGCTTGTTTCTTGTAACAGTCTAGTGCCTTTTCTAAACGTGGGGATTGACTAATAGAGCCAGAACTGTTATAATTCTTTTTAAAAAAGACAGCTGACTGCCCCTTAACTTATAACACTGACGTTAGCTGACGTAAGACACACCTATTGCTTCAGGAACTAAAGCACCCTGAAAGTAAAAGAGCCAATAAGAGACTAACATCATTGTCTATAACAAGCTTTCATGATCTGAGGATTACAAGAAAGCTGGCCGTAGAATCTTCTAAGTGTTCCCAGGGGCTTTTGTTCCAAGTTACCCTGGTCCTGCTTCTTAGGCAAGGTGGAATGATTCAGAAGCTCACTGTCTTACTTAGCATGGTGGAATAAAGTTAAGACTCAGCAGGTTCTTAAACCAGCTCAAACTGTAAAAGCTCAGCGTGACAGACACGAAACTGCTGCAGCAGGACTAACATCTTTCCCTTTGAGATCTACAGATTCCTTTGTAACCAAAATGAAGTTTTCCTATAACTTCTTATACTATTTTAAAAAATTACAAAGTCATATACTCATTGTATAAAACCCAGGAAAATTCAAAGAAAAAACAACCATAATTAATCTCAGCCCTAATAATTAACAAATTTTTTACTGGATAATGTTTTTATAGTCCTTTATTGTGTGTTTACTTATTTATACATGCGATTGACCTAGTTCTGTGTTTTAGGCACCATGCTAGTTTTTGAGTTTATAAAGAAGAACAAGACAGTGTTTCTCTACAAGATAGTTTCTTACTCTGTTTCTCCAAATTTCCCTTTAAATTCTTCTGTCTGTATGTGTACAAAATTAAACTATACAAATACATATGTAGTTTTTACAAAAAATATTATATTTAGATACTGTATTGTATTGTATTTTACTTTGTATCTTGTGTACCTCACCCCTTTGAATAATATATTAAGAACATTTTTCCATGTCTGCAAGTCATTTTCAAAGGCATAATTTAAAATCCATATTCATTAAAAAGTTTATCTAACTTACCTATCTTGAAACTGTTGTTTCTGCTTGTTTTTACTACAACAAATAACTCAATGAGCATTACAGCCTAATCTTTGCTTACTATCACAGTTCTATTCCTAGCTAAATTCCCAAAGATAGGATTCATAGATCAAGTAATTAATAAAATATTAAGGCTTTATATCCCTGTCTAAATTTCCTCCGTAAAGTCTACATCAATTTTTGGCTTTATTCTCACTGCATTGAATCCTCACCAGCATTGAGTATTTTCATTTGAATATGATTTTCAATTACTCAGGTAAAGGTACTATTTCATTATTGTTTAAATTAGCATTTATTATTCACAAGGTTGAACATGTTTTCTTATGTTATTAGCCATTTTTCTTACATTTTGAATTGTTTTATGATGTTTTGGGTCCAGTTTATACTGGGCATTTAGTTTTTTTCTTTTTTTTCATTAAGTTTATTGGTACATTTTAGGTATACAATACAGTTACATTCATCATTGGGATCTTGTACCTACCTGTACAGGATGTATCTTGGTTCTTATTTTTTCCCCATTCCCCTGCCCTCCCTTCACTCCCTCCACCCTTCTATATTTACAAAGACTTTGTTTCCATTTTTTCCTTTTCCCATGTTTCTTTTACTTTCTTTCCTTTCCCCTACCCCTCCCAGTTCCCCCACTCCTTTAGACATTTTCTTCTTATTTTAATTATTAATTGTACATTTCAATCCTTATTTACAAGTTTAGTTTTTCACACTATAGAAATTATTCCATATTTACACATGTGTGTCCTATTTATTTCACTTAAGAGTATCGCCTTGGTCAATGTGCTACAGTTCCCAGCACAGAGGAGCCTTCTGGGTCAACATGACACAGCTCCCAGTTCGGAATAGGAGGGTCCAGGCTAACCTACCCTGGCTCACAGCACAGAGGAGGCTTCCGGGTTGATGTGCTACAGCTCCCTGTGCACAGGAGGCTTCCGGATCAATGTGCTGCAGCTGCCGGTGCAGAGTAGGAGGCTTCCAGGCCAACCTACCACCACTTCCAGAAGAGAGGAGATGAGCTGCACAGCATGAGCAGCCCCCCCCGCCCAGCCCCCATCAAAATGAGAAGACAGGTAAACAAGCCTCAGAACCAGACTTCCAGATCACCTACAGCAACCCCGAAGGGAAACGAGATGGAACACTCTGATACTCAAACACCTGGACTTCCTGAACTAGCAAAAAAAGAGGATCTGGAAAAAATGAAATCAGAAATAATTTCACACATAACAGCAGAGATTGTGCTCATCATGCAAGACATGATTAATAAATCTAGAGAAGACGTAGATAAAAAAATAGAGGAGCTGAGGAACATGATGGACTCTCAACAAAGGAAACAAATGGAATCCATAAAACAAATGAAAACAGATATCCAGGAGATTAAAAACTCCATTAAAAGTCTATGCAGCAGAATGAGCCAATGTGAGGACAGAACTTCAGATATAGAAGATAAGATTGCAATTAGTGACCAGGAAAAGAAAAATTTCTTTAAAATAGTAAGGGATCATGAGAAATCAGTCCAATAGCTGCTAGATGATGCGAAGAAGAACAACATAAGACTGATTGGAGTCAATGAAGAAACAGGAGAGAGTGCAGATGACATAAAAAA
>NW_004624813.1:4584669-4605458 GCF_000247695.1 Heterocephalus glaber | reverse complement strand
GGGAAAAAAATAAGAACCAAGATGCATTATGTAAAGGTACAATTCCCAATGAGAAATGTAATTGTGTTGTGTGCCTAAAATGTACCAATAAAATAATTTAATTAAAAAAATCAATAGCATTCCTGTACACAAATAAAAATCACTAGGGCAAAATTAGGGAAACCACATTTTTCACATTAGCATAAAAAATAAAATATCTAGGAATCAGTATAATGAAGGAAGTAAAAGACATTTACATTCAAAACTATAGTACTCTGAAAAAGGAGACCAAAGAGGATATCAGAAAGCGGAAAACTATCACTAGTTCTTGGGTAGGAAGAACCAGTGTAATGAAAATCGTCATACAAATAGGTCAACTAGACCAAAAAAAAAAAAAAATCAACAAATAGCAAAATTGATACACATCTTTCAGCGAATGGACTTACTAGATATCTACAGACCATTCAATCCAAGGACAACAAATACACATTTTTCTCAGCAGCACATGAAATTGGGGATTTAGCTCAGTGGTGCCACCACCTGGCTCACAAGCACAAGGTCCTGAGTAAAATCTCCAGTACCAAAAAAAAAAAAAAAGCATCAAAATAGCTCATATACTACTAGGCCGTAAGGCATGCTTAAATAAATACTAAAGAATCAAAATAATCTTTTGCATATTATCAGATCATAAAGCAATGAAAGTAGAAATCAATGGCAAAAAATCACAGAGAGTATGCAAACACATAGAGACAAAATAATTCACTTTTGAATTACCAGTGAGTCACAGAAGAAATCAAGAAATAAATAAAAAATTCCTTAGGATTAAATGATAATGCCAATACAACCTACTAGAATCTATGGGACACAATGAAAGTGGTCCAAAGAGGGAAATTTATAGCTCTGAATACCCATATTAGAAAAACAGAGTGATCCTAAATAAAAGACCTAATATTGCACCTCATGTTCCAATGTAGCACATTACATAAAAAGAAGGATAAAAATCACAAGGTCATCTCAATAGATGTAGAAAAAGCATTTGACAGTATTTAAC
Organism: Heterocephalus glaber; assembly: GCF_000247695.1. The sequence goes on along the minus strand of NW_004624813.1, from coordinate 4,604,428 downwards.
ATCCATTCATTTGAAAAATAAGACCTTGATAAAATTGACAGAGACGGATCTTACTTAAGAGGATAAAAGCCATTTATGACAAATTCACTGCCAACATCATACTAAATGGGGAAAAATTGAAAGCACTCCCACTAAATTCAGCAAAAAAAACAAAGGTGTCAACTATTAACACTCTTGTTCAATATAGTACAAAAACTATTAAATTAAGTAGGCAAGAGAAAAAAAATAAAAGGGATTTTAATAGGAAAGAAATATGTTTAAAAATCCTTATTTGCAGATTACATGATTCTTTACATAGAGGATCCAAAAAATGCCACAAAAGTGTCTAAGAACTATTAACCAATTCATCAAAGTGGTAAGACACAAAACAAGCACACAAAGATCAATAACACTTCTATGTAGCAAGAATGAACCCATTGGGAAAAAGTTTTGAAAAATGATGCCATTCACAATAGCTTAAAAACCCTTAAATACTTCAGAATTAACCTAAGGAAGTAAAGAGATCTATAATGAAAACTATATTGCTCTCAAAAAAGAGACTGAAGAAGACATTACCAAATGGAAACACATCCCTTGTTCTTAGGTAGAATTAACATATTCAAAATGACAACTTTACAAAAATTAATATATAGATTTAATACCATCTGCTTTTTTTCATAGAACTAGAAAAAATAAGTCTATCAAAATATCTATCAAAATACCATCAGCTTTTTCACAGAACTAGAAAAAATAAGTCTAAAATTTATATAGAATCAGAAGAGATCCAGAATAGCCAAAGTAATCCTGGCAACAAGAGCAAAGCAAACTTCAAGTTGAACTACAGAGTCAGAGTAATACAAATAGACATATTGATGAAATAGAAGTTGCAGAAACAATGCCAAGCACCTGCAGCCATCTGATGTTTTGTCAAAAAGGCCAAAATATATGCTGAAGGAAAGATAGTCTCTAACAAACAGTGCTGAGAAAACTGGATATTCTCATGCAGAAGAATAAATCTTGATCCGTAACTCTCATTCTATAGTAAAATAAAACCAAAGGTTCGGTATCCATCTATTTATCTATCTATCATCTATCTATCTATCTATATCTACTTATCTATCTATAGTATTGAGATTACTGAAAGAAAAAAAGGTAAAACTCTTGAAGGCATAGGCATAGAGAAAGACTTCCTGACTAGAACCTCAATTCCACATGAAATAATACCAAGAATCAACAATGGGATTATATAAAATGAAAAAGCTTCTGGACAGCAAGGGAAACAATAAACAGAGTGAAGGGGTGACTTACAGAATGGGAAAAAAGTTCTTATCAGCTATTCTTCAGACAGAAAACTAATATCTGGAATACATAAAGGGCTCAAAATAATTAGACCATCACAATTAAAAGACCAAATCAAAAATGGGCACTTGAATAGGAGCTTCACAGGAGAAAAACATACAAACAGCAAAGAAACACACCAAAAAATGTTCAGCATCTGTGGCCATTAAAGAAACATAAATCAAAACAATCCTGAGATTCCACCTTACTCCAGTAAGAGTGTGCATTTTCCAGGACTTAAAACATAAATGCTGGGGAAGTTGTAGATGAGGAACACTTACAGATTGTTGGTGGAGCTATACTTTAGGTTGATATAGCTACTTTAGAAATTATTAGGTAGAATTCTCAAAAAACTGAAAGTAGAACCTCCCAGAGTTAATCTCATCATACTATGGTGATACAGGCATACTCAAGTTTATAACTGCTCAACTCACAATAGTTAAATCATGAAAGTGTCCTATATGTCCATTAACAACAGGTAAGTTAATAAACAAAATATTATATATTTGTATATATTTGTATATATATGAGTGTAAGTATATACAGCCATTTATATGTATACATGAGCCATAAAGAAATATATTTGAACCATTTGGAAGAAAATGGACCATAATACTAAGCTCACTTACTAAGCCAGATACAAAAGGCTAAATATCACATTGTTTCTTTAATATGAGAGTCAAAATATGAAAGAGCAAAGTAAAGAGCCATATTAAAAAGAGGAAGGTAAATTCTAGAGATGGGAAGGGAATCTGGAGAAGAAGGAAGAGGAGAGGATGGGGAGTGTGTTAGTCACCTTTCTCTCATTGCTGAGACAAAGTACCCAACACCCAAAGTTAGAGGGGAAGGGGTTTATTTGGCTTACAGTTCATGGAGGTTGCAGTCCATAGTCAGCAGTCTCCAAGGCAGGGATGACAAACAGACATCACAGAGGAGAAACAACATGGTGTGCACAAGGTAGCAAAGGCAACAAGAGAGTCTAACAGCATCTTTCTGCCCCTTTTATCTTACTGGTGGCCAAGCCAATCACTCCTGTGTAGTGGTTTAATAATAGCTCTTAACCCCAGCATCACTCATTCCAGATTCAGCTATGTCTGACTAAATGAGGCTTTAGGGGGATCCAGACTCAAACCATAACAGGGGGTCAGGGGAGTAAAATTGATCAAGATATGATATGTACACATATCAAGACCCCAAGTTGAATGTAATTGCTATAAATCTCAAAAATGCACTAAAAAAATCTTTGATGAGATCAATTTTGATATATTATTGTTTCCTTAGAAAATAATTAAAAAAAATAAATTAAGGTTTCAATATGTTTATTTTTGGGCATACATGCAGGTAATCTCATAATTTTTAATTGCTCCATGTTTGCTTGTTATTTCTTCATTATGGTTTCTTATTTTGTATCTATATGCTTAGAGACTTTCTCTTGATTAGTTTAGCTAATGTATTGTCTAGTTTTCGATGCTTTCAAATAACTGATTTTTATGATTATAATTATTTTTATTGATATGAAGTTATTTATTTCTTCTGCTTTTATGAGGTTGTTACTTCCTTATTCTTTTTCTAATTTCTTGAGTTGGATGCTTAATGAATTGATTTTCATAATTTTGTTTTATTTATATTTAATGTCATCAATTTTCCTATGATCATTACTTTACCCCATAAAATTGGCTAATTAGTATTTATCCCAATATATTTTAGAATTCTCAAATTTTAGTTTATATTTCTACTTTGATGTAAGAATTGTGAAACATTTTATTGTTAAATTTCCAATTAGAAGGGTGTTTAAATTTTTATTGTGAATGTGTGGTTTAATTGTCATATCTTTGATTATCTCTAATTTGATGAGATTATGAGTTTCCTTTGTGATTTATATATGATTTTTATTATTATTAAATGTTTACTTTGAAAACAATGTGATATTAACCATGTTTCTGTGCATTTCTCTTCCTATAGCTTCTGAATTTTGAAGGTTGGTATGTTATTTGGATACAGATGGTATTTTATGGCTTTCTGTACATTGTGGACTTTAGTACTAAAATTTGTCCTTTGTCCTGATTAATGTTCTTTGGTTTGAATTCTTTATTGTCAGATGCTTAGCTCTTCAGCTTTTGTTTGAATTTTTCTAGTACATCTTTGCTTATCCTTTTTCTTTCAGTCTTTCTGAATCATTTAAAATGCGCCTTGTGTTTTGCAATTACGTTTTGCTTTTTTCGTGAGTCAGTCTGAATATTTAAAAAAGTCTTTTTCTGATTATAAAAGCAATATGTGCTTATTGTAACACAACTGAGAACTATAGGAGATATAAAGAAGAAAACCCAAACATTTCTAATCTTCTACTTCAAGGGCAAGTGTTGGCATTATGCTGTATTTAATTTAGTTATTTTTCTGTTCTTTATTATGCCTTTGTTGTGAAATATTTCTGCTTTACATGTAGCCTATTTCAAAAAGAGCATTTTATTCTTCAGGAGATGAATTTCATTTTCTGCTTAGTTTCAGAACCTTCAAGTGCAATGTATTCACTTTCTCTGTATTCCTATATTCAACTGTTTTGAATGACCATTCATGTATTTATAATTAAGTTTTCATATGATTTTTTAAAGTGCTGTTGGATTTTTTCATTAAAAATCTGAGTCCCACACTTGTTGTGATTATATGAAATATACTCTTTGCTCTGGTCTCATGGATATCTTCAAGGATGAGTCAAGACAAGCAGGATAAGCATGTTATTTAATCTTCAAGTTGGGACTCTTTAGAAGTCAAGAATGAGCTATTTATATTCAGCTCAGGCCAACTAGGAATGTATAGGGCAAACTGGGATCTGTAAGCACAATACAGATGAAGCTCTTTGCCATGAAGATATCTGAAGACATGGCTCTGGGCAAGCTGTTCACATTCTGGAACAACTACAAAACATGAATTCATTCTCTCTCTCTCTCTCTCTCTCTCTCTCTCTCTCTCTCTCTCCTTTTCACCACAAATTGTTCCTTCTCAGAAGTCTGTTTCTTTTGTAATTAGTAGATACTTTGACTGCACTATTCAAGAAACTTATTTGTCATCATTATTGATCTTGCTTGATGTTTTTCAACTTTTTATTTTGATCTTCATGTTAAGTGCATAGAGTTTGAGTGAATTCTCAAAAATTAACCTGTCTCTCCACTTCTTATGTTTAACATTACATTTTCTATTTCCCAGGGCTATATGCTCAATATTTGCTTTGTTCAAATGTCTTTGTCATAATCTTGTTTTCTTTTTCTCCATTCTTGTAGTCAGGACACATGTTGAGGGTGCTGAAGGAATTTATATAAAATCTATCCTAATCTGAGGAACATCTGTGAGCTCAGACTTGCCCATTATATTGATGTTTCTGATTACTGCACACTCAGCTTCATAGAGCTGAATGATCACACCAGATTGAGTTTTTTAAAAAGATGAGTTTGTGCCTACCTGGCATAATGATGGTACCAATAGTTATAATACCAATGACTAGCAAAAGTTCCAATGAGTAGTAAATCCTACATTTAGCCAGATTTTGCTTCAACTAAATTAGTTGCCTGGACATTTGTATCATAGGCAATAGCATTATCATTGTGATAGTGTAACTTAACTTTTCACCACTGAAGAAGTCTTGAAGTAGCTTCTGAATCTTGGGACCACAGGGAGAGGCACAGATATGGTGGTCTTGGACCTATGGATTCATCTTTACTGATATCATGAAATGCTTTGTTTATAGGGTCTAGCATGCCAGAAAATATGTCAGCATTCAGTTGTCAAAATGGCCACAGACAAAAATGATGTAGAGAAAATTAGTCTGAACTTTGTTTTAGATGATGAAAGTGTGTGTGTATGTGTGTGGTTAACATATTCAAAAGAATCAGAACATGTCAGACAATCCTTATATTCTTACTAATGTCCTTATTATTTTGACCTTGACCTTGATGTTGAAATTGTCGATCTTTGGTCAAAGAAGATTTCTTCACTCACACTAACTAAAGACTAGACGTGAAGAATTTCATCTTCCATGGTGAGGATGAATACATCAGATGTGTTGATTCCTATGTTTAAGATCATCATGTTTTGTTAAATAGTGTGATAATTGACTGATTGTGTCAACTTGAATAAGAGAAGCTCAACTAAATTGGTTTAGCAATTCTGTACCCTAGAGTGGAAGTCCCATGCTAAGGCAGCTTATTGCTGGGATGGTATAAAGGGGAAATGAAGAAGATTGGAGCTGCTTCTGTTTCTTTGGAGGAGCTGCAGTCTTCATCTTCACCTTGAACACCATCTAGCTTCCAGATCAGAATCTTTGTTTTTGGTACTGGGGATCGAACTCGGGTCCTTGCGCTTGCGGGGCAGGCGACGAAACCACTGAGCTAAGTCCCCGGCCTCAGATCAGAATCTTTAGCCTTCATTGAAGCCTCCTGATATAGACTCTGCAGTGAGCTCTAGATCTTCAATTGAATCCCTCAATTTCCAGTATGCAGACAGATTCTTTGCATTCTTCCACATCTGACTCTGTGGGTGGCCATTGTAAGTCAATCTTGTAAATTCTTATATATAAGTCTATCTTGTTTTATATCTATTTATCTAATAAACACTGACTGATGCAGGTTGCAGAAACCCAAACATAGGCTCTCATAATTCAATTGGCTGAACTATAATATAAGTTTAATGCTCAGCCTTGAAGGGTATCTGAGGCAAAGGTGAGGACACTGATCAGAAAAGACTGAGAGCCCATAAACTGGGATGGAGACATTTGAGAGGATCTTGATGAAGCTGAGGATGTTGAGTTTCTAGATGGTAATGAGATTATTTTGCCAGAGAAAGATTTTCCCACCTTCAGTGGCAGAGGCATCTGCACCCCCCCACCCCCTGTGGTGTTGGACTCTTCAGGTATACCTGAAGAAACTAATCCTGTGTTGATCAAGCATGATGATACTGACACTCCTCAGGACCCATGCTCACCACTCACTTTTGCCTCTAGGCCTATAACTGGGTTCAAATCACAGAAGGTTCCTAAGGGTGAGGTACATAGTGTGACCTATGAGGAGGTCTGCTATTATCCCAAAGAAATTTTTGAGTTTTCTAACTCCTATAAGCAGAGGCCTGATGAGCAAGTATGGGAAGGGATTTTATGGGTGTGGGTTAGTGGTGGCAAAAATATTTGCCTGGATCAGGATCCAACAAAAATTGAGTTTGTTGATATGGGCCTGTTAAGCAGGGATTCTGAATTTAATGCTGCAGCTCGTGGAGTAAAGAAAGGAGTTAATAGTTTATTTGGCTGGTTGGCAGAAGTATAGATCAAAAGGTAGGCTACTGTGAATGAGTTAGAGAAGCCTGATATGTCATAGTTTACTGTTGTTGAGGGGATTCAGAGGCTTAGGGAAATGGAAATGCCAGAATCCATCTGTCATGTTAAATCTAATCCTCTAAACTGAGATGATCTAGAAAGTATACCCCTCACTAATACCTTGAGAAACAGATTTGTGAGGGGAGCACCTGCATTCCTGAAGAGCCGTATCATTGTTCTTCTCTGTATGCCAGACCTTGCAGTGGGTCCTGCAGTACCAAGGCAGGAGAAGCAGAACAATGACCAGAATAATCTGACACATGTAGGCCTATGGTGATGGCTGATCAGCCATGGTGTTTCCCAAAGTGAAATAGGTGGGAAACCTACAACTTTTTTTTTTACTAGATTTATATAATCAGAAAAATTTAAGGGCAAATGAGCAGAAACTTACTTCAAATTGTGGTAATGGGGACTCACAGCCCCTCAACCTGTTCCCAGATTTGAACTAGTTTACAGACCCAGAACCCTTTGAATGAAGGGGAGGCCAGATCCTGATGGACCAAAAATTTATACAGTCCATCTTTCTCCCATCATTCCATAGAGGGACTTAAGGCCTTTTGCCTGAGTGACTGTACATTGGAGGAAAGAAAATGATCAGACATTTTGGGGACTACTGGACACTGGTTCTGAACTAACACTGACTCCATGGGATCCAAACCATAATTGTGGCCCTCCATTAAGAGTAGGGGTCTATGGAGGTCAGGTGATCAATGGAGTTATAGCAAAAGCCCAACTCACAGTGGGTTCAGTAGTCCCTTGAATCCTTGAAATGTAGTCATTTCCCTTGTACCAGAATGCATAATTGGGATAGAACTTAGTTCTTGGCAGAATCCTCACATTGGTTCCCTCACCTGTAGTGTGAGGGGTAGCATGGCTGGAAAGGCCAAATGGAAGCCATTAGAATTGCCTTTGTCTGGTAAAGCAGTAAAGCAGAAACTATATCACATTCCCAAAGAGATGGCAGAGATTAGTGCCACCAAGGACTTGAAGGATGCAGGTGGGGTGGTCCCCACCACATCACCATTTAATTCTCCCATTTGGCCTGTGCAGAAGAAGGATGGGTCTTGGAGAATGATGGTGGATTACTATAAACTGAATCAAGTGGTGACTCCAATTGCAGCTGCTATACTAGATGTGGTTTCCTTGCTTGAGCAGATTAACGCATCTTCTGGTAGTTGGTATGCAGCTATTGAGTTGGCAAATGCCTTCTTCTCCATTTCTTTTCAGAAGGACCATCAGAAATAATTTACTTCAGGCTGGCAAGGCAGCAATACCCTTTCACTGACCTATCTCAGGATTATATTAACTCTCCAGCCCTGTGTCACAACAGTTTGTAGGGATCTTAATTTGTTTTCTCTCCCACAAGGTATCACACTGATCCATTACATTGATGAAGTTATACTTATTGGACCAAGTAAGCAGGAGGTAGCAACCACTGCAGACATGATAGTAAAACATTTGAGAACCAGAGGATGGGAAATAAATCCAACAAAAATTCAACCTCAGTAAAATTTCTAGGAGTCCAGTGGTGTGGAACATGTAGAGATATTCCTTCTAAGATAAAAGATAAGTTGTTGCATCTGGCTTGCCCTACAACCAAAAAAGAGGCACAACACCTAGTGGAAATATTTGGGTTTTGGAGGCAATACATTCAAACTTAGGTGTCACTCAGGCCCATTTACTGAGTGATTCAGAAAGCTGCTAGTTTTGAGTGGGGCCCAGAACAAGAAAAGGCTCTGCAGGAGGTCCAGGCTGCTGGGGAAGCAGCTCTGCCACTGGGGCCATGTGATCCAGCAGATCCAATGATACTTAAAGTGTCATTGGCAGGTAGAGATGCTGTTTGGAGTCCCCAGTAGGCCCCTATAGGTGAATCACAAGCAGAGGCCTTTAGGATTTTGGAGAGAGGCTCTGCCATCATCTGCAGACAACTACTCTTCCTTTGTAAAACAGCTCTTGGCCTACAAATGGGCCTTAGTAGAAACTGAATGCTTTACTGTGGGACACCAGGTTACCATATGACCTGAATTGCCTTTCTGACCCAATGAGTTACAAGGTTGGATGTGCATAGCAACAGTCTATCATTAAATGGAAATGGTATATATGTGATTGAGCCAGATTAGGTCCAGAGGGTACAAGCAAATTACATGAAGAAGTTGTCCAGATGCTCATGGCTCCAACTTCTGCCATATTGTCTTCTGCTCCTGAGTATGCACCTGTGGCCTCATGGGCTGTACCATATGGTCAGTTGTCATAGAAAGAGAAGGGTAGAACCTGGTTTATGGATGATTCTGCACTTGCAAGTGGACAGCTGCAGCATTATAGCCCCTTTCCAGGACACCCCTGAAGGGCAGCAGTGAAGAAAAGTCTTCACAATGGACAGAACTTTGGGCAGTGCACCTGATAGTACATTTTGCCTGGAAGGAGAAATGGCTAGATGTGCAACTGCATACTGATTAATGGGCTGTAGCCAATGGTCTGGGTGGATGGCTAGGAGCTTGGAAGGAACATAACTGGAAAATTAGTGACAAAGATATTTGGGGAAGAGCCATGTGGATAGACCTCTCCATATAGATAAAGGATATAAAAATATTTGTTTCCCATGTGAATGCTCACCCAAAGGAGACATCAGCAGAAGAGGACTTTAACAACAAAATGGATAAGATGACCTGTTCTATAGATAGAGGCCAACCTCCTTCTTCAGCTACTCCTGTCATTATCCAATGGGCCCATGAACAGAGTGGCCATGGTGGCAAGGATGGAGGTTATGTATGGGCTCAGCAACATGGACTCCCACTCACCAAAGCTGATCTGGCTACAGCTGCTGCTTAATGCCCAATATGCCAGCAGCAGAGACCAATACTGAGCCCTCTATATGGCACCACTCCCCATGGTGATCAACCTACAACCCGGTGGCAGGTTGATTATATTGGACCACTTCCATCATGGAAGGGACTGGGCTTTTTCTTCACTGGCATAGACACATATTCTAGGTATGGATTTGCCTTCCCTGCATGTAATGCTTCTGCCAAAACTACCATCCGTGTACTCACAGAATGCCTTACCCACCATCACAGAATTCCACATAGCATTGACTCTGATCTAGTGGAACATTTTATGGCCGAAGAAGTAAGGCAATGGGCTCATGCTCATGGAATTTATTGACCTTACCATGTTCCTCACCACCCTGAAGCAGCTGGATTGATAGAAAGGTGGAATGGTCTTTTGAACACACAGTTACAGTGCCAGCTAGGTGGCAATAGCTTTCAGGGTTAGGAAAAGGTTCTTCAAAAAGCTATATTTGCTTGGAATCAACATCCACTATGCTACTGTCTTTCCTATAGCCAGGATTCATGGGAATCAAGAGGTGGAAGTGGGAATGGTATCACTCACCATTACCCCCAGTGATCTACTAGCAAAATTTTTCCTTCCTGTTTCTCTGACCTTATGTTCTGCTGGCTTAGGAGTCTTAGTTCCAGAGTAGGGACAGCTTGTACCAGGAAGCAAAACAATTATTCCTTTGAACTGGAAGCTAAGACTTCCCCTTGATCATTTTAGTCTCCTCATGCTTCTGAGGAAATAAGCTAAAAAGGGAGTCACAGTGTTGTCAGGGGTAACTGACCCAGACTATCAAGGGGAAATTGGACTATTACTGCACAGTGGAGGAAAGGAAGAACATACTTGGAGTGCAGAAGATCCTTTAGGGTGCCTCCTAGTATTACTGTGCCCTGTTAGTAAAGTCAATGGGAAACTACAACAACCTCATCCAGGCAGAATGGCAAATGGTCAGAAATTGAGGTATGAGTTATCCCACCAGAGAAAGAACCAAGACCTGCTGAGGTGCTTGCTGAAGGCCAAGGTAATACAGAATGAGTAGTAGAAGAAAGTAGTTCTAAATACCAGCTGTGACCCTATGATCAGCTACAGAAACAAGGAGTGTAATTGTACTATTTTTCTCCTTATATGATTCTAACATAATATAATGTTGATAGACTTAATACTGGTTCTTAAGGATTGTTAAAGCTATGTTATAATGTTCAAGATATGAAGTATTGAGAGTAACTTGCCTTCTATTCTAGGGAGGAAATTAATGCCTTTCCATTTGTATGCAGGATAGTTACAACATGTAAGGTGTAATTTTGAACTTTTATTTGTATCTGGAGACTGGATTAAAGAAATGTATCTGGTTATCAAGTTGACAAGGGGTGGATTGTGATGGTTGATTGTGTCAACTTGAGTAAGAGAATCTCAACTAAATTGGCTCAGCAATTACACACCCTAGGACATGGAAGACCCACCCTAGGGTGGCTTGTCCCCTGAATGGTATAAAGGGGAAATGAAAGAAGTATTTAAGCTCTTCTTCTTTAACAAACAGCACGTTTATTTTTTAGTTATTTCATTAGTATATGTTCACAGTACCTGATATTTACCTTTATCTTAGTGAGTGGGTACATGTACTGAACATATCTTGATTCTTTTTGCTTTCTTTCCCCTTCCCCCTCCCTCTCTCTGTCTCTAGATCCTTTTTCTTTATATTGTTATTATTATTATAGTTTATGTTTGTGACATATACTGATTACATTCATTGCAGGTAGTTGGTACATACACATGGCCCATTTAAAATCTTTTAAAATCTTTTCCTTCCCCCCTCCCACCACCCCTTGTCTCTTTTCCCCTTCCCATTTGCAAAAGATGTGTCTCCCTGTTTCCTTTTATTAATTTTGTATTTTGTTCTTTCTTTAAACTCTACTTTATACTCCACTTAGACTTTCGGCTGTCCTGTCTAACTGGAGAATTGAATGATGAAATCTGTGTCCAAGCATACATTTGGGACCCGCAATCATATTGTGAGATTAACTGTGATTTGATTATTTGTAGCACCAGTGATTATTTTACACCTGTAAGTGTGATGTGTCATGATTGATCCTCTTTCCCTGAGCATTAGAAATGGTCTCAACCTTTAATCATGGAAGACAGACTCTTAGGAATGCCTCTTATAGGATCAAGGCTAACTGCAAGCTTCTTCCACATGGCTTCTGGGGAAAATTGATTTGCTTCATTAGAAACAGACATAGATACAATGGCTACTGCTGAATTCAATAAATAATTATTTCAACATATAAAAATAAACATACAAAGAGCTGTATGATAAACCTAACTTTGGAATTTAGTCTCTTCATCTAAAATGTTTCTTCATATTTTATGTTAAATCATTTTGTATGTTTCTAAAGTGTATGTATGCCTGTAATGCTTTTCATCTTTTTTTGGCTTGAGTTTCTCAGGGCTTTTTTGTGGGATTTATCTATGCTGATAAGTATAGCTCTAATTCCTTCACTATTGCATAGCATTCCATTGTTTGAATACATTCAAAATTATTTATTCATGTTTCCATTTCCTGGTGATGTGTTTTCATTTTTTATTATTACAAATGATGTGCTGTGATTATAAAAGAAAAGATCAATGGATTCAATTATAATACCATACACATTATATCAAAGCATCTTAAGGAAGTGGAAAAGATAATCTGTTAAACATTTTTAGTGCATATAACCATCAGGGGGTTAGTATTCAGAATGCATAAAGAATTCCTACAAATTAATAAAAAGAATAGAGAAACTTCAATAAAAATGTAAAAAACTTATGACACTATTCACAGAAGACAGAAGAGTAAACTTGAGTGACCAATAAAATATTAAAAGATGCTGTATCTCAATAGAAGTAGAGAAAAATGCAAAGAAAATACATTTTAATGGTCAGCAAAATATCAATCATTTGTTTTCTGTCACATTTCTGTCAAGTACATGATAGGTGCTATATGAAGTGCTGGGGTGAAGGAGGTACAGTAGCTATTGGCTATTATATTTAAATTTAAAGAGATACTGAATAGCACTATCTGTGTTCTTATATATGTCTGTATCCCAGCAGGCAAGGACCAGCTTTGCAGGGAGTGTTACATTATCTGACTAACCTACCCTGATTTCTTGTCATCCATCTATTTCCTGACCACAGAACATGCTCCATAATCACTGGTTGATGGTGATCAGTGATAAAGTTCTTGTCTGCCCATCTCCTGGGCTGTCAACAGAAAGAGACATTAAAGACATTCATTTAGTCACTGGCAGGAAGTGAACAAACCAATACAGAATAAATTGTGAAATTGCAAACACAGAGAGGAATAATTCCCTGAAGTTTCATCTTTCAGAGATGTTCTGTTCTTAGCTTCTGAGATGCAGAGGAAATAAGAATAAGAAAATGTAATAAAGAAGGAAGAGCAAAGAAGGTATTTCTGCTTTACTCTTTAGTGTATTACCTAATGCATTGCTCCTAAATAATTCCACGTGAAAGTGAGATGCATTTTAAAAAATATTTTCTTGCTAGGTATGTTAGTGCATACCTATAATCCCAGCAGGAAAATTACCATGAGTTCAAGGCCAGTCTGGGCCACATACTGAGTTCAAGTTCAGCCTGAACTACATAGCAAGACCTTATGTCAAAAACTAAAGCCCAAACCAAAAAACAAAAAAAAAATTATTTTCTTTAAATTAGAGAGGAAATATTATAATAATTTGTTTCCCCTGTATCAAATGCAGCATACTATAAATTTTAGAAAAATTGATTATTCTATTCCATGTCTCCACCAAATTGGTGAACACTTCTGTCTTTGTTGAGAAATGGGAATTTAATCTAAGTTTGTAGATTAATCTAAGTTTAATCTGTTTGATTTCAGAGCCTAGAATGTTTACTTCATCAAAGCTGCCAATAGGCTTGGAAATATTGCATGCAAGCAATGTCTTATTTCTATCATTTATATTCTCTTATTATGTTATTTATAAATAATTTTGTGTAGTCTTTCTGACCTTAGCATTTGGTCCATGTATTCTTAACTGTTTCTTTGGTTTTGACTCATCCAGACTTAAAGCTATAAGGCTGCCCAGGATGACAATGCCTGGTGCCTATCAAAGGCCTTTAGATTTCTGTAGTGTAACTCTGACTGCTGACCACAACAGCGACCCTCTTCAGCTGGAAGTAGCCAGATTGGTCTTTGCCCTTTGCCCCCTCACAGCAATTAGGGGTACTTCTTCAGAGAGGGGAATATTGCAGATAGGTAACTTAATTAGATATCTTGTAAGCAGTTGGACAGGGCCAGCCCAGGAGGAGCCAACATGGAGGACAATCAAGACATATTCACTGAAGGCCAGAATTTTAAAAGGAGAGAAACTACACACACTGGTGCTTCCTCTGGGGATAAATAGCAGTGACTTATATTCTAAATAGGTATCAATCACCTGGGTGGGTGCGGTCAGGGTCTTAACCCAGCCTCTCCAGGAAATATCCCTGCCCCCCCCCCTTTACTGAAAATCCTTGTAAGCTCACTATGTGACTTACTTCCCAGTTGGACCATCATTACTTCATGGCTGTGGCCCAAGACATACCCATGTAGGTTTCACCCTATAAAATTTCTCTGCAAAGTAGGGTCTTTGGCTACCCACTTGGGACCCCACCCCAGCCCCTCAGGAGCTTTCCTATCAATAAATATCTCCTACTTAAAAAAATACTTTTGTGTAAATTTTGGGGAAAATAACTTCAGATTATAGGCAGCATGAAGAGTTTCTGCTGTGATAAAGTGAGCCCCATCTGTAGCATACTTGTCCCAACAATGCACTTCTAGCTGGATTTGTGTTGCTTTGAGTAGGAAGGATGAGGAGCAGTGAAACATTTTGCTTCTCCTTCATTTTCTTCTGGGCAAACTCCTCAGAATCAGGTGATGGTCATCCACATATGGAGCAAAAATTTAATTTCACAGTAACCATGTACGATAGAGAGGGTGGGTAAACCAAACAAACAGAAATCTTACTGGAAGACTTTGGGAGAATATCTGCTACTTGCTGTGACTGTCCTGGTCCTTCATTGCCAAAGGCTCCTACTTTTTGGCAACCTGCGGACAGAATGTGCCTCTTCCTTTTGGTACACTGTAGGCTGTTGCTACTCTGAAGAAGCAGAATCATTCCCAGCAAAAATTAAGTTTGGATGTCAAGATAAATTATGCTATACACTTGCTGGAGGCATGGAACATCTATTATAAAATGAGGCTTTCTGCGATCAGCAAGGTTGGAGAGAGCAATGAAAGGGAACTTGCTTAGGAGTTTTATAGTGGCAAATAGATGGTGCTAGGGTAAGGGATCCTGAACACAGACAGAAGCTGGTGTACTCTGAATTCCCACCAGGAGCCAGAGCAGGGAGCATCCAGTTTCTTATCAGTTTGCCCAGATGTGGGGCAGAATTTGAGGCATAAATATTATCATTGACAAATTAAATCTCCATTATACCATGGATTTCTTCTGCTTCTATCAAGGATACCTCCCACTTCTTAGATAAGGAGGGAAATAAGGAGCAAATTGCTGCTTTTACCAAGACATGAACACTTAGAAATTGCATTTATAGTTAATGCATAGAGCACATTAAATCATTACTTCTTAAACCTGGGCTCATTTCTGTACTTATTTGTCACATTATATGTTGTATTAAACTTTCTCTAAATTCAACCTTTACTTGTGCAGTATGGATTACTTAAATTTGTCAGTATTTAGTGTATTTGAGAAAAGTTGAAACAAAATACATATTTATCAGCTTAATCTGATCAAGTAGTTTAATACCATCCTCTCAATTTTAGACTAAGCAATAATTCTGGTTACAAACAGTATTATCTACAACATCTCTGAGGAGGTGAAGAGTGGTACTAGCAGGAAGAAATCAGAGAACTCACAGGGCTTCATTATCCTTTGTAGTTATGTATAAATGTAAAATATGACTAAAGGTATGGTGGCATATATCAGTAATCTCAGCACTCTGAGAGGCTGAGGCAAGAAGATAGCAAGTTCAAGCCCAATCTGGGCAACTTAGAGACTTAGCAAGACCCTGTCTCAAAATAAAAAATAAAAAAGAAAGGGCTGCCCATGTAGCTCAGTGTGGGTCCAATCCCTAGTACCAAATACATAACACACACACATGAATTATCTGAGCAAAGACAGCCCCTCTTCCTCTTGTTAGAGAGGATAAATAATTTTTACATAGGGTAGAGAAAATCCTGCAAGAAGAAAACTAGAGATAAGGATTCTTGGGATTTGTGGCAACTGTGGGGGAAAAATCAGTGGAGAGCAAAAAGAGATAGGAATTAATGTGCAGACTCAGCTTAGGCAAAGCTCTGCCCTGGTTCTGGAACAGGCTCTAGGAAATGGTTTTCTTCCTGGGAAAAGCCTGGAGCAGCCTCAACACTAGGTATAAAGAATAAGAGGCTTTGCTAGACATAACTTCAGCACAAAGATGAAGAGCTGGCAAGGGCTTTTATGAACTTCATGAGGCTCAGGAAGATTATGACAACAGACTTAAATTTGCTAAACAGAAACTAGAGGAAATAAATGAAAAATATGAAATTGATACTTTGGAGTCATTTCTCATATCAGGTGCAGATGAATAAAATTGAAGACGATGCATGGTAAGTTTTAGAAGAAAGGCAGCAAAATAAATTTGGGGAAAATTCCAGATTATAATAATTTATATTCACTCATTTAATCATTCAACAAATCTTTATAGGGTGCTTATTATGTACAAGGGCTCAATTTTCATACAAGATATAAAAATATGAGGAAGATGGAGGATCTACCTTTATGAAATTTGTGGTTTGGTTCAGTCCTTAGAAGGATAGAGAAATGAGGTCTTGACTAGTGGCAAGGGCCAGGAAATTCAGGAGACAATAAAACCAAGCATCTACCAAGGTTTTTGGAAAAGGGGGTGCTTTTTCTTTTTTATTGATGGGGCACTGAATATAGGTTTTTTTCCAGAAATAAAATATTCTTTTCAAAAATAGAGAAATGCAAACTAAATATCAGCTAGGGCTTCCCTACCTCTCAAGACCTAGATGAGACGGATGTAGAACTTCAAATGTTTTTGTGATTTCTTGAAAGCAGAAGTGAAGATGGGGTTAATTAATAATCATTTCATTTCCAGGACTGTGTATTGTCATCATCCAACCTCCACACAAAACTGCCTTTTTTTCAGTGTGCACTCCAGTGCACAAGTATCCAGTGCACCAAGTATTCCTCACACAAGTGCTGAGTCCCTGAATTAACACCTGGTAAGGACAAAGGATTGCAATGGTTGGTGTAGAATAGAGTTTCTAAACCCCAGGCCTACTGACATTTTGGTTGACTAATTCTTTGTCATGGGAGTTGTCTTGTGCATTGTCAAGTATTCATTTATATCCCTTGGGTTTCCCTATGAAATGACATTAACAAACTTCCTCCCATCTCAGTTGTAACAACTAAATGTACTCTGGTGGTGCCATAATCACTGTGTTGAGATCTGCTGGCCTAAACGAACCATTCTTCAACTTAGAGTGGGGATTGGAAACTGGTGAGATGAAAATTGGAGTTTGAAATTGGGTTTGAAAATTGGAGAGCATGGAAGATGGTGCTAGTTTAGGGTCTCCCTATCACAGAACTCCAGAAGGCATCCTCCCATTGGGTTTGATTTAATGGCACACGTAGCATGTTTCTTCTGTGAGCAACACTCCTGGAGCTGTTTAATACAGAAGTACCATGATAATTGGCTATCTAATATGCAATCTCCTCTTTCTTTCATCCCCAGCAACAGACATGCCTGACGTTTTGGGAGAATCAGCCCAGACACAGCTGCAAACAGGAAAAGTTTATCTTCAGTGCTTCCAGCTTTCTCTGCCCATACATCCTTGTTGTTGTGTTTTTTTAGTCACTCGCTTTTACCTGAAAATTTCCTTGCATTCACTGGCCTCCTGACAAAAGCAAAGTTCTCTGGTTCTCACCAAAAGTCCACTGTGAATTACTGGCTGATACAGGACTAAATTTCTAGTAGTGGAAGCATAGACCCTATGAGACCTGGTAATCATAATAGTGACAGCATTAGGTAATACATTAACCCTTACCACATGCCAGTTACTTTGATAGACATAGTATTTGCATGTCTCATTTAGTCTTAACTAATATTTTAGGAGGTAAGTTCAAATGTCATTTCCATGAAGCAAATATTGAAGAGATTAAGGAATTATCTTAGTGTTGAACAGGCAACAAACAGGTAATGGATGTGGGAGTTGAACTTGGGTGGTTCGCTTGAGGGATTTGGCTTCTAAGTACTTTTCCATGAAATAGCATGTCAAATTATACCACACATATAATCACAGTGCAGGTACCACTTTCTGCATCCATGTCTAGACCTGGCCTGGCCTATCCTGACCACTAAAATAGAAACAGAAGAACTGAAGTTGAAACTGTGCTTTACATTCAGGAGTCAGGGAGAAGGTTTGGAAAACTAGTGGGAAGAGCCAGCCAGACAGGTTAACATTATAGTAATCTCAAAATTAGGACTCAGGAAGGCAGAATGGATACCTGGGGATGTAGAACTGTAGGAGAATCAATTGAGAGTTCGACCAGACCTGATTTGAGGTGAAGAGAATACCAGGCCAGAGGTACTAACATCTCAAATGTGAAGCCCAGCAAGTCCAGAGCTGGTGGGCTGCTGAGGTGGATAGGAAGTGAGGTGCAATGCAGCTTAAGAAGAGAACTTGGGCTCTAGGACACTGAAGTACTTGCCTCTGCCTATCCTGGGAGCTGGCTATTCTGGAGTCCAGTCCTGAGAGAGTGAAATGCAGTGGACTGGACCTGTCCCATTGGAATGTGGTATGATCCAGATCTTTTTGTCATCATAATCACCAGAAACAGACAAAGAGGCAAGACTGTCTACTCATGCAAGGACACACACTAGATAGCTTCAGGGGAACATAAAGTTGCTATTCAGGGATGTGATTTAGAAAAACAAACAAACAAACAAACAATAAATGCACTATTAACACCAAAAATGTCTCTCTTACCTGTCTTTTATTTCACCATCAAAGATTCAATTATTTGGATTAGAGCTCATGCAAATACCCATGGATGGTATGATGAGAAGGTCCAATTTTCCATTAGATTCTTTACCGTTGTTGAGTTTTATTTTGAATTATCTTTCTCTACCATGAAAATAGTTTAGTTAAATTCTTTATTAGTGTAATTACTTAAACTTTTTCTTTCTCTTTCTGCACATGGAATGAGGGAACATCATTTTGAGTAACTAAGGTCAAAAATTTCTCTGTAAAATGTTCTGGCCATTTTTCAGAGAATTCAACTTTTTCAAAAGTCATTCTTTCATAGTAATGGAGGAGTGTTCTGCAGCAAAACACTTCTTAAGGATGATATAGTATGGCATCATTTCACCAAATGTAGTTCAGCTTTGGGTATTGCACACAAGAATATGAGGGAATATAGTTCCAATGGTGCCAATAAAAACTTGCAGCATTTTGCACTTAACTATTACACACTAAGTTATAGATATTTAGGTGGAATTTCAAATTGGAAAGCCAGTTGTGTACATGAACAAGTACTATTCAGGAAAGCAAGTCACTCTGCAGACATCAGCTGAGGCTCAGTTAATGAAAACATTCAGCAAGTGCTCATGCTGGGAGAGATGTTTTATTAATATCATGTCATTGGTTGTTTCAGCAATGCCTGAAAAATGGCTCTGAAACATTCCACAAATCTGAGATATACTAGCAAAAAGTGGAAATATATATCTTGAGTTGCCTGGATTCTCTTAGGCAGGGGCCTGCATGAACAAGAAGATGCTATGGGGTGCATGTGGCTGAGTACAGAGTAGAGGGTAAACTGGGAATGGCACTGCATGAAAGTGAAGACAGGAAGGAGAAGCAAGGCTCTGGGTGAAGGGAGTGAGCACTGTAGAAGAAGGTAGGAGCAAAGTCCCATCTGAAGTGATCTGTGATGGGTGTGGAATGTGTACTTGGGTGAAACCACCGTGTCTAGATCTTTTTTTTAAAAAATTAAATTCTTTTATTGGTATATTTTAGGTACATAACACAATTACATTTCTCATTGGGAATTGTACCTTTACATAATGCATCTTGGTTCTTATTTTTTTCCCATTCCTAGCCCTCCCTTCACCCCCTCCACCCTTCCTTATTTACAAAGACTTTATTTCCATTTTTTCCATTTCTCATCATTTTTTCTG
>NW_004624813.1:4538975-4555588 GCF_000247695.1 Heterocephalus glaber | reverse complement strand
TTACATTTCTCATTGGGAATTGTACCTTTATATAATGCATCTTGGTTCTTATTTTTTCCCCATTCCTAGCCCTCCCTTCATGCCCTGCACCCTTCACTATTTAAAAAGACTTTATTTCCATTTTTTCCATTTCTCATGCAAATCATGTCATCACTTGTCATGTGGCTTCTGAGAAAATTCCACTATACATTCATGAGAGTGAAAAATCAAATAACTTCTCAGTATTATTATAAAAGTAATCTTTATGTTATGACTCTCCTGATAGTGTCTTTGTACTCTAAAGGATTGAGGACTACAGCTTGAGAAAAACTGGCCCAGAGGAAGCTTCTTGTCTTCCACTGAAACCTTACCAGATATTCTTTGTCTTAAATGAATACTTATTTAATTTATGTAGTACTGCATTTTTCATTTTCATATAGATTTCATCCTTCATATCTTGCATACATCTTTGATGAAAGTTAGATAAAAGTATGAAAGTTCACTTTTTTTTAGAGGTTCTGGGGATTAGAGACATATTTATAAGATTTCCTTCTGGAAAATTTGTAAATATCCTTATTTGCAAAATCAACTGTACAGGTAATGTTTCAAGCATATTGGTACTGTATATCTTTTAATATTTTTGAATTTTATTTTAACATGTACTCATTGTACATATCAGTCCCCTCTCAGCTTCATTAAATTATAACTGACAAAATTGTATGCATTTATGGTTTACAAGGTGACGTTTCTATACATGTGTAAGTTTGTAACATGATTAAATCAAGCTAGTTAACATATCCATCATTTCATGAACTTCTATTTTTGGGGGAGGAGGGGGTACCAGGGATCAAACTCGGGTCCTTGCGCTTGCGCAGCAGGTGGCGAAACCACTGAGCTAAATCCCTGGCCTATGAACTTCTGTTTTTATGATTAGAACACTTGAGATCTGTTCCCTAGCAATTTTCAAATATGTAATACATTATCAATGACTTTTGTCATTATTCTGCACAATAGAGATCTATAAATTATTCATCCTAACTGGCATTATACACTTTGACAAATATACCTACATTCCTTTCCTCTTTTTTCAGTCCCTGGTAACCACTATTCTATTCTTTGCTTTTATAAGTTCAACATTTTTAAATTCTACAGGCAAATAATATCATCAAGTATTTGTCTTATGTATGCCTGGTTAATTTCACTTAGCATAGTATCTGCCAGGTTCATCTATGTAGTTGCAAATTACAAGATATCCTACACTTTAAAAGCTAAATTAGCATCTACAACAAACCCCTCAACACATTTTCTTGAATCATTTATCAGTCAATGGAAACATAGTTATTCCGTGTCTTGGCTATTGTGAATAATACTGGTATGAACGCAGGAGTTCAGATATTTCTTTGAGGTATTTTCAGATATTTCAGTTTCTTTGTATAGATACCCAGAAGTATGATTAATGGATTGTATGGTAATTATACTTTAAATTTTCTGAGGAATATCCATACTGTTTTTATAATGGATATATTAATTTACCTACTCACCAAAAGAACACAAGTTTCCTTTCTCCACATCCTTACCAACATTTGTTATCATTTGTCATTTTAGTAATAGCCATTTTAATGGAAAAGTTATATAGATTGTTGTAGTTTTGATTTGTATTTCCCTGAATATTCCTGATATGGAACATTTTCACATGCCTATAGCCATATATATGTTTTCTTTAGAAAAAATGTCTATTCAGGTCCCTTGCCCAATTTTTAATCAGCTAAGTTTTGTTTTCCTGCTGTTTTGAGTTCCTTATGCAGTTTGGACATTAACTTCTTATCAATGAATGGTTTACAAATATTTTCTCTCATTCTGTAGGCTTACTTGTGTCTTTGTTCATTGTTTCCTTTGCTGCGCAGAAACTTTTCAGTTTGATGCAATCTCATTTGTCTATTGTTGTTTTTGTTGCCTGTGCTTTTGGGTTCATAGCCAAGAGTCATCTCCCTAACCAATGCCAAGAAATTTTCCCCCATATTTTCTTTTAGTAGTTTTGCAGTTTCAAGCCTTACATATAAATCTTTAGTGCATTTTGAGTTGGTATTTTTTACATGGTAAGAGATAATGTTCCAAGTTTATTCTTCTTCATTTGGACATTCAGTTTTGTTGCCATGATTTATTGAACAGACTGTTTTCCCCTATAGTATGTTCGTGGCACTTTTGTTGAAGACCAATTAAATGTAAATATGGATTTATCTGTGGGCTCTCTGTTCTCTTCTATTGTCCTGTGTGTCTGTTTTTATGCCAAAATCAGGCAGTTTGGATCATTGTGGCTTTGCAGTGCATTTTGAAGTCAAGTATTGTGATGCTTCCAGTTTTGCTTTTTGCTCAATCTTGTCTTGGCTACATGGGGTCTTTTGTAATTCCTTATAAATTTTAGGGTATAGAAAAATCTGTGAAAGATGTCATTGGAATTTTAATAGATATTGAATTCAATATGTAGATTGCTTTGAGTAATATAGACATTTTCATGATGTAAACTCTTCTAATCCATGGATCCAAGATGATCCCATTTATCTGTATCTTTTTCAATTTATTTTATCAATGTTTTATAGTTTCCAGTGTATAAATATCTCATTTCCTAGGTTACAATTATTCACAAGTATTTTATTCATTTTAATACTATCATAAATGCATGGCTTTTTGGATTTTTTTCTTTTTTTTTTTTGATAGCCCATTGGTGTACAGAAAATGCCACTAATCATATATGTTGATTATATATTCTGTAACGTTAGTGAAATCACTAGTTTCAACAGTATTTTGGTGGAATCTTTATGATTTTCCTTAAATAAGGTAATATCATCTACAAAGACAGTTTTATTTTCTCCTTTGAAATTTGGGTGTATTGTTTTTCTTTACTAGTTACTTTATCTAGGACTAGATAAGTAGTATAGTGAATACAAGTGGTGAAAGTGGTCATCTCTGTCTTATTCCTTATCTTAGAAAATCTGATAGTATTTCACTGTTGAATATGTTAACAGTTGGACTTTATTATGGTGGAGTACATTTCTTATATAATTTCTTGGGAATTTTTTATCCTGAAAAAATGTGGAATTTTGTCAAATGTTTTTTCTGTCTTGATGACAGAAAAATAAATGATCACATACATTTTAAACTTCCTTACAGTAATATGATATGTAAGAGATGTATTACATTTATTTATTTATGCGTGGTGAACATCATGTATTTCAGGGATAAATCTTCTTTACTCATAAGCTGTGGAATTCAGTTTGCTGATATCTTTTGTCTTTTTGCATGTATAGTCATTCTTAATTACATATATCTGTTGTAATACTCTGTATGTCTACTTTGTGATTATTCTTAATTATATTAATTCTTCTTACCCTTGCTTACTTTTTGACTAAAGTGAAAAAAACTGTGATGTCTCACAAAATTATGAAAGATATGGTTTTTAGATACTTTTAAATATTTCTGCTGGCCATTATATATTTGAACATATTTCA
This sequence comes from Heterocephalus glaber, assembly GCF_000247695.1. The sequence continues at coordinate 4,552,103 of NW_004624813.1, read as the reverse complement.
TGTTCATAAATGTTTACCATTGTTATGTTTTCTTAGTAGATTATTTCTTTTATGATAAACATCCTTTATGATAACCTGGAATTTTTACCTTAAATTCTATTTTGTCTGAGTGCAATGTTGTTATTGAATCATGTAATCATTTGGGAAGTATTCTTTTTTTACATCACTATATTGTCAACAATTCTTTATTCTTTTTTTTCAGGTTTGTCTTGGTAAATAATGAATAGCTAGGTTTTATTTTTAACCAATCTGATATCTCTGTCTTTTAAACAACCTGATAAAATTACATGTTTATTATAAATATGAATAGGTTTCTGTTAGTATTTTTGTTTTTATTTACCAAGAAATTTTAAGCTTTCTTGCTCTCTGAAGGTTAGATTTTATTTTGTAACATGTTCCCCTTCTGCCTTGATATTTTCATCTATTCTTTTGGTTTTACCCTGTTTAAACACAGAAACTCAGTTAAATGTAGCATTTGAAAATACTGCTGTGTATCTAACAATAGACATATATGTTGCTCCAAGTTATTAAACACACCATATTACTTTAAATGACTGCATCATATTATTGTATCAATGTTTGTTTACTCAGTTTCATAGTTAGATATTAATTTGTTCTGCTGTTTCCTCAATAATTCTTTTCCAATCTTGACTCTCTCATATTAAAATGTCTGGCTCATAAATTCCCTTAAGCTTAAAGTTCTCATCTGTAAAGTGGAAATAGAAATAATATTGTCATTTGAATGACTATTGAAAATTGAATGACTAAATATATATAATTTTAGATATGAATAATAATTATTTAATAGAATGTTAAATGTTGCTGTTTCAGGGATGGGGCTATATGACTTGGACGTTCTCCATTTTACTTACCATTATATACTTTGAAATTTTTAAACATACTGTATAAAGAAAATTAATTGGAGGGTTTCTAAAGCAAACTACTCAATTAAAGATATAAAAGCTAAAATATGCTTTGTCTCCTCTGTCCTTCAAGTGGTTCCATTGATGAGTAACAGTCACCAGTATAGGCCGAATTTGTGGAGCTTTATATCACTGAGCTGTGCTGTCCTGTATTGTTTTACACTTGTCAATATTTCACACTCTGTGCCACTGGCAAATGATTTCACAGATACTTATTAGTTCTTCCCCTGAAATAAATACATGAGAGCCTCCCTCTCATTGCTTTGTATTTATTCCCAAGGCTTTTATTAGAAGGAGAGTTATGGGCATTATCAATTTACTCCTTGAACAACTGTCTCTACCATTCTCTGATGACCTTGTAAGAGTCTAATTTGATATCCTCATTCTGGGGAGACTCAACCATTGTGCATTATACTGTGCTCATGCACTGGGCTTTAAATAGGGCTGAGTTAGCAGTGTGCTACCATTTTACTCAAGAAAATAAGTAGTGAAATTCATCTTTAAAGTAGATTATAATTCTAGCTATAACACGGAATCATGGGCATGATTAACCAGAATTTAGTCTTTACTCCTTGGATTCTGAAATGCAACTGTTTTCTCCATAAATCATCTCATGTCAAATGACTTTGCAAAAACATGTGTGAGCACATCGTGTGTGTGTGTGTGTGTGTAAGAGAGAGACAGTGAGAGAGAGAAACAGCGCATTTCAAGCAAAACACCTTTGAACACACTTCATAAAAGATTGCTGATTTGACATAAATATTAATGAAGGAATATGACACAATCCTTAAGATATTTTTTCTTTTATTTAAAATGGTAGCTATCACATCACACCATACAATGAATCAAGACTTTTGAATCACATTAAAACTTTTTTAAACATCTTCATATAGGCACAAAACATGGAACATGCTGCAGAGACACAAATACAGCTTGATACCAAGGTCTCAGTGCATTTTTACCATGAAACCCAACAAGAAACACAATTTTGCACAGGAGTTTCCTTCCCTTCTGTAGTGGCAGTCATGACTGCTTCAAATCAATGATTTCTTCCTTTGGAGACCATATCACAGGTTTTATAATTTCACTGAACACTGTGCTTTCTTGAGAAATTATTACTGATTTCTACTTCTGGGGAGTCATTAGAATTATAGCACATGTTTACAACACATATTAGCACAATATGAAAAATAAACACTTTCTCTGAGTTTTCAACTCATAACAATAATTGTTTTTAAATAAATAATTATTCCTTATAGTGCATGTTTTATTTTACCTTTAATAGCCCACTGACACAAATGAAGCTGAATAAATAACGTTATGTAGTTTATTTACGTCTTCTTTCATAATTCTGCATTGCGTTCCTTTCATAAGCCACTGAAAACAGAAAGGAGGTAGAGTGTGTTTTAAGAAGGTTCACTGAGAGAGTTAAATAAATGAAGTTCAATGCATGCAGTAATTTGTTATAAAGTCATAATGACTTTTTCCTTCCATTGAAAGCTCTGAGAATTTTATTTGTACATCTTAAAATCCTTCCTCACTCTACTCTGATTCTTAACCACAGAACTCTTGGTTTCTTCAGTCATCTATTGCATATTTGGTGCCCTGAAAGCAATATATTATATTCCTTGACATATGGCAATGTTGCTTTCACAAGCTTTCTTAAGCACTGTCAGACACTAGTGAATTATAGAAAGAACCATTCCTAAAGTAACCAGGAATGTTGGTAGGATGAAAGTGAAAAGTGATACTTTTAGCCTAGGACAGATGTAAATAAACTACAGGACATGAGGTGAATATAGCCCACAAATAGTTCATGTAAATATAGTTTTATTGGAACACAAACACATTCACTTTGTGTTTGGGATTTACACTGCTAGATTTGAATAGTTGCTACAGAGATCATATGTTTACAAAGTCTAAAATATTTTCGATCTAGTTTTTCTTCAGAAAAACTTTACTGATACCTGTTCTAGAGGCACTGAATGGCATGAAAATATCTTCCCCCCTGTGGGTACCTCCTGATGCAAGACTGGAGACTAAATCAGTCTTGTTTTCTGTAGAAAAATCAACTGAACCCTCTAAAGGCAGTACAGTTCAGTTTATCTCTCAACACTCTAGTGGCCTATGAAAGATGAATTACTGCTTGCAAGGGCACTTAACGTATAGCTAGTAGGTAATTTAAGTATTTTGACTCTCTGGACCAAAAAGATTCCAAAATTATGTTCTGTTACATTATATTATATATAATTTCAAAGGGATTTGTAACCACAAAAGATCTAGGACTAGACTACTATAATCACACAACTAACGATAGTCTTTATCATCTTAGGCAGCATTTCATTCCCTTAAATTTATATTACTGTAAAATTGCTTTGCTTTCTAAAATTCAGTTTGCCCCACAGAAAATACTGAACTTAAGTAGTGCTACTCTAAATGCTTCCTTGATTAGATTAGAAAGGTTTGTTGAGAGAGAAGGTGGGTAAAGCCATCAGTTAGCACTTCCCTCACCTAGCAGGGATCTCTAACATCCATCTATCCTTAAATGAGATGAGCACTAAACAAAGTTTTACATCAGTTGTGCATACTATTCTGAGGTGGACCAGACTGAGCTCCCTCCCAAGCAGACAGTTCTGAAGGAAGGAAAAGTTCATTTCTCACTCTGCTGTGTTTTTATTAGAGGAGTGATGAGTAACTCAAGTTTTAGATAACAAGACTTTGTTCCTCAGAGGAGTGAGATGAATGCTAATTAAACAAACTACAGACAGATTAGCCATTTAGCAGGACATAATATCTCTTTCAAGGAACACAAAGTTTCTTATCTCGTCCTCAAACCTTCTGAAAACATATGTCAGTTTCTGTGTCTGAGTTGGTGAGGGTTTCTCTGGGAGAAGCCCTACATTATCAGCTTGTCAAAGTGGTCTGTGACTATGAAATAGTCAGAATCTCGACTGAACATATGAAATGGTCTCTGACTATGGTTTATATATTTTTTTTTGTGCTTTCTTAACTAAAATGGGAGAACAAAGACGTAATTATGGTGATTCTATTTATTATTATCTATAATTACATTATTATCTTAAGTATGTTTAATCTATTCTAAACTGCATTATATTTATATTTGTGAAGCATATTCTGAAAGCTGTATTAATTCTGGAATCGAAGAAATGATAGCTAATACAGTTATTATGAAAATCCTAGTTATGAGCAGACTAGTATGTATGGATACAGATAAATGCCACTGTTGTTTAAATTTCCCATATCCAAAATCTGGAATACAATATATATTAATAAAAAGATCACAAGGTTTTCATTAGGTAAACTGATAACTTCTTTTAAACTTAAATTTGAATAGACCCCAAATTACTGGTGATAAATATGAGGTCGTCTCTAAATCTGGAAAGCAAAAATCCAATAAAAATACTAGGATTTTTTTTTTTTTTTGCACGAATCCAGATAACTAAGAGTTAAGCCTGCATATCTTACAGATTTCCCAGAAAGTGGAAATATTCTCAATGGATATGGCAACTACTAATTACTAATTAGATGATTAGTATTTTAACCTATTTTCATGGAAGGTAAAATAAAGAGAATTTGAATAGCTTTTCCCTAGACAAGGGGCTACCAGGCTTGGCTGTGCTTAACAAAAACTCAGTTTTCAGGAAAATGATTATAGGAGTTATTTAACTCTGAAAACACTGTAATCAGTGAGTTATGAAATAAGAGTTTTGAGACATTTGTATGGGACATTTACATAGAAGATGCAAACTAAAGGAAGGAATTTTGTAGGTTTTATATTCAGTGAAAGAGTTGTTTGAATTTGAAATGAGTTATGAGAATTGTAGCATCCCTTCTCTCTAAGGATTTTAGAGCCTGAACTGATTTATAACACTCCAGGATGATTCAATTGTGCTCCCTTTTGAAAGCACTGGAATGAAGCATATCATCCATCTTTTCCAACATCCATCAGGACATTTAGATTTTGAGCTTCTATAACTTTGTAAAGAGCAAGTGATTTGTATAAAATTTTTGTTTTGTTTATTTTTGTGTCAGAAGATTGCCAGATGTAACATCTTATACACCTTTCAAATTACTTTGGTCATAAATGAAAATCTCTCATCTCTCCCTGTACCATCCCCCTCCCCACCTCTGCTGGTTCAGTAAGGTTGAATATGGCTTGCTGAACAGATCTATGGGAAAGAATATATTGTATTAAGCTGCCCCAAGGTTCAGAGTGGGCAGTGGTTAACTGAGCAGACACTGGTAAAGCCGATGGTCTGAGGAAAATAGACTGATGTTCTAGTGATGTTAGCTTAATCAGCTATAAATCCATTCTTGACTACAAGCTACAATTCAATTTTTTGTCATAAATTTTCATTTAAAGTCTATAATAGACAGTTTAACACTTTGAAAATTATGCCTTATAAAATAATAGAAGTAGATTTGAGATACTATTTTCAGTCATGGTTTTATACATACCAGAATTTAAAGCTCTTTTGCCCATTAGTCCAACAAAGGAATCTGTTTTATGCCCTGCAAAATACATTTAGGGGTATTTTAATATGTATAATATCTTTGAGGAAATAAGTAGTTATAACTTGTATAAAATAACAAGATTCTGAGTATATGCTTATATAATAAATATATATATCTATTTCTAGTTTTGGTGAGCCTGAAGAAATGAAGATTCCTTATAAGTCTTATAAATTATGCTAAACCAATACAATTAAAGCACTTTTCTTAATCTACATTTAAATGTTAATAAGTACCTTTTATCTATATTATACTTTGTTATATAAAGTTTTAAATATTGTTGCTATTTGAGTTAACTTTGATTTTGAGGAAATCAATTTCACATTTTTTGTGTGAGAGAAGTATCCAAGCTTATTTCTTCATGTTATTAAATATATTGTATTCTCTAGCAAGTGAATCAGTTAAGTCAGAGCCTTATCTTGGATGACTGTAATCTCCTAAAAGATCATTGTTTCATTGAATTTTAAAAATACTCCTTTTGGGGAAGTACATGAGGTTTGACATTAATAGGGTAAATTTATTTTTATTACATAGAGTTTTGTAATTCCCTTGAAAGTGAAATCCTTAGAAGTAAATGTGACTGATTTATTTTCAAAGATGAAGCCCTGGGAAAAGGTTACTATTTTAATACTGGTGGGGTAATTTCTTTTGTTTTTAACTGTATTCATTGAGAAGAGGGCTGCCACTTTATTGGGGACTACTCGGTCACCCACTGAGTCAAACCCGCGATTGCACAAAAGGTGGACAACATGATCAGATGGACTCCAGACTTGCTGTCAACTCTGATTGCATTATTCTGGGATGTGATCTAATGACCCTCTTAGTGCCACAATTCTGCCATCTTCCCTATCCTGAGATAGTTCACTCATCTTTGATGAATTTAGGTTCCCATTTGATTTGGGGATAAAGTAAATTGCATCTCCATTCATCTTTACCTTTAGTGTGGATTCCCTACACAGATACCACATTCCACTTAACTGACTTATGGATGACCACTCAAAATGATTGTTGTTATGGGATTCAGCTCACTAAGATGAGTCAGAAGTTTACTTGTTTAGTTTTGTGCAGTTTAGTTTTGTGCAGTGTAAGTGGACATAGAGGAGGAGGATAGAGATGAATGTAGGTGATAGATTTCTGATCATAGCATTGGAAATTTAAAACTAACAATTTAAGGTAGGAAAAGACTTTTTCTTTTTTAGCATAATGTATCTTTTTGGCAATTACAGAGTTTATTCATAAATTACAGTTAATTCATAATAAGTATTTAAGCACATTCTGGATGTGAGTTTCCTACCTTATGTTATCTTAATTATAAATATTAGGTTCAAAATTATGACTGAAATTAAGGTGATATGTAAAGTAGAATTTAATATAATTAACATTAGCATAAATGTCAAAATAATTTTGAACTTACTTTTGTGAGAGATCTGGCCATGTCCTGGAATAGAGAAAGATAAAATTAAAAAACACATATAAATTTGTTTTAAAGACAGTTACATTCTATCTTTTAGAGAGAATTATACAATAAATTGATTTTTAAAATATGTAATATTTTCTGTTTTGGTATTATCCTGAGGAATATAGCAGAACCATAAATGCTAACAAAATTATTGATGAAAGTAAATATTTTAGTAGACAAAAGAAGTATTAAGTGCCTTCTATGGGCCACAGATTCAAAGCCAGAACTATGGGAGTCGTGCAGCCTGTATTAAAATAAGGCTATGCTGTACTATCACATATTTTCAAGGCTGGCTGCTCATTTCTGAGAGAGAGAGGGAGAGGAGAGGAGAGGAGAGAGAGAGAAACAAATCTATGTCTTAAACAGGCATTAGTAAAATCTTGTTTTTCAGCCCATAAATGAGTTTCTTCACTTTCCTACATGTGCCTTCACAATGGTAAAATAAAGATTTATAGGAATGTTTACCATAAAGAGCCTTTAACAGGGCCACTTGTTTTTCAATTGAGGAATCTGACAAGAGACAATTGACGTTAACTATTCACACTTTTCACTGATGGTGCAATGAACTCAAGGAAACTGAATATTTCTATTAGGTGACAAGGGACAGCCAAACCTAATCCACCCTGAGAATATTGGAAGGTCAGCTTTCACCTGCTCAAGGACCATCCAGAGTACTACCCCTAGGAGGCCTATGCCTTCCCCTTCTTTGAGTTTTGGATTTGTAGTCAAGGCAGTGCCTCACTAAGGCGGGTTCCTGTTTCGGGTAACTTTCTTACTGTGAAGCATGCAGCAGGGGTCTGGCCCTCCAGGGGGTGAGGGGGTGGTGAGTTATGCTTTAGCGAGGCTCAAGCTGGAGTCTGAGTCTGGGAGTTATAACTCTAAATCCAGGATGGAAATGTCTACCCCAAGGGGGAAGAAACACTTGAGAAACAAGCTAGTGCCTGTCCCCAGAGACCAAAGGACGGTTGCTCATCTCACCAGCTTCCCGTTTGCCCATTAGTCCAAAGAACTGCTGAGGCTTGGGTCTCCGGGCAATTCTCTGCAGAAGATGCTCAAAGGGCTCCGGCAGCTCCTCCTGGGGAACAAGAAGCAAAGACAAGGCAGAGTGAGCACCCAGGAAGAGCTATTCCCACCCTGCAGCGAGGAGCCCGGGTGCTCAGCGTGGAGGTCAGCTTCGACTGGAGGGGAGGCTAGGAATCCAAGGACTCCCGGTGCCCGAGCAGGGTTCAGCCCGGCGTTCTCTCCACCCCTAAGCGCCCCGGGCCGCCTTCTCTTCTCCGCCCTGACTAATTAGCAGAAGCTGGGTATCTTCCAGCCTTGAGCGCTTTCAGCCCTACCTCCCCCCCCCCCCCCCCATCGGGGAGACCCTTCCTTATCTACAGCGCCTCCCCGTGACTTTGATTGTTGTCTGGTGCGGACTTTGGAGTCCCTTCACTGCCCTAAGAGCACAAAGAGGTGTGTGTGGGAGCGGGAGGAGTTGGGGTGAAGAAGGTGGCTACACTTCACAGGCGGGCTGAACCGCGTGACGTTCAAATTTTCTAGGGGCGCACTGTTTCGCACCAATACCCGAGACCGTCTAAAAGGAAACTTAGCTACCTCCTGGGCCCTCGAAACAAGTGTGCAGGCAGGAAGCTAGCTTTCCACTAACCTCCACCTCGTGAGGCCCCCAGCTGCTCACCCTGGCGCCCGCTTCTCCCAGTGACTGACGAGCCCTCTTCTGTCCCTGCCCTGCTTTTTCAAAAGCGCGCGGACCGGGTGGCTGGACGGAGGCCCCCAAATCCCTATTAGTAGGGAAGGTTTTCAGCCTTCCGAGGAGGACCGAGACGTTCCTTCAGGAATGCCCAGAACGACTGGGCAACGCAGTCTTAAGGGGGAAACTCAGACTGTGGGTGCAGGATCCCCCGGGCGGACCCGGGTGACGACCCTCGTGACCTCCCCACCGCGCGCCTCCACTGTCTCTGGTCGCAGCCGCGGTGCCCTCAAAGCTCCTTGGGGTGCGATCTCGGGGGAAAGTAACAGTTCCAAAGGCCAGGGAGAAAGGCGCAGGCCATCCCAGGACCAAGTTTCACCTTGATCTGGTCACTGTCGGACCAGTCGGACCAGTAATTTAGATCATCGTTGGCACCAATTTCTTCTGCAAACAGTTGTGTGGAGACCAGAAAAAAGACTGCCAAGACCACGAGGATTTTCATGTTGGATTTCTGAGAAGAGCAGAGGAGAAGACACCGAGGAGAGAGATATATTTCCAAGAGAATAATTTTCGGCCCCACAACGGAACTCAGGTTAGGGCTAAAATCTCACCTGTAAGGTTTAGGAAAGAGAATCACGCCCCAAACATTCTTAAATCTCCTCTCCAGTCTCAGCTCCCCGGGGCCCCAGCCCACTAACCCACACCCTCAAGCCTGTAGACTCTGCAGGTGGAAGACAAAGAGGGGCGTTGGCCTTGGACTAGCTGATCGGTAGCTGATCGGTCTCCCCCGTCCCTCTCCGCCACGGCGCCCCGACCGCCCTCCCGACAGATGCGCGTCTGGAGCGCGGGGAGCAGCGGCCGGGCGCGTACTTACTGCGGCGCTCGGCCTGGGTCTCCGCTGCAATGCGTGCACCCCCGGGCTCCGCACTCTCCTTGGCAGCGGCGGTGGAGGAGGAGGTCCGAGAGCGCTCTTTAGCCTGCTCCCTGCTTCGCGGTATTTATCCCAGGAGTGACGAGCTTCGAGGCCCACGTGACAGTCTCCCCACGCGACTTTCTGCTCAATATTTAATTACCCGCCTCCTCTCCTTTCGCTTGCGTGATTGAGAGTTTCCGAGACGGTAACCCGTCGGTGCCCATAACATCTGGACCCAATTGGCTTCTAAATGACGCAGCCTTAGGAAAATCGAAGTCTCCACATCCAATCCAGAGCGGCCTGTCTTCCTCTGACGCCCCCTCCCCTCTCTTCAGAAAAGGGTTCTTTGACACCTGAGATTACTCATCAAAACGGAGCAAAGTGACTCATTCCTCGGACTTTGACAACTTTTCTGTTTCTTGAGACGTCAGGATAAGTTGCACTTCTGAGGACAGCCTGATAACTTCAGGCATTAAGACGGCGTCCTAGGAAATGGGGCCAAGAAAGGAGAGCACGGAGAAGGGCCTTTCCCTTCTTTTTCCATCTTCAGAGTGTCTGAAGTGGGACTGAAGTACAGCATATTTCAGTGACTGGAGCATCCCTCTCCTAAATCACCAGCATACCGGCATTTCTTCAGGATTACAAAAGGATTTTCAGTCTCATAGTCTTTCAGAGAATGGAAACATTATTTTACACTTGGGAGAAAGGGGAATTGAGTGTGGCATTGCATGCAGATCTTGGTCTTCTGCCAGGGCCATTCTGGGATATTTTTTCTTCCCCAAAGTCCTCGTTCTTGCCACATCCTTGCGCAGGGATTAGAGGAGGAGTATTTTTGCTTCTTTCCTATCTGTTCTGCTAACTATCCCAGAACCAGCAAGGTAGTTATCGCAGGATACTTAGCGTTGTCACTAACGGACCCTACAGACCATAGATCTCTCCTGTTCGGAGCAGTGAGCTGGGGAGGATGCTGGCAGGGTGTCATTAGCAGAACAGAATTATTAGACAAATAACGTGTGTTTATAACGCAATAATATCTTTCATCTCTAAATGAACTACATGATATGGCATCTTGGGTGGAGCAGTTTTTTGTATTGTATTTTTCAATTATAAATTTTTAGTATAGTATGCAAAGGAAATACATTTTTTACATCTTAGTTAGACCTTTAACATTTCCCTCTCTAATATTTGTTCTTTCTCAGAATATTGTCAAGCAAATTCCAGATATTTCATCATTGCAAGTAAGTGTAGCTATTACAGACTTTCTATCTAAAAGGGAAGGATTTTTTTTTTGGCATGGGAATGTTTTTAAATTTTATTAGTGCATGTTTGCAGTACATAGTGATTACATTCACTGGGGAATTGGTACATGTACATAACACATCTCAATTCTTTTTCCTCTCCACTCCTTTTTTCTCTTAATTTTTTTTGCCAGCATCAAATTCATTTATTTATTTTCTAAGTCCTTATCAAGTCAATTATTAGAAATACAGATTAACAGCCAGACTAATGGGCCAAAAATATATAAAACACATAAGAAAGTTATACAAAAGATACACTTTTAGAGATATTGTTTGTGCTGGATTACAATAACTTTCTCTCTTGCTACTTTTCCTATTCTGTCTTTTATTTTATACTTTATTTATATTTTGTTTTTCTCATATAAGAGAAATCACACAATACTTAAGCTGATGGATCTGATTTATCTCACTTAACATTATGGTCCAAGTTACATACATTTTCCTACAAATGACACAGGTTTATCCTTCTTTATGGCAGAGTAGTACACCATTATGTCTAAATACCACATTTTCTTTATCCATTCATCTATTGATGGACATAGAGACTGCTTCCAAGATTTAGCTACTATGAATTGCACTATTATAGACATGGGTATGCATACATCACTGTGCTATGATGTCTTTAAGTATTCTGGGAAGATACCTAGAAGGGGAATAGTTGGGTCAAATGGAATTTTTATTTTTAGTTTTTTGAAGAACCTCCATTCTGATTTCCATAATGGTTGTACCAGTTTACACTCCCATCACCAGTGAAGAAGGGTTCCTTTTCTCTTCATCCTCTCCAGAATTAGTTATTGGTTATTTTCTTGAAGATAGCCATTCTTTGTGGAGTGAGATGGATTCTCAGTATTTTAATTTGCATTTCTCGAATGGCCAGGAATGTTGAACATTTTTTCATGTACTTACTGACCATTTGTACTTCTTCATCTGAGAAATGTCCATTCATTTCAGATGCTCATTTTTTGACTGAGTCTTTAAATTTGGGGGTGGGCCTAATTTTTTGAGTTCTGTATATATTCTAGATATACTTTGTCTAAGGAGTAGTTGGCAATTTTTTTTCCTCCGTACTATAGGTTGTCTCTTTACTCTTGGTGGTTTCCTTTGGTGTGCATCAAGTCTTGAATTTGATGTGATCCCCTTTATTGATTCTTGGTGTAGTTCTTTTGCAACTGGGCTTCTGTTCAGAAAGTCTCTGTCTTTGTCTTCAAGAGTTTTACCCATTTGTCTTCCTGCAGATGAAATGTTTCGGTTTTAATATTTATCTCTTTGATCCATTTTGATTTTAGTTTTGTGCATGATGAGAGTTATGGATCTAGGTTCAATCTTGACATGTGGATAGCCAATTTTCCCAGCACCATTTGTTAAAGAGGCTGTCTTTTCTTCAGCAAAAGTGTGTGGCCCTCTGATCAAAGGTAAGGTAGTTGAGTGTGCCTGGAGTTGTTTCTGCATCCTCTCTTCTGCTTCCATTGATCTGCAAGTGTGTGTTTTTTGCCAATACCATGCCGTTTTTTCTTAAATCACTGTAGCATTGTAGTGTATGTAACTTGGAGATCAGGATCATGATCTCCCTACCTGGCCCTTGTTGCCTAGAATTGCTTTTTCTATTCTAAGTCTCTTCTGATTCCGTATGAGTTTTAAGATTATTCTCTGTAATTCCATGAGGAATGCTATTGGTATTTTGATTGGGTTTGTATTAGATCTGTATAAGAGTGGTGGCAGTATGGTCATTTTGATTATATTGGTTCTGCCTAGGCAGGAATAGAGGACAGCTCTCCATTTTCTGATGGCCTTTTCAATTTCTAAAAGGTAAGTATTTTAAAATAAAAATAAAACCACTTCATAATTCCACCTAAAACATCACAAAATATACCTTATAACATTATTCAGTCAACATTTAAAAATTTTCCAAGTGTCATAGTCCTTCCTCTGTAATGCTTAAAATCAAAATTGTAAACTCCATGCAGATCTCGCCTTATTCAAAAGTATAACAGGGCTGGGAATTTAGCTCAGTGGTTCTGCTGCCTGCCTCACAAGTGCAAGAACCCAAATTCGGTTCCCAGTGCCCAAAAAAAAAAAAAAGTATAACGAAATACCATAAGATGGGAAAAAAATTTTCACCTGCTCTTCCTCAGACAAAGGTCTACTATCTCGAATCTATAAAGAACTGTAAAAGATCAGACTTCCCAAATTTAAAGACCCAATCCAAAAATGGGCATCTGAAATGAATAGACATTTCTCAGACAAAAAAGTAGAAACAGCAAATAAATACATAAAAAAATGTTCAACATCACTGGTCATTAGAGATGCAAATG
>NW_004624813.1:4478162-4534078 GCF_000247695.1 Heterocephalus glaber | reverse complement strand
AATAATGAAGTAATGCACAAAAGTACAATAATGAATTTTTACAAAAATTTCCCTGCCTAATATGTGTGAAACCTGATCCCTAGCACTGAAAAAATTATACATAATAATAAAATAGTAAAGAAGTTATTCCAACTCAGAAATGACAACTCCTAGCATTAATGGACAGCATTGTGAATACCTTTCTATGCTTATCATATAATTGGAAAGATAAAGCAATAGACAAATAAATAAACATTATAAAGACAGGATACGACCTTAGGCAGAATTTTTTTTTATTTGAGACAGTTTTTATTAAAGATACAATAGCAAAATAAGCAAGGTCTTAGAAATAAAGTAGGCTACTTAAAGGTATATTCTTTGGACAGTGGTACAGCACCATCGAGCTTAGTTTTTAACAAACCGAGAGCACAGATACTAACTACACTTTATGTTTCTCTTAGTAGTTTTAAGCTTTACCTAATCATCAGTCCACTTAAGAAATTTGTCTGCTCTGGAATTCATAAACATGACAACCAAAGAAATGCAAATATTTAGAAAAAAGCATTGTACAATGAAATTAACATATATGAGAGACGATTAACTCTTTTGCATGTCAAGATGTTCTCCATGTCTTCTACCATGTGCTTTAGAAAAATTAACATAGAACAAAACCCTCACTCCCATCCAGCAGTCATCTTAAATGGTAAAACTATTTTCCACAATAAGCAGGGTAAGGAGAAGTTATTTACTCCTTTCAGACACTTACTGTAGAGCTCTGAATTTTAGTCAAAGTAAAATTGTAAGAAAGCCAGTCAGGATATTCAGAAATAGAATCATTCTGGAATATGAGCAGAGACCCATCTCCTAACTGTACCCCTGGTACTGGAGACCTTTAGCTGCTGGTCTGGCTGCAGATCAATGACTGGGGTGAGCAAAAGAGCTTAAAATTGTTTGAGAATGAAAATAGTTTCCAAAAAGTGTGAACATGAGTACTTTTATTAACAATACTAGACAAGATTATCAATATTTTTCCCCCTCTAAAATGAGCATTATTTTCAAATAATTTCTGACCTACAATTATACAGCAGATTAATGAGAGATGCACATTTTTGGATATTAAGTGATATAACTGGATGTTCAAGTAGCTATTTATATTTTATTTCACTTCATAGAAGAAAAACAATTAAGGGTAAAAATGTATCTTCACCTCAGATATTTGTCTCCGTAAAGGAAATAACTAATGTTAAAAAGAAAGCTTTAATAATTTAGTATTAACATTAAAAACATGGTATTAATTCCTTGTTTTGAAAAATGAGAATGTTAGCCCTCTTAAACTTTCTCCCATCTCTCCTTTCCTCCACCCAACTTGGAGTTCCGTGATTCCTTTTGCATTATTCAAGTTTATAACATTCATATTGTTTTTCTACTGAACTTTCATCAGTTGCTTGCTATTCTCTCTGTTTAAATAGATTCATTTTTTTCACTATCAGTCCTTTTAACCTAGCTTTGCCATTTTTGAGCTGACTTTTAATCATCTTATTTGCCTGGACATTATCGTCAAGTAAATTTTTCTTCTAGAAGAAATCATGTGTATTGTATCGCCTGAGTCTTTCATGCTAGTTAATATATTTCAATGTCTTCTATGAGTTAGTGATATCTTGATTAGTTATAATATATTTAGATTAAATTTCATTTTTTCACAGAACTTTATGGACATTACTCCATTGTTTTGTGAGGCTGAGTATCATGGACAGTTCTGAGTGATGCAGTTTTATTCCCTTCAGCTTGTATGTGGCTTATTTTTCAGCTTGAATATCTAAGGAATTCTTTATCTTTGGCATTCAGTGGTTCTAATAAGGTATGTCTCATACCTTATCTAATTTTCTGGGCATATCATGAATTGTTTTGTTTGAGTATGGCATGATTCTCTAGTTTATCTAATTATTTTCTTTATTCATTTTGAGAATTTCATTGTACTATAAATTTGAATGTGTCTTAAAGTAGAATTTCCACTTCCAGAATACTGTGGTCTTCTTTTGAATCATAATATATATATATATATATATATATATTTATTTATTAATTATAATATACATTCCATTCCATATTGATTATATTCTTCCCAAACTTTTTGACCCTTTCATCTGACTTCACTCAGATTATCTCCACTTCTACCTTCTGCGTCTGTAATTCACTTGCTTCTATTCTGTATCTTGGTGCTTCCAGTTTACTTATTCCCATAATCATGTTGCCTAGTCTCCAATTTGTTCTCATAGACAGTATTTTCTTTTCCATTTCATTTGTTTAAATATTTTATTGGAATGCTTTTATTTTATTGAATTCAGATTCTTATTAATATGTTCTTAGTGTACAGTAACTAGGGGATTTTCTCTCCATTTCCCAAGTCATATTTTCTTCTAATTCAGTGATAAAACATGTGAGTTTTGAGCAAACACTGTCAATTGTTATGTGGCTTTGTCACTTGCTAGCACATGGCCTTGGATAAATTACTTAAGGACTTTCTGCCTTAAGTTTTTAGTTTGTGAAATAAAAATATATTTACTGCATAAGCTTTGCTGTGGGGAAGAAATTAGTGAATACGTATGTAAAGAAAAGTGCCTAGCACATGGAATGTATGTTAGCTATCACCATTCTTGGTGATTTTTTTTGTGTGTGTGTGTATAATGTTTACTTTTATGTGTGGACCTAGCTAGGCTATGGTGCCCAGCTGTCTAGCCAAACACCAGTGTATATGTTTCTGTGAAGGTATTTTAAAGATGCAATTAATGTTTTAATCTGTAGATTTTAAGTATTCTCCATAATGTGGTAAACTTCATTCAATCAGCTGAAGGTATTAAGAGGAAAAGACTGAGTTTCCCTGGGAGGAAAGAATTCTGCCTTGAGATTGGCCTTTGTGCTCAAGACCCTTCGAAACATCAGTTCTTGGTGGAATTTCTAGTCTTCCAGCCTGCCCTGCAGATTTTTAATTTGCCAACTCCAACAATTATGTGAGCCAGTCTACTTCTTTTTGCCTTTTGTTTTTCTTTTTTAATATTTATTTTATTTTCATTTGATGCATAACACTTGTACAAATCTATAAGGTAAAATGTGGCAGTTTTGTTACACATATACCTTGTGTAAGGGCCAAAGAAGGATAATGAGCACATCTATTACTTCAAACAATTGTTTCTTTGTGGTAAAACATTTGCAGTTCTCTCTTCTAGATTTTTAACATACAATGTGTTATTACTGATTTAGTCACCCTACATGCAGTAGCACAGGAGAACTTACTCTTTTTCTTTAACTGCAGCTTTGTGCTCACTGACCAACCTTTCCCTGACCGCCTGAACTCCCCACTCTCTTAAGTCTGTGATAACCATTATTTTACTTTCTACTTCTATGAGATCAAATTTTTTCTTAAGATTCTACATACATGTATTAACGACATTATGCAATATTTACCTTTTTGAACCTGGCTTATTTCACTGAACACCATGTTCTCTAGGTTTATCTGTGCTAACACAGATGACAGAAGCATTCTTATGGTGGAATAGTATTCCATTGGACATATATACCACATTTTTTTTTATCATCTGTTGATGGATACTTAGATCTTGGCTATTGTGAGTAGCTTTTCAATAAGTTTGGGAGTGTAGGTATCTCTTTTACATGTTGATTTAATTTCTTTTTGATATACACTCAGGTGGAATATTTGTTTTGTTCCATTTTCTATTTTAAATTTTTTCAGGAACTTTCATATTATTTTCCATAATTGTTTGTATTAAATTATACTCCTACACTCAACATACAAGGATTTTCTCTTCTCTATATCCTCTTCAGTACTTATCTTTTGTCTTTTTGATAATATTCTTATGAGAGTGAAGTGATACCTGATTGTGCTTTTGATTTGTATTTTCTTAATGAGTAGTAATGTTGAATGTTTTTCATATACAGTATTGTTGATCATTTATATGTATTCTTTTGAGGAATGTAAAATCCATCTCTCTCCCTCTCTCTACATGCACTATTGGTTTTGATTCTCTGAGGAAACCTGAGTAATACCCATGTAATCTGTATTTGCATGGATTCTGGGTGATTTTCCCCCTCCTGATATGGTTTGTGTGGTTCTGGGCAGACAGAGTGGGAATGACTACTTGATTCCTTTCCTACCAAAATCTGAGATCTTTTTTACTGCAGAGGGGAGATTTTGCATTCAGCTTACTCTGTTAATGGGAATAACAGAGAGGGAAGTGAAGCAAAGCACTGTACAATCTGAATATCTAGAGTACTCTTTCTTCTGAGATTTTGTGCAGTCTTATTCCATGTTAGTTCTCTGGCTGGAGGGTCTGTGCTTTTCCTGCAGCCAACCACACTGGATTTTGATCTCTGTGCTGCCTGGAAACCTTCTTAGATTCTTTGTATAGAAGGTCAGCTCTTCAGTTATCTGTTTCTCTCAGGCACTTGTATCCACTGCATTTAGAAAGAAAGCAGCGATCTATCCACTCATGGTGCTCCATGGGTTGCACCATTGATAATTCTCAAAACTGTGTCAACTCACCATGAAACTCCTGGAAGATGATGGCATAGTTAGGAGGACAAGGGACTGTAGAGCCAGCCAGAGATGGGCTTGTCTGTTTTGCTGCAGAATTTTATGTCATTGCTACTATTTCTTGAAGATTACTGTATTTATTAAATATGATTCTTGATATTTTTCTTAGTGATTTAATTTTTTCATAAAATTAATAATTTTACTTTAACTTCTAGTATTGGAGAAGGCCAAAGAGAGTATCATGTTCATATTATCTACCTAGCAAATGTTTATGAAATTGTTATTTATCATCTATACCTAGCTCATGTGTGAGTTCTTAACTCCTCAGACTCCAGAATGTTAGAAAATTTTCTGGACCCACCTGTTGCTATGAGAATTGCATGTAAAAATATATTGTATGCAAGGAACAGCCCTTTCATCCCTGACATGTTGACTTATCACATGTATATTATTTACCTGGAAAATCCGGCTACTATAGTTACCCTTTTCTCCCTGATGCCTATGGAAATTCTAACTTGCTTTTAAAATTTTAATTATATGTTTTTCATTTTCAATATTTTTATTGTGGTAAGAATACACACCGCACAATTTGCCATCTTAATCATTTTAAGTGTACAGTTCACAAGTATTAAGTACATTCATAAAATTTTGCAACTCACACCATCATGCATTCCAAGAACTCTTTTCATCTTATAAAATGGAACCATGTACCCATTAAACTCTATACTCATTAAACAATAACCCTCCATTTTCTCCCCCATTCTACTTTCTATGTCAATGATTCTGACAACTCTAAGTTTCTCAAATAAGAAGAATCATATACTATTTATCTTTTTGGTACTGGTTTCTTTTATTTACGAAAATGTTCTCAAGGTTCATCTCTATTAGACTTTCTTTTTAAATTGGAATAGTATTCCACTGTATATATATACCACGTTTTGCTTATCTATTCATCTGTCAATGGATACTTTGGTTGGTTCCATGCTTTAGCTATTGAGAATAATGGTGCTATAAACTTGGTTGTACAAATGTATCTTCAATTCTTTTCAGTATATATGTAGAAGTGGAATTCCTGGATGGCAGAGTAACTCTAATTTCAGAGAAATTGTTATATTATTTTCCACAGTGACTGTCATTCTAGATATTCACCAGTAGGGTATAGGACAGTGGTGGTGAACCTATGACATGCATGTTATTATGTTTTTCTTTTAAAACAAAAGATGTTAATGTATAATTTTTTTAAAAAACTAAGTCCTTAGCATCCAGATTTAATTACTGTATTGGCACTTTGCAATAAATAAGTTGGTTTTGGGTTGCAAGTTGGGGACTCGTCTTTCACCATGAGTGGTGTGGTGTAGGAGTTCCAATTTATCCACATCTTTGGCAATGGTTGTTATTTTTGAGGTTTTTGCTTAGTGGTCAACATCTTAAGGGGTGTGAGATGATATCTCACACTTTCTATTTACATTTTCCTAATGATTAGGGATGTTGTACATCTTTTCATGCTGCATTTGGCCATTTTTTTAATCTTTTGAGAACAATTTATTCAAATCTTTGGGCCACTTTTTAAATTGGTTTTTGTTTTTTGTTGCTGAGTTTTACTGATGTCATACATTCTAGATACCAATCTCTTATCAGATATAAAATCTGTGAATATTTTTCCCACTCTGTGATTTACCTTTCTACTCTGTTGATAGCATCTTTTGATGCAGTTTTAAATTTTTTCATAAAGTTTAGTTTGTCTATTTTTTCATTTTGTTGCCTGTGCCTTGGTGTCATATTTAATAAATCTAATGTTGTGAAGCTTTTGCCTTATGTTTTCTTGTATAAGTTTTATAATTTTAGGTGTTGTGAGATTAAGAATTGTATATGGTATTATATAAAGATGCAACTTCATTTTTTACATCTGGATATCAGTTTTCCTCAGTATTATTTGTTGAAAAGATTGTCTTTTCTTCTTTGAATGATTTTGACATCCTTGTCAAATATCATTTCTCCATATGCAATTGTCTAAATATTTATGTCTCTCCTGAATTTACATGTCGAAATTTTAACACCTAGTATGATATTATGATGTGAATCCTTTGGAAGGTGATTACTTTATACTGTGAATGTGGAGTCCTCATAAAAGGCATTTATATTCTTAAAAAAAAAACTCAGAGAAATAAATCCCTTACCCTTTCCATCATGTGAAGACATAGTAAAAAGATGGTCATCTATGAACTAGGAAAAGAGTCCTCGCTGCATAACAAATCTCTTGATAACTTGGCCTTGGACTTCTCAGTCTCTAGAACTGTGAAACTCTATTTTTTTTTTTTACTCTACACTATTTTTAGTAGTGTCCTCAGTGGCTGAAAAAACACATATGTAAGGGTTTATACTGTTTTGGCTATACTTCTATTAATGATTTTAACTAAAAAATCTAGGCTAGATTTTAAGCAAAACTATTCAAAATCTGGTAGTATGGTCATAGTTTCATAAAGGGCCACTGATCCTCTGTACATGCATCAAACTGCTATTCTAACATTATTTCATGATGCTGTTTCTTCAAGGGTTTAAATTTTGTGTTGCTGTCTCTGTCCAGAGAGCTACTTCTTATGGAAAGCTGTTTTTAGTTCCTGGTATAGTTAAGTCAGAAATGGTCATGCTACTAGAAAAAGGACCCAATATTCCAGCCTCCTGAATATGCCATAAGAAGAATTTATTTAATAAACTTTTTTTCAATGTTTGCTATTTGCTAATTTTTTATGGTGCTGGGAATACAGAGATGAATGAGTCATATTCTTTACCTCAGCCAGGCCCAAGAAAGTCAAGGAAGCAGGAAATGTAATAGAAGCTCTTAACAGAGGAATGAACATTGCAATCTGGCAACGGGGAGTGGAATTTCCCTAGTTGGGAAAGGGTGGGTTAGAAATCATTGCAGGGAGAAAGAACAGCTTCAGAAAGTGCAGAAAAGTACAGATATGCATTGAATATCCATTAGGAAAACTAGAACCAAGGAGAGAAATGTTGGAACCAGGCAGAGATTGAGAGAGATAAAATAAGATGAAGTCAATTGACATCAATTATTTGTTTAGACTAAAAATCAGCAGATTCTACTATCAAGCAAAAATAATTTGCTATGGAGGAAAAGCAAAGCTTATAGCTTTTTTTTCTTCACTTTATAAACTCCTAGTTCCTGGCAGTTGTTGAAATGAGTAAGAGTGTGGTTGTTCTGCACTATGTACATACAGTCAAGGATAGCAGTCTTTAAATTTCTTTTAAAAAATGTGACTTCCTTCCATTGCTTCTGGGTGCATTTCAATAATACACATTGTATACATGCCAGGAGACTGAAGATAATTTTCTTATTCAATATGATTCTCAAATCTTACAATAATAAACCAGACTAATATGTCTACTGAAAATACCTCTAATCAGATAGCACTTTGGCTAAACGAGTTCCTTAAAGGTCAAAATTTTAATTAAAATTATGTACAGGCAACACAATTGCCTTTGAAAAATGGCAAGTTTATAATACATCATAAAATGATAGTTAAATATTAGGATATAAATAATTTTGCTCTGGATTAATAATGGAAATGGTCACATTTAGATTCATTAGATAACCTAAGAAAAAGCAGCGTAGTTTTCAGAGCCCAACTGAGAAACTCTATTGTGGGTATAATAAGGTATGACCCATATCTTAGTAACTTCTTTCTATCAGCATTTGCTTTATAGTTAATGCAGCTGATAAATAACTTTATCTTTGTGCCAGTTGAAGTACAGGCTACACTGTACTCTTTCCGTCCTGCTTACATCAGTCCCTTTATAATCCCTTGACATTTGGGGTCCACAACCACTCTGCTGACTCTGATTCCATTAAGCTCTCCAGCAAGTGAGTTTTGAACCTCAGATACCTGGTTTCAGAGTCCGTGCCATTAGCTTTTCCCCACTCTGTTGTCTGGAATGTTAGAGAACTGATGTTATAATGTGCTGCATGTTTAGGGTGGGGGTATATTTAAGGGAGTCACTAGCTGTTTCTAATTTCTAAATGTTTTTTCTGAATCAAATCGAGTCACTGTAAAACTCATTATCTGGACTTCATTACCCTGATTTTCTGTAAAAATACCTGTCTAAATCCATAGTATAATGTCTTCAATTGTACTTGAGTATTTGGATTACAAGGCAGGAGAATTAATGCTTCTGATATGTATAATATATATATTATATAATTTATTAAGGTCCTTAACTCTTTGATGTTCACTTTGTAAAAGACTATAAAATAGATTTCTTTAATAATTCAATATATTTTCCTGGGAAAGTTATATGTCTTCTTATACCAAATGGGAGCTGTTATCAATCCAACATTTATTCCTTTTCCTCCTTATTTTTGTTCATTGCTGTATTTTTTATGGCTGTTAGAGAACTAATTCAGAGCTACTTTTGGGCTCAGCTGTGCTAACTTCTCTAATAATTAATCACATTTCCCTTTAAAATTTGGCTTTTATTCCTCTTGTGTCTTAATTGTTAGAAATGTTTTATGTTGTTTACTGTAAATCACCTCAGCCAAAAGCCCTTATTATAGAGTTTACATTTCATTTAATTTCCAGTACTAAAATCCTGGACCAACTCTTAGTTATCTGTTTGATGTCAATAATTCCTTAATTTCCTGTGACTCCTGACATGTTCCTCTCTAATCTACCTAACCTCAAATAGTTTATAGAATAACTCTGGCTATGTTCTTCATTTCAAAACTTTTCAGTAACTTTCTCTTTTTCATGAAAACAAATAACAATTTACATTACTCATTACTGAAGATATTCCCTAAAGTGGATTCAGCCTAATTTTTCAGACTTCTTCCCTCTAATCTTCCTCTTTGAAATTTATATTTTAATCCAGCTTGACTACCCATGACCAATGAAATTGCTTCAGCCAGAACCTAAGCCTCAGCAACTTTTCCTTCTCTTTTATTGTTACCTCCTCCTCATTAAATCAGCCACTTAGATACTGACCTTTAAATGTGTCTCAGATATATCCCCTTCTTCCCATTTTCATTGCCACCATGTAAATCTAGGCCATGATTATACCTCCAGAACTACTTTACTAGTCTTCCAATCCATTCTCCACTTAGGAATGAAAATGAACTTTTACAATCCGAAAAACATCGTGTTATACCCTACTTAAAATATTAAGTGGTGTAGAGTAAAATCCAGTGTTCTTGCTATAGCCTGTAAAGCCATGCATGATCTGGCTCCTGCTTATCTCTTCAAGCTCATTTTATGTCTCTTTCTTTGCACTTACTTGGTGTTAGCAATATCAGTCTCTTTCTTCTCTGTTCCTTGAACACAGAAACTCCTGTCTGGTCTCAGAGCTTTTCTCCAGGTTATATGTCAGGCCAGAGAAGGAGTTGGCAAACTATATAGCTCATAAACCAAATCTGGCACACTACCTCTTTTTTATTCAATAAAGTTTCACTGGAGCACAAGCATGCCCATCAGTTTAGGTTTTGTCAGTGGCTGCTTTAATATCCCAGTGCCAGAGCTGATTAGTTGCAACAGAGAACAAATGGACAACACAACATGCAAATATTTACTCTTTGTAGTACTGCAAAATGTTTGCCAATCTCTACTCATCTTCCTTTCTCTCAGGCTAGTCTTTTCTTGATCTGCATTTCTCAAATGAGATTTTTGCCTCACAAAGTCAGAAAGATTACTGTATCTAGAAGGCTGGTTACCTTCTGGCTTTTCTATCATCTTATCAAATTTGTAATTCCTTTCTATAAACCTCATGTTTCATGTAAATCTTATTTGTTTACCTGTGTCCTTACCTTTTATTAGGCTATACATTTTTTTTTTTTTTTTTTGGTACTGAGGATCGCACTCAGGACGCTGCACTTGCGAGGCAGGTGGAACCACTGAGCTAAATCCCCGGCCCTAGACTACACATTTCTTGAGGGCAGGAAATATTTTGGTTTTTTCCTTCACTTTGGCACTCAGTTCTGGAAACAAAACTTGATCATACTAAGTAACAACAGGTAGCAGGTAATAAATGTTAACTGAACAAATGAATAAAAATTTCCTACTTTTTCTGTTTCATTAAAAAGTTTTCCTTTTCTGCTTAATATTTTGAGATCTTTTAAATAGTCCTCCTAACAAATTTAACCTACACTGGGAAACACCTTTATAAATACTAGGGCCCTTATTGTTATAATGTAGCTCAGATTATTAGACAATAATTTAAAAATCTTTATTCTGTTTTGGGTTGATGTGATGTTACATTTACCTAAGGAGAAGTGGCAATCCACAGAAACATTCTGCTTATTGAATAGTTACAGCAAAATTAAAATAGACTAAATCTGACAGACAAAAAAACTATAAAGAATTTTCTCATCAAAGCTACATATAGGATCAAGTAATATTTTATTAGAGAATTCTTTTATTAAAAAGAATGAAAGTATCCAATCTTAAAAAAGGACATACTCATATTAATTCCCTAATATAGTGCGGCCTTAGTAATGAAATTAATCAGCAATATTCTGGAGCACCTACTGTGATCAAAGAATTAATAAAAACAAATAAACATAAAACTTACAAAACTTACTTTTAAGTACTACAGTTTTGATCAGAATAATTCCATAGGTAGAATCCAGAAATGTTTATTTGTCCTGAGTTTGTGCTTTTAACTACAAAACTGAAAGTTCTGATGCATTAAGAGCCATGTGTAAGGCTAATTAATTTACTAGTAGTGTAATCTTATTTGAAGAGTCATGTTCTATGATATTTGAGTAGATTTATCTGAAAAGAATTAAAAAAAAAAGAACAAGGAAAGGGCAATATCTCAAGATACCCAGATATAGAAAATGGTAAAAACATCAGTAAAAAGGGGAATCAAGAAACCTGAGGGGAACTGATTAAAGTTATTAGCAGGATGGAGTTTAGTTTAAGGCCTTGGATATGAGGCTATCTAGTTTACTAGCACAGATAGAAAGATGGGTTCCTGGGAGATTTCATTAAATTTTGATAATGAAAAATGATAGCTGGTAAGACAGAATTTTAAAGAAATTATAATGTTTTATTTTGGGAAATAGTACTATATTGTTCTGATCATCTTCAAAGTTTAAGGAAAATTACAAAACTAACTATGGGAAAAATCTAATGCTTGGATCTAGATGCTTACTCTTTAAAAGGAAAGCAAAATGGCCTATAGCCTTCCACTCTGTTTATTTTACATAGATCATGAATCATTGCTAGTGATATATAAAAATTAGTCATAAATCTATCCCAGTAATAGAGTTATCCTGGATATAATTACCTGGATTAACAATTTTATATAAATAGTAATTTATTATTCTACATTTCTGTTAGCTACAAGAATAATATATTTCCATTTTGTGCAGAAGGATTTTTAATTACAAGGAAGTGATTTTAGTAGCATTTCAATGATTATCTTCCTCTTTTCTAGCTAAATAGAATTCAAAAGATTTGGGGATGATTCTTGAAAAAAATCAATAAATAATATTTTCAGTAATTAGAAATTCAGATAATCTTTTATTACCAATATTTTTTCCAAAGACTTCAGTTTGTGCTCTTCTGCCATTTTGCTAGTTGATTGTCAGTTAGAAGAAGACTTCATAGGGGAAGTAGAGTTCTAGAAATTTCTCTATTTTAAAATTTGTACCAGGGGAAAATTTATTTATAATTTAATCCATCAACATTTCTTATGTATGTGCTAGACATGCAAAAGAAAAAAATTTAAATCAGTTACTCTATCCCTTCTAAAAACTTTGAGATTAATAAGTAATTAATACACACATACTTAAACTTAGTTATCCAGAGATAATGAAATGAAAAGCAGCTGCTGCAGGATGATGGACCTAGTTTATAGTCTGGTTTTTATAATTCATTAGCTATTTGACTTTAGGCATATAACATCTTATTTTCAGTGTGTGCATGTGTATATGTGTGTGTTTGTGTTTAATACTCCTACATCACAGGGTTATTTTGTTAATAATGTAAAATCATATTGCAAAGCACACAGTATAGTGCCTGGAAGACAATAAGCTTTTAGTAAATTATAGTCATAACTATATCATTATTATTCACTCTAAATGTGATATTCAGATGTTTTAGGGCAAGTGTGAACATTTCACTGAAAGACATACCTTGGTATGGAGAATATTTCTAGAGAGGTCTATATGTGTGAATAAAAATAATTCGATATTCAATTTGTGTAAATAAAACCATACACAATATATCTTTATTTTTCTTTCATATATGAGACTGTGGACTGGCCTGCATTTTTAGAAGATAAGAATATATTTCTGAGTTGATAACATAATTAAGGCATAGCTTACTTTGAACAAATGGATTTGAATGGTACCTTGAAAATGAGATGAAAGAAATGTTTGTTTTAAAATTAGCTTCTTCATTTTTGCAGAAAGATCCATAATAGAATTTTAGAATTAGAGGGTATTTTAAGAATAATTTTGCCAGTATTTTTCCAGATGGTAAAACTAGTGACCAAAAGATTAGTTGGTTCTCAGTTCATTCAGCCAGTCATCAGCAAAACCAAGGCTCCTGATTTCTAACCAGCTCTTTCTCTTGTATCTGGTTCCACTTAGTTTGGAACAATATTGTAAGAGAGATGATATTTTGATTTGGTTTTGTTTTTTCAAATGTTTAAAATATGAATCTATTTATAAAAATTGATTCTTGTTACTGTCATGAGGGGGGTACTGAAAATGGTTGTGAGGCGATATAATGAGGCAAGTTGATCCCACTCCCTCAACCCCAGGCCTATTTTTGATAACGAATGCTGCTCAGAATTCTGACAATTGGTGGGATCTTGTGTGGTTGCAGGGGAACACAGTAGGGTATATCAGCTGTAGGCAAGAGAGGTATCACTTAGGAAAATAGAGGCTTTCCCACATACTGTGAGAATGTGCCTATTTCCCCGTAACAACAAAATGTTTATTTCTCATTACTGAATTTGACCCATTGTTTAAGTCCTATGTTTCAGGAGTTGAGAGGTTTGTTTATATTTTAAAGTGTTAATCTTTTCTCGAAACAAGCACAACACAGCCATAGTGATTACTAAAAGAAAGCAGGACATGTAAGAATTTTAAGAGCAGAGAGAGTAATGATACCTAATTTTATCAAGTGCTTACCAGGTTCAAGCTTGTGTTATGTGCTTTATACACCTTCTTTCATTTAATCATCACGGTGACTCTATAATGAGCAAACAATTATTATCCCTGACTTATTGACAAACCAACCAAAGCTTTAAGAGATCAATTTAACAGAAGTTCATAAAGATAGTAGATAGATATAACACTCATCTAAGATCAATTTATGCTTTATAATGTACCATCTTCCTAGACTCTGGAAATGAAGCAAGGCCTGTGACATTAATAATGATGTGTCTTGGGAATGGCATTTGTTTCTGAGGCGTGCTGAGGCTTAAAGTGATAGTACATATATATGAAACCTGGTCATTTGATGTTTTTCCCCAGGATATAACACTTTCTATTTGTACATTTGTAAATTATGCATCCTTACAATTGAGATAATTTGAGCAACTACAAAAATGCCATTAAATTACATTTTTAAAAACTACTGTTTTAGAGCCTGGAAAACAGTTTAGACCACCTTAGTTTTTATTCTGCTTCACCATCATCCCATCTAGCTTCTTTCTTCACTAGTTATTATTTAGATCTAGAATGCTCTCAAAAACCAGGGCCAGGAATTTAGCTCAGTGGTACTGTGCCTGTGTTGCAAGTGCAAGGTCCTGAGTTTGATCCTCGGTACCAAAACAAAAAACAACAAAAAAAGCCTCTCATACACTCACAGGTGGGGCTTTTAGAAGTTGCTTGGATGACTGGGGTGCTCTTCTCATCGGTGGGTTCATCTACTGAACAGTTCAGCAGCTGAGCGTGCTTTTAGGAGGTGAGGCCTGATTGGAGGCCTGTCCCGGGTGGCCACTCCACTTATGTATCCTGCCCTGGCTCCTTCCTTCTCTCTCTGCTTCCTGGCAATAATGATTGAGTAGCTTGCCTCTGCCAGATGCTTCCATGATGCCCTTCCTACCCTGGAGCCAGCTGATTATGCACTGAATCCTTTAAAACAAATCCTCTAAAAACTGTGAACCAAAATAAACCTCTCCTCCTTTAGGTTGTGGGTGTTGGATATTGTGTCCCAGCAATGGGAAAGTTACTAAGACAATCAGCCTGGAAGTACTTTTCTTCCCCTGCCAGCCAGAGAAGCAGAAAGGAGAAGCAGACAGAGGAGGCCTCCATTGTCAGTAATTCTTAGTTCTTTCACATGAAAAAGAGCAGTACAGTCATATTCAATCTCTTTGCATCTTGCAGCATTAAATGGCTAAAATAAGTAAAGTACCAAAGAAATGCTTGTACAATGTACAGCATCTACTGGCATTTGTGCTTTATTATGCTTCCCTTGTCTGGTTCTCCAGTTCAAGTGTTGCTTTTGAAAGCAGTAGCTTCTCTCACATTTCTGCCATATTGAGTTTCTGATTATTTCATTTCTCAATCCCAGCACTATCACATGCTGTGAAAGTGGAGGGAAGTGTGTAAGCCTGTGGTCGGGCTCTGAGCAGGCACCACTGCTAACACTCCTTTAACTTTTAAGCATTTGCTACTCTGTGAAAAGTTGGAGAGCAGTTTAAGAAAATGATCCTTTCTAATAATTTAGTACCAACTCTGTATATGGTAAAGCATTCATGTGTATTTGTATAATGATATTAACTTTTATTCTCAACAAATCTACATCTCTTGACCTTCTCACCCCAGTTGACACTTCTCAGTCACAAAGAGATTGCATTCTTGTTCTCATCATGGAATGTGACAATGGAAATGTAGCTAACAGATCTTACAGTCCAGCCTCAGCAGGACATTTGATTTGTTCCTAGTTGGATAGGCAGAAGAGCTATAGTATAGTTTATGACAGCAGTATTAATTTGTTCTCTCCTAGAATTTAATGATTATTAAAAACCCATTATCTTTGCCAAAGCTGTGTAAGGGGCTAAAATTATATTTAAAGGAAGTATTGTGTAGATGTATTACCAGTGTTTACTGAAGTTGCCTTAAATCTTCATGAATGGTGGTGGTGACCTTGGCACTAGCAAGAGGGGGCTTAATATTTTCTGGTTATAGATTACTCCAAGCTTCAAATTCTTTTTCCGGCCAGGTGCCAACCCAGATGAATATTCATTCAAGTTCTATTTATGCTTGTTTGATTTCCATAAAAAAACTGCCACATTCTCAAAGGCATTTTATGGAGAGACAAAATTTTTATATCTTAGCAACAACAACAACATCAACAACAACAACAACAAAATGATATTCTTGTTTTCGAAAGTACTGTGGCTTCCCTTCTGAATTATTTGGTCTTCTTAGATCCTTTTTTAGTCTTTCCTCTCTATTGTTTAAAATTGAATTTCATTCCATTGGATCCCACTCTCTTCATTATACAGTAAAAGTTACCTTTCCAGTCATAACTAGCATTGACTTTCCTTTAACTACTTCAAGTTTTCTTAATATGTTCTGCAAAACAATTGATAGACTCTACTTTTTTCTGTATAAGAGTTAAAAGTACATAGCAAAGGGGTTAAATGGTCATTTTTTCTCTTCCAACACCACTCCATTCATACGAATTATAAAGACAGCCAGGAAGCATGGCTGAAAAAGCTACAAGTGAGAATAATTTGAGGATGATTTCAGCTGAGTGGGAGCTGCTTGACTTTGAAGAATCACAGAGAGATTGAGAACTTGGAAAAAGGTGTAAACAACAAAAGACATGAAGTGGGAGCTGAAAATAGATCAATTGAAAGTCTTCGTGTAATGGGATAAACTTTCTCCATACTACCGTGCCAACACCTGAATACCTGTGCTCCAGGAGAAATATTTAAAGATTCTTTTTAGGAAACTACCATTCCCCCCCAAAAAACAAAAACAAAAACAAAAAAACCCCCTACAATAGATTCATACTAAATTTTAAAAGGATAATTGTAAAAAAGATAATTTATAGAAAATTGATGCCTGGCCCTGCATCTGATTTCCTGGGGGAGCAGAACTAGCACTATGTATTCTTTTAAACTCTCCCGCTGATTCTAAATTATAATTGGAGGCCATGAGCAGCTACCCTCATGTGACAAACCTTACCTAATTTGGAAAAGGAAATTTGAGAAGTGAAAAAGCAGAAATTTGGAAAAAACCTTCAACATGAAGGAGGGAAACAAAAATAAACAAATATGAACAAAACAAAACAACCATTGACAGTAAAAGATTTAAGAAGTTATTGCATTCAGAGAAAAGAATTTCATGCAAGAAAAAGATACTATCAGACAAAAAAATACTATCAGATAAAAATTAATAAGAAAGATTGAAAAAATTAACAACATTTAATAAAAGAAATGAAAAATAATATGGAAAAGATCTTCCAGAAGGTACAATAAAGTGGCAATTTATGACAAATATAGTAGAAAAAAAGAACCATTAATAAGATTTTAACATCTAAGTAGGAGAAATTCCTGCAAAAAAATGCAAAGAGAAGGCTATCAAATAAATAATAACTTAAAAGCTTCTCAAAGCTATAAAGCATGAGCCTCCAGATTAAAAGGGTCCCTAAGTCTTCAGACCAATGGGAACAAGACTATCCTAGACATTTATGATAGAAATATTGTAATCTTTATGATAAACAGAAGGTACTCATATTGTCCAGAGATGAAAAACAAGCATGGAAACAATTATATACATAAAAACAAATGACCTATAAAGAAAGACAAAGCAGAATAACATCAAACTTTTCATTGGAAGTGCTTGATGGTAAGACAGTAGGGAGAAAATGATTTTTGACCCAGAAAACTATCAATGGAAAGTAAGGCCAGAATAAATACATTTTGATGCATATAAGTAAATAAGAAAATTTATTTTCCAAGTATAATTTTTTAGGGAGTCACTCAAGGATATATTTCAGCAAAATGAAGTACACTGAGGAGGAGTGTGTGAGATATTTTTTTTAAATGGACTAAGTGAGAAAAGAAATAAAAGAAACTCCCAGGATAAAATTAGTGGCATAAGTTTGGAAGGTAAAAATCCAGATCGGAATAAAAAGTGTGTTGTTGAGAGTCAGTGAATTCTTTTAGGGTTTACATGGAGATACTGAAAAAATTTGAAAATGAGTAAACAGACTCAGAAATTACGATTGTATTATGACACAAAACAAAAATGCACTCAGAATTTAGTTGACTATTTCTTTGAATTGTTCAGTCTTACAGCAGGGTATACATAAAATGAATGTAGGTTGCATTATGTTTTAAAGTAATTTCACTCAGATAATAGGAGTGAAAGAAATGCCATATCCAAATAAGTAATCAGTTTAAGAGAGTTGGTAGCTTTACCTGCATCAGCTGAAGAATTAGAACTCTTCTGATGTTATAGATATGGCTCAGTGCTTTATATTAGTGTTCTCAAGTAGAATCATTGGCATCCCAGCCCATTTCTGATCATTTTTTTAAGAAGCCAACCTCCAAAGTTCCTTGAAATGACACAGTGGTATGTTAAGAGATAATGTAAAATAGGAAGAAAAGGTCCAAAGGGGTAGGGGTAGTGGGAGAGGCAGGGGAAAGAAAAGAAGGGAAAGGAAAAATGGTGAGAAATGGAAAAAATGGAACTAAAGTCTTTGTAAATAGGGAAGGGTGGAGGGCTTGAAGGGAGGGCTAGGAATGGGGAAAAATAAGAACCAAGATGCATTATGTAAAGGTACAATTCCCAATGAGAAATGTAATTGTGTTGTATACCTACAATGTACCAATAAAAGAATTTAATACAAAAAGAAAAAAAGAGAGTAGCAAGAATATTTACTGTGGATGTCTATTGCTCTGTGACTCATGCTCAGGTAAAATGTTTGGTTCAAAGTAACCTCAATTAACCAAGAAATCTTTGCGTTAAAAGATAAGTATTGTTTAACAACGGGAACATAAATGGTTTAGTAGAGAACTGCTTAAAGTAGTCTTACCTGAACAGATAATTGTTTTCTTTTGTGGAAAAGCATCAGAAGAAAAAATCAAGTCTCAAAACACTGTTTTTTTGCAGTTAGGAATTTATGCAAATTTGGAATTCTATCTGTTTATTAGATATACTTGTGGGACTAACTTGTAATTTATAATTGAGTAATTCAATTACATTGATGATTTTAAAGAGTAAATCTTACAATTTAAGCATATTTAGGAAAACTCAATGTTCATTACATTTATGATTTTCTTAGAACTTGAAAAAATGTTTGGTAGTTGAGATTTGTTTTGGAGTAAATAACTGATACTTGATTTTAAATTAATAAATGGAAATATTTAAAGACTTTATTAAGTAAGTTTGTAAATGTAACAAACATTATTCTAAAATGATTTTAAAAGGATTTGGTCAAATATGTTAGATTTGTAAATAGAAATTAAAATTTATAAGACTAACAAAAGGCTAAGAAGAACTACGTTTATATATTTAATTTTATTTGTTAAAACAAAAATCAACCTCTGATAGTTTTTGCTGTGAAAAAAAAGTCTTTGAGGGTACCAAAAATTTACATTACAATAAAGGTACTTTTCTAAAAAAGAAAGCAATAAACAAGGCAATTAAACTCCAAAATAAAAACAAACAAGAGAAGAAATGTTTTCACAATATTTTTGCATTTGAAAAAGTGTATGTAGTCATGATAATGTAAAGTTTTGATTTTTGACTTCTAGAATAATGTATTGGCAGAACAAAGGCTACTCATGGTTAGAGATGAAAATACACATTATTCATCTTCACAGTATGACGTGAAATGTAAAGATGACGTAAGTTAGAAGGTAAGCTGAGGTAGAGGAGAGTCAAAGAGAACAGGAAAGCTTAATATTTCTAAATGGCAAGTAAACAATTGTTGTCTATATTTGACACAAGAAGAATCCAGGTAGTATGCAGAGGTATCTAAAGAAGAAAAAGGGAAGCCATACAAACTGAGGAGATGAGTGAAGTGGGGGTGAGTGATTGTTGAGTTACATAAATCTTCATCCACCATAGCAGGAAGTTAATGAAAAAATATCAAGAATTGAGAGTTGGCACAGCAAAGAATTGATAAAAAAGAGCTCTTGAAAATATTAATAAATACATTTGATAAAATATACATATTAATAAAAATTTAATGCATATAACATAAATATTAAACAGCTTCATATGAATAATAAATATACCATGAATAATGCATGTGTTATAAAATATTGTCAATACATGCTAATAAAACATTTATATTAATACCATTTAATAAATAAACATTGATAAATAAGGTATAAATAAGCAGCGGGAACACTGAAACATCTAGAGATTGAGTCTGTTGAAAGAAAGAGATGGGTTTGGGGAGTGTTGTTAATAAGCAGCGTGTACATTTACTACTTTGATAAATAAATATTAAAAATTTGTGTTAAAGAAGAAATATTTTCCAGCTATTTCCATGTAAGATTCCTTTCACCTATTTTTCAATCTTTTATCATAAAGGAGTATTGGATTGTTCAACTGTTTACATGTTTACATGAGCTTGAAAAAAGTAATGTTTGAGTGGGCATAAAAAGAATAAAGTTGTCATTAATTTTTATTATGACACAAAAACGGTTAGAAAAATGCCACTCTGACTACATAGAGACAACTGGGACAAGGCACAACCCTGAAGTCCACCAAACCGAGGGGTGCCTCGATGAGCACAAGCAGGTTGGGGAGCAGGATGCAGACACCTCAGTGCAGCCGGGGGCCAAGCAGCTCCACACAAGATGTCCAGGGGAGGAAGTGTGCCTCAGACAGTGCAGGGGGTGGGCAGCTGATGACCACTCAGGAAACTCCTCAACTGCCCCATTGTAGATCCAATGCCAGGAAGCAGTTATTTCCTGATGAAGGAAAGAGAGAACTCTGAATAAATGGGGAAAAATTGGAATCAAATAAATTCTTCTGTCATCAAATAGGATAAGAAATTGAAATAGAGGTTAAGTTGAGTTAAACAAAATTACATTCTTGTGCTCTTGCTAGTGAGATTCATATTTGTATGGCTCCCTAATTGGTGGAGGGAAGGAGCAACATGATTCTAACAAACTGCTCATAGTCAAACACTGTAATGGGAGGGCCCAAGGCTGATTCACTTGAAGGATTGTTAACCTAGGTGCCAGGAGAGGCAGTAGGAGATGGACAGAGAAGCACAGTTATTGGGAATTTTAAGGTATTATGGATTACTGACAACTGTGGGAATGGGGAAAAGATTGACTCAGAGTAGATATCAGTTGATCTTCACCTTGTAAAAGGGGTAAGATTTTAAAATTATATATACATATATATATATAATAGAAAAGTGGAAATCCAGTTGATATGTGCTAATGGGTCCCATCATTGGAATAAAAGGAGAAAAATTAAAAATTTGAAATATTTATTTTTAATTATACAACTTTATAGTACTTTGTGATAATTTGATACATGTATACAGAGTATAATGGTCAAATTAAGGTAGTTAATATTTCCATCTCATTAAACAATAAAAAATTTTGATTAATATATAATGATTGTACATATTTATGAGCTAAATCTGATATCTATATCCATCTATACATAATGTACTGATCAAATCAGAGCAATTAATGTTTCTATCGCCTTATCACTTTGTTTTTGGCGCCTTTGAGTACTTCTACTTATTCCTAAAGTATATAATAGGTTATTGTGATATATAGTCACTCCACTGTGCTGTAGAACACTAGAACTATTACTTGTCTCTAACTGTGCATGGGTATTCATTATCCAACATCCCATGAGCTTTCTTTCCCTCAACCATTCCCAGACTCCAGTCATCACCATTCTACAATCTGATCTACAGAGAAATTAAAAATTCAGTGCAACTAATAATTGTTATCTATGTAATTAAATAATATATGCTCTTTCCAAAGGAATTACTAAACTACTTTACTTTGTGAAAACAAATAAAATTGGAAATATTTAGACTATATACATTGGGAACATTTCTTTCAGATAACACATTAATAAATCCTTTTAACTTACACTTCACCTCAAATAGCTTTTATAGTCAAAACAACAAATTGAACCTTTTTACTTTAAAGTATTCTTAAAATAAAATTGTATGTTTCTATTTGCGTCTGTGATATAAATTTGTACTTGTCATAGCAATTTATTTTTTAAAGAGAGAAGAAAATTGCTATTTCTTTCTTTTTTGGAAAAGGGGTGCTTTTACTCCACTATGGAGATAAGTAAATATAAAATGCTAGTTTTGTATCTCATTTGGTATACTTTCTTCTAGTTCATAAAACAGAGG
Source organism: Heterocephalus glaber (assembly GCF_000247695.1). The sequence goes on along the minus strand of NW_004624813.1, from coordinate 4,512,220 downwards.
AATAGGAAAGTTAATGGGTGCTGGAGAGTATAGACTTTTCAATGCTTTCTTCGAGGCTGGTTCTTCTTGAAATTCCTGGGTAATTTCCAATAATCTACCTCTTAAGCAGGTAAGCAGAGTGGTGGGAGGAAGTGCCTGACAGTGTGTCTGTCACACTGTCTCACACATTCCCCCGTTTGACTGCCAAGCAGGCAATCAAAGCCCAGGTCTGACTGGGATCAATCAGAGTTGAGGTGTGGGATATCCTTGAGAGATACCTTGGGGGGATCAGACAGAAGACACAGTCTTCAAGACTTTTCCTGAGTTCTTGCTCTTGCATGACTTCCAAAATTCAACATTAGTCACTCTACTAAGGTTTAAAAGATAAATTGTGCAAAGATGGTTTAAATTATAACTTAACCTCTTATTAATTCTGTCTTTGAAGACATTACCTGATGTCACTATATCAGTTTTTCTTTCATATAATCATTTAGACATTTTTTATCGTGTTTTTTATTCATTAAGTTTATTGGTACAGTTTCAGTATATGATATGCTGACATTCATCATTGGGAATTTGTACCTTTACATGATATATCTTTGTTCTTATTTTTTCCCCATCCCCCTGCCCTCCCTTAAACACTTCCACCCCTCCATACTTACAAGGACTTTGTTTCCATTTTTTCCTTTTCTCATATTTATTCCTTTCCCTTCTTTCCTTTCCCATACCCCTCCTACTTTCCCTTCCCCTTTGGACCTTTTCTTCCTATTTTAAATTATCTATTATGCATTTTGATCTTTATTTACACTGCTGAATGCCTAATATATGTCAGTTTCATTAACAAATAAATAATACAGTTTCCAAGATGGTGACTGTTAGAGAAAAATAGAGTGGAATAGAGGGTGTAGGGAACAGGTTGGAGCATGGATGAGTGTTCCAGTTTTCAGAAGGGTGATCCCTTTAGAAAGATGTTACTGCAGCATGAAGAACAGCTAGAACACAGAGGCAAGAAGGCATGCTTGCTGGGCAGGAGGAGACCAGGAGGAGGGAACAAGGACACCAGAGCTGGTGAGAGTGGGGCAGGGAAGGGAAATGGAGGAGCAGGTGAAATCAGAGAGGGAATTGAAAGCCAGATCCCAGAGCACCTTGTAGGCCATTGTAGACACTTTAGATTTACTGTCAGGGAGAGTAGGTACCATTGTGGGCTTTTGAAGAGAATAGTGACATTCTCTGATTTAGGGTTTTAAAAATTCACTGTACTGTGTTGGCAATAGACTGGAGCTTCAGGGGAAGGGATGTAGGAATTAAAAGTAGAATCTGCTTAAAAGTGGAGAGGATAAACTGAGTCACCATAAAGAAATATTCACATAATCTTAGCTATTATTGCTCCTTAATCATATCTTTAGTAGCAAATAGAGCAATTTTAATGAAAACTCCTCAGAATATTTGGACATTTATTCATTTTCCCAGAAAAAAACTACTAATTAAGTTAGGGTTTGACAAAGAGAAGAGCATTTACCTTGATCCTGGATCAAGATTGTATCAGTGGGAAGAAGCCTACATAGATCAGAGTGGTAGTGGTATGGGCAGGACTCAGCCAGAGCTACACACTGACCCCAGCAGCTTGGGTCCACAGGCCCCAGCAAAAGGGCTGCCTGGAAAATAGCTGCACAGGTGCACAAGCAACAGCCATAGCCATGCCCAGATAACATCCCAAGTATGCACGGGCCCCAGCCAGAACCCCACCTGGACAACAGGGGAGCACAGTAAAGTAGCTGGATACAAGGTCAACACACAAAAATCAATACCTTTCCTCTGCAGGAACAACAGACTCATTGAAAAAGGAACTGGAGAAACAACTCCCTTCACAATAGCATCCAAAAGGATGAAATAACTAGGAATCAACCTAACAAAAGAAATCAAAGACCTCTTCTCTGAAAACTACAGCACTCTGAAAAGAGAGATTGAAGATAATATAAAAAAAAAATGGAAAGACATCACTTGCTCCTGAGTGGCAAGAATCAGCATAGTGAAAATGCCATACTTCTCAAACTGCTATATAGATTCCATGGAATTCCAATTGAAATTCCAGCAACATACATAACAGACCTGGAGAAAATATTCCAAAATTTCGTTTGGAACAAGAACAGTCCTAGAATAGCAAAAGAAATTCTAAGCAACAAACTCAAGGCAGGGGGTATCACAATTCCCAAGTTGAAACTATACTACAAAGCTACTGTGATAAAAACAGCATGGTACTGGCAAAGAAACAGACCTGAGGACCAGTGGAACAAATTAGATGTAGAAACAACGCCAGACACACTGAGCCACATCGTCTTTGACAAAGGAGCCAAACACCCTCACTGGAGGAAAGATAGCCTCTTTAATAAATGGTGCTGGAAAAATTGAGTTTCAACTTGCCAAAGATTAAAACTAGCCCTATATTTCTCACCATGCACTAAAATCAAATCAAAAGGGATTAAAGATCTAAATATTTCAACAGAAACGTTGAACCAGCTGGAACAGAGGTTAGGTAGAACTCTTGAAGATATTAGTGTAGGAGAAGATTTTACGAACCAAACCTCAGTTGCCTGTGAACTAGCAGAACAATCAACAAGCAGGTCTCTTCTTATTTAAAGCTTCTGTACAGCAAGCGAAATCACCAAGAGTGTGAAGAGACAAACCAAAATGTGGCAAAAAATTTTCATCTGCTGTTCCTCAGACAAAGGTCTACTATCTAGACTCTATTAAGAACTTAAAAAAATCAGACCTCCCAAATTTAAAGACCCAATCCAAAAATGGGATCTGAAATGAACAGACATTTCTCAAAGGAGTAGAAATACCAAATAAACATAAGAAAAAATGTTCCACATCACTGGTCATTCAAGAAATGCCAATGAAAACAATGCTGAGATTCCATCTCACCCCAGAAAGAATGGCTGCTATCATGAAATCAACAAATAACCAAGGATAGCCGGGCTCTGGGGAAAAATGAACCCTGCTCCACTGTTGGTGGGAGTGTAGACTGGTGCAACCACTGTGGAAATCAATATGGAGATACCTCAAAGAACTAGGAGTAGAAGTGGCATTTGACCCAGCTATTCCCCTGCTGGGTATATTACCCAAAGAATTAAAAGAATCATATCACAGTGATATATGTGCACCCATGTTTATAGTGGCACAGTTTGTAATAGCTAAAACTTGGCAACACCCCAATTGCCCATCAACTGGAGGCTGGACAAAGAAAATGTGTTTTTTAAAAAAATAAAATGGAGTATTGCTCAGTCATAAAAATGAGAAATTCGAGACATTTATAGCTAAATAAATGTACACTGAAGCAATACTCTTAAGTGAAATAAATAGGACATACATGTTTAAATACTGAATTTTTGTGTGTGTGTGAGAACCTGAAAGTGTAAATAAGGATCAAAAAGTATAACAGATAATGTGAAATAGGAAGAAAGTTGGAAAGGGGAAGGGGAAGTGATAGAGGTAGAGGAAAGGAAAGAAGGGAATGGAATTAATATAAGGAAATGAAAAAATGGAAGCAAGTCTTTGTGAATAGTGAGGAATGGAGGGTTTGAATGGAGGGCAGGGGAATGGGGAAAAAGAAGAACCAAGATACATTATGTAAAGGTACAAATTTCCAATGATGAATGTCATTATATAGTATACCTAAAATGTATCAATAAATTTAATTAAAAGAACAAAAAGATTGTATCAATGTCATGAAATTGCTCACTAGACCTTGACAGCAGGTGTTGATTTGTACTACTTTGAAATCACTGGAAAGCAAGTGTTTCTTAGAGCCTAAGTGAAAAGGGAAATAGAAGACACATCTTGGAAAACTTTGGTTATTTCCTAGGGCAGATGCAGTTTGAACAAACCACTGATTGAGTTACATCAGACTTGAAAGGAAAACAAATCATTTGGAACCAGTGTGGAGGACCCTCTTCCCACTTAGATTATGTATTTCCTGTTGGATTCTAAGGTAAGATTTTGAAAGTATGTGGAGCAAATTCAGACATTTACTGTATGAATCCATCTTTACTTTCTTTTCTAAAATTTAGCCTTAAGTGTTGGGTCTGGTGTTTCTGTGCTATAACATTTTACTAATTGACTGAAAGAGTCCTCTTCAAAGAACAGAAGCTATCAATATCTGCCCTAGTCTCAGCGTGGACGCAAGCATCAAAATACATATACAACTGGTAGAAATGTTCATGGATAATAGAATAATCACTGTTAACCTGATCAAGCCCCAGGCCTATGGTCCAGGTTTGGTAGTATTCCAGTTAGACCTCATAGGAAGAATGGGTTGTGAAATTGGATGTGTGTATAGAGGAGAATAGGAAACTCCAGAGAATAGAAAGAGCATGGGAAGAAAAGAAAAGGTGAGAACAGGGTAGTCCATGTAAGAAAGACCAGGAATATTATCAGGGTTAACAAAAGTGTGGTTGCATAGACAACTAAAACTAGGAGGTGAGAGTATCTACAGAGATAAAACATTTGTTTTTGCTGCTAGAATTTTAGCACCAATGAACACGTTCTGGCCTTAGAATTAAAGCTTCACATAGTAGACATAGTCTGTGGGATAAGTCCATTGAAATTTATGCCTGTAAAGTTTCACTAAAAATAAAAGGAAGCCATCAGATTTAAAATCAGTGTGAGAGGCAGTGTAGCCAAGAATCAGTGCGTGTAGGGTCATAACAACCTGGATGTTTCTAAAGTGTATTCTTGGCTTTGCTTATTTATGATTTCCAAGAGAGTTTCTCTGGTTTCCATTTTTTCTGAAACTAAACATTTAAAACACAAAATCCCTAGATACAGAGAAAAGGTTGTTAACATCAACATTCATGTGAAATATCTTCTTGAGACTGAATAAAAAATGTAACTTCTTTATGTATCTTGCAGCTTCAGAAATACTGTTTTCTAAAATTATGTTTCCTTTTTTCTTTTTGCCTTTTCAGCTTAAGAATAGTTTCTGAAATATTTATGAGAGAGGTCAATTATAATTGATGGCAGTATACCCTGCTAGAGCATCAATTTATTACATTTCTAGTGATACCAAGTCCAATTAATATCTCTGAGAGGTTCATCAAGTGTCTGATATTTTCTGTCCTCTAAATGTAAGACCAAAATATATGGTTTCTCCATAATCTCGCTTAGAACAAAAGTAAAAACATACTATTTTGTAAAACATATATTCTCTGTTTCTGAACTTGCTACATTCAGCTCCATATTTCCAAGAGCTGTTATGGAAAGAGCTATCAACAAATATCTGCTGAATGAGTAGGTGGGTACATGGATTAATGGATGAATGAATAAAAACATGGATGAGTAAACTCCCATTAATTGGCTCTCCTCCTACTTTTGACTAGGCTATTAATTTAGAACATTAAGTTGTGTTCACTACCTTTCCATCACAGAGCTTTCCTGACATAGTTTCATCATTTCCATCTCTTATTTCTAAGTTTCCTGGAATGCTGGACTTCTGTGAGCTGAATGGAAACTACTCAGGGTCTCTTGTACCTAGTAGCAAAGCAGGAAAGCTAAACACCTTTCCAGTATTCTCAAAGCAAGAGGTTTGCCTTCGTCACAGGCATAGGTTATGTATAACATTTTATATTACTTTGTCAGAAGAATTAAGTCATTTCAAAATAATCGTTAATATATCAGAAGTGTCTAAAACAGAAATTCTTACTCTTGGGAATATTTTTAATGCTTCAAAATATTCTAGGATCTTTCTTTCTCCTTCTCCTTACTATTTTATTCTCCTCTTCCTTCCCCTCAATCTCAGTCTTCTGTGTCCACTTAACTACCAAAGTGCAGCATTTATTTTTTTATTTAGCTAAATAGTTTTATTTCTAGAATGTGAATATTTTCCTTCAAAATATTTGCCTAAACAGAAAGGAACATCTCTTAATAATGAGATTTTCTCAACCTTACTAAGCATTCCACATCATTTCAGCAGCCCCAACTGCATATTAACATGATACGATATGTCATGCTATTAGACTCTTGTGAATTCTTTTTTCCTGAGTTAAATGACTGACCAGTGTTTTGGGGGCAATTTCTTATCACATCACTTTTCACACTCAGGAAATCCATGACACAATAGCCTCTTGGACATGGTCTTGCCAAGCAGCATAAGACTGGTGAAGAATGATTTAGTAATTTTTATAGCATTTGTTTTTCCACATTACTTTACATCATTTTCAATAGCTTCCTAATGATAGAAAAGAGAGCTATGTGTCTCATTTTTCTTATCCCTGAAATCTCTTTTCAGAGGACCTTTCAAGACCTTACATCTTGATCCTACACATTTTTGCTCCTTCACTGGGTTCCCCCATCCCAACATTTAATATCATGTTCACTGGATAGAGAATAAAAGCTTCATATCTGAAGATATAAATACAGCTTGTGGGGGAAAGAAAGGGCTAAGGGAGCTCAACTGTCACTTCAACCCACTGCCTAATTCTAGCATGGATTTTGTGCAAAGCTTATATATATGGGAGTCATCCTATTTGGTACAGTTTAAATGCTCTGACAAATCTATTTCTTCCCAGACTTACATTGTTCCATCAGACATTATACATAGTGTAAATACAATTCAGTGGTGCCAGTACTGGGTGTTTTACGAATATAACATTAGTGTGGTTGTCTTCTCATATCTTATAATCTAAGAATGGAGATTGACATGCTCCTCCATTTAATATAAGACACAAAACTGTTACATTCAAGTGCTATGACAAAGATAACAGATGAAAAAGTTTCACCCAGGATGAAGAGGGAAGGCCACCTGGTGCCTCAGATATTCCTCTCTCCAATGCAACTAACCTGTAAGGGTAACTTACCAAAACATTGCTTACCACTAACAAATTATCTTTCATTCATTTATTAGTTGACTCTCTTTTTGTAAAAAATTAATTTTATTGGTATGTTTTAGGTATACAATATAATGACATTCATCATTGGAAATTTGCACCTTTACATAATCTCTCTTGGTTTTTATTTTTTCCTCCTAACCCTGCCTTCCCTTCAACCCCTCCATCCTTCCTATTTACAAAGACTTTGTTTCCATTTTTTTCATTTTCTCATATTAAATCCATTTCCTTCTTTCCTTTCCCCTACCCCTGCCACTTCCCCTTCCTCTTTGCCCTTTTTCTTCCTATTTCACATTATCAATTATAACTTTTAGTCCTTATTTACACTTTCAATTTCTCACACTAGAGAAACTAACTATTCAATATTTACACGTGTCCTATTTATTTCACTTAAGAGTATCACCTCAATGTGCATCCACTTAGCTATAAATGTCTCTAAATTCTATTTTTTTTATGGCTGGGTAATACTCTATTTTATAAAAAAATCACAATTTCTTTATCCAGCCTCCAGTTGATGGGCAATTGGGGTGTTTCCAATTTTTAGCTCTTACAAATTGTGCTGCTGTGAACATGGGTGCACATATATCACTGTGGTATAATACTTTTAATTCTTTGGGGAAGATACTCAGGAGGTGAATAGCTGGGTCAAATGGGACTTCCAGTCCTAGTACTTTGAGGTATCTCCGTTTTGATTTCCACAGTGGTTGCACCAGTCTATACTCCCACCAGCAGTGGAACAGTGTTGCTCTTTGCCCACAGCCGAGCCAGTGTTTGTTACTGGTTGATTTCACAATAGCAGCCATTCTTTCTGGGGTGACATGGAATCTCAGCATTGTTTTCATTTGCATCATTTGAATGATTTGAACATTTTTCCGTATATTTATTTGATATTTCTACTTCTTTGTGTGAGAATGTCTGTTCATTTCAGATACCCATTTTTGTACTGGGCCTTTAAATTGGGAGATCTGATTTTTTCAAGTTCTTTATAGAGTCTAGATAGTAGACCTTTGTCTGAGGAACAGCAGGTGAAGATTTTTTTCCCACATTGTGGGTTGTCTCTTCACATTTTTGGTGATTTCTCTGGCTGTGCAGAAGCTTTTTATTAAGAAAAGATCCAACTTGTTGATTGTTTGTGCTAGTTCATGGGCAACTGAGGTTTTGTTCATAAAATCTTTTTCTACACCAATGTCTTCAAGAGTTCTACCTAACCACTGTTCCAGCCAGTTCAGCATTTCTCTTTTAATATTTAGATCTTTAATCCATTTTGATTTTACTTTAGTGCATGGTGAGAGATATAGGGCTAGTTTTAATCTTTGGCAAGTTGAAACTCAATTTTTCCAGCACCATTTATTAAAGAGGCTATCTTTCCACCAATGAAGGTGTTTGGATCCTTTGTTGAAGATGAGGTGCCTGAGTGTGACTGGAGTTGTTTCTACATCTTCTAATCTGTTCCACTGGTCCTCAGGTCTGTTTCTTTGCCAGACAACATGCTCTTTTTTTTTTTTTTTTTTTTTTTAATCACAGTAGCTTTGTAGTATAGTTTCAAGTCAGGGATTATGATAGTCCCTGCCATATATCTGTTGACTACAATTCCTTTTGCTGTCCTAGGTCTATTCTTTTTCCAAATGCATTTTTGGATTGTTTTCTCAAATTCCATGAAGTATGCCACTGGCATTTCAATTGGGATTGCATGGAATCTATATAGCCATTTTAGAAGTATGGTCATTTTCACTATGTTGATTCTTCCTACCCAGGAGCAAGGGATGTTCCATTTTTTGATATTGTCTTCAATCTCTCTTTTCAGACTGCTGTAGTTTTCAGAGAAGAGATCTTTGATTTCTTTTGTTAGGTTGATTCCTAGTCATTTCATCCTTTTGGATGCTATTGTGAAGGGAGTTGTTTCTCCAGTTCCTTTTTCAATGAGTCTGCTCCTGCAGAGGAAAGGTATTGATTTTTGTGTGTTGACCTTGTATCCAGCTACTTTACTGAGTTTGGTTATTAAGTCTAGAAGAGTTTTGGTGTAATTCTTGGGGTCTTCTATACAGAGTATCATGTCATCTGCAAATAATGACAATTTAACTTCTTCATTTCCTATCTTTATTCCTTTTATTTCTTTCTCTTGTCTAATTGCCATGGCTAATGTTTCCAAAATTATATTGAAGAGGAGTGCTGATAGTGGACATACTGGTCATGTTCCTGATTTTAGTGTGAAGGATTTCAGTTTTTGACCATTTAATATGATATTGGCTGTTGGTTTTTCATAGATGGCTTTAATCAGATTGAGGTAGAGACCATCTAGTCCAATTTTTTTGTAGAGTTTTTATCATAAATGCACGGTGGATTTTGTCAAATGCTTTTTCTGCATCTATTGCAATTATCATATGATTTTCGCCCTTGGCTCTATTGATATAGTGTATTACATTTCTTGATTGACATATGTTGAAGCATCTTTGCATATGTGGGATGAATCCCACTTGGTCAAGGTTTATGATATTCTTGATGATTTTCTACATTCTATTTGGCAGTATTTTACCAAGGATTTTTGCATCTATGTTCTTTAGTGAGATCAGCTTATAATTCCCTTTTTCGGTTTGGTCTTTCTCTACTTTGGGGATCAAGGTGATGCTTGCTTCCTGGAATGAATTTGGGAGTAGTGTTTCCCTTTGAATTTCATTAAAGAGTTTAAACAGTAGTGGCAGTAATTCCTCTTCAAATGTCTTGTAGAATTCAGCAGTGAAGCCATCAGGACTCAGGCTTTTCTTAATTGGTAAGTTTTTAGTTATGTTTTCAATTTCATTGATTGATATTGGGTTGTTTAGAATTTTTGTCTTCTTCGTTAAGCTTTGGTAATTTACACATAGCTAGGAATCTGTCCATTTCTTCTGTGTTTTCATATTGGTGTATAGGTTCTCAAAGTAGATATTGATGATCCTCTTGATTTCTTCTGGGTCTGTTGTAATTTTACCCTTTTCATTCCTAATTGCATGGTTTTGGGCCAATTCTTTCCTTTTTTTATAAGGGTGGCTAAGAGTTTGTCAATTTTGTTTATTCTTTTGAAGAACTAACTCTTGGCTTCATTGATGTTTTGTATCTTTCTCTCAGCATCTATTGCATTCATGTCTGCTCTGATCTTTATAATTTCCTCCCTTGTATGAGCAGTGGGTGTGTCCTGCTCATCCTTTGCTAGAAGCTTGAGGTTCAGCATCAGGTTTTTTATTTGGGCTCACTCTGTTTTCCTAATATGAGTATTCATTGCTATGAATTTCCTTCATAAGACTGCTTTCATTGTGTCCCAGAGATTCCGATATGTTGCATTGTTATTGTCATTTAATTGAAGGAACTGTCTGATTTCTTCTTTAATTTCCTCTGTGACCCATTGGTTATTCAGAAGTGTGTTGTTCAATTTCCATGTGTTTATGAAATTCTTGTGGTTTCTTTTGCTATTGATCTCCAATTTCATCGCACTATGGTCTGATAATATACAAGGGATAACTTCAATTCCTTTGTACTTACTTAAACATTTTCTATGAGTGAGTATGTGGTCTATTTTGGAGAACAACTGTGTGCAGCTAAAAAGAATGTGTATTCTGATTTTTTGTGGTGTTTAACACTCTGCAGACATCTGTTAAGTTTATTTGTTCAAGAATTTGATTGAGTTCTAGGATTTTGTTGCTTATTTTTTGTCTAGTTGATCTATTTGTGACAGTGGGGTATTGAGGTCCCCCACTATTATTGTATTGTGCTTATTTGCTTTTTCATGTCCATTAGAATTGTTTTATACAGTTGGGCACACTAGGGTTTGGTGCATATATGTTTATGATTGTCATCTCTTCCTCTTGGATTGTTCCCTTTACAAGGATGCAGTATCCTTCTTTGTCTCTCTTAATCAGTGTTGGTTTGAAATCCACTTGATCTGCAAAGAGGATAGCTATTCCTGCTTTTTTGGGGGGTTCCTGTCACATGGAGTATTGTTTTTCACTCTTAAATATTTCAGCCTATGAGTTTCTTTTTGATTTATGTGTGTTTCTTGTATGCAGCATATTGTTGGATCTTGGTTTTTGACCCATTCTGCCAGTCTATTTCTTTTGATTGGTGATTTGAGCCGATTAATATTGATCATTATAACTGATGTGTCTTGACTTATCATTGTTGTGACTTTTTATTTTTGTTGGATTCTCCCCCTTTGCATTTAATTTCTTGTCTTGCCTGATGGATTCATTCTTTTGGACTTCCTGGAGTTGTCCTTGTTGTCTTTTCCTAGGATATTGTTTAAATGTTTTTGGTGTTCTGGTTTGGTATTCATGAAGTTCCTAAGTTATTCTTTTTTACAAAAGTATCATATTTATCCAGAAATTTTGTAAGATAGCTTAGCAGGGTACATCAATCTGGGTTGCAGGGTGTTTTCCTTTGGGGCTTGCAATACTTCACTCCAAGATCTTCTTGCCTTGTGTGTTTGTGTTGAGAAGTCTGCTGTGATTATGATGAGCTTCCTTTGTATGTGATATGTTTCTTTACTTTAACTCTTTGTAGAATTTTGTTCTTTTGTTGCATTTCTGGAATCTTAACTATTATATGCCTATGTGTAGATTTTTTTTTGGTCCAGCCAGTTGGAGTCCTATATGCCTCACTTGTCTGTATGTCATGTTCTTTTCCCCTACTTGAGAAGTTTTCTGCCAGCACTTCTGTGAACAGTTTTTTTTATGTCATCTGGATTCTCTCCTGTTTCCTCCGTGATTCTGACCAGTCTTATGTTATTCTTCTTTGCATTGTCTAGCATCTGCTGGATTGATTTCTCATGGTCCCTTACTATTTCAAAGAAATTTTTCTTTTCCTACTCACTAATTGCAACCTTATTTTCTATATGTGAAATTCTGTCTTCACCTTGGTTCATTCTGCTGTGCAGACTTTTGATGGAGTTTTTAAATCTCCTGGAAATCTGTTTGCATCTGTTTTATGGGTAGGGGAAAGGAAAGAAGGGGAAAGAAAAAATACGAGAAAAGGAAAAAAATGGAAACAAAGTCTTTGCAAATAGGGAAGGTTGGAGGGGGTGAAGAGAAGGCAGGGGAATGGGAAAAAATAAGAACTAAGATACTCATGTAATGGTACAAGATCCCAATGATGTATGTAAATGTATTTTATACCTAAAATGTACCAATAAACTTAATGGGGGGGGGAGAAGATTGATGTAGCGTTGCCACTGACCAGTTGATTTGGTTCCCGCAAACATTTCAGCTTCCTTAGAGTTCTGCAAAATTCACAGCTGTGGGGCCTTCACAGACATCTCCCTGGGCTCTGACATTCCCGTGGTTGTTAACTTTACAAGTTCTTACTTTGCAGTTGATCTTTTAGTGGCCTAATGCATGAGGTTTTAGACTTCCTCATTATCTCTCCTCCAATGCCAGTGCTCCAGGCTAAAGTGTTAGTTACAATTTCTCTTATCTAAATCTTCCTTCAAGATCTTCATTTTCCTAGCATCTTCTGCATTCCTGTAGCCATAGTTCTTATATTAAAATTGTTATTTTAGCAATACTAATACTGGCTGTGCTTCACTGACAAAATTTCATGGAAAGCTGGGATTGGTTTGATCTCAGTAGATATAAAGAAAATAATGACCCTTTTGTTGGGGACAAATAGGAGTCACAGAGTCTGATATGAAGTGACTAAGTAGATACATAAATAAACACCATGGTTTCCTGAGTCAAATGTTGAGAGAACACTATACTGACAAGGCAGTTGCTGTAATATATAATTTTTGCAGGAATAAAGAGCATAAATTTGTGGGTAAACAGGTTATTTCTAAGTATGCTAGAGAACTCAGACAAAGAAAATGATGAAACCAGGGCTTTATATTTGCAGGTTGGGGCTTAAGTAAAGAACCAGTTAGAATTCATCATTGCCTTGAAAGAAATATTTATCTTATGTACCAAGTTCTTGATGATACAGATGGTTGAATTATAGCACATAATCTTATAAGGTATTGCATTTTAAATTTAGAATATTATTTGAGAAGAGTGGGACCCTGAAGAATGAGATGGGAACATCTGGACATAACTGTATTTCACATTCCACTGAGCCTTTCTTCCCAGTAGAGACATCCTTCTGAGGATGCCCTTGTCTGAGGAAGTTAGCTTTCCATTACTTGAAGAACTTGTGAAAAATTCTCTTGAGGTCTGACAGGGAAATTCTGGTCTTCCCTGTCTCACCTAGTTCTTAGAACTGTAACTGGACTCAAATATAGGTGGGTGTCCAGGAGCCAGGTAATCTGGGAGAAGCACCATAAGCACTAACAATTTCAAAGTTTTGCCACTTCATATTCACATAAACATGGGGAATACATTTGGAAATGAATCCTGTCTTAGACCAAGGTGGAAAGAATTTTATGTTCCATCAGACTGATTTTCTGGAAATGATTATGCCCACTAGCATGTCAAATTAGGCAGCTGAGAGTGGCTCTAACAATTTGCTTGGTCATATGACTGAATTCTGGACCCTACAGTTTCATATGTTAAGCAAAGATGAAATGACAGAGTGTTCTATAGAGAAAAGTATGCAAAAGTTTAGGGAGATGAGAATCTGAAATGAATTTATTATCATATACAAACTTCTCAGCTATTCCCTAGGTGGGTATGGGGGTTGTACCCTTCAACCAAGCCTTGAAAACACACCAATATAGGGGAAATTAATATCCGTAAAACCAGTCAGAGGCCGATGGAAGTTTTGTGATTAATGGAGTACTGGCTTGGGTCCATATGAAAGTAGGCCCAAAAGTCCATAAACCTGCCTCATTTTTATTTCCTTAGTTACAGAATGTTATAGAGTTGGTACAGACATATTCAACAATTAGCAGAATATCATTCTTGGTTTATTAAACTATGGGTTGAGAACTTTCATTGTAGAAAAGAACTGGAAGCTCCTAAAATTGCCTTTCTACTTTAATAAACAAAACACTTTCTTATTTCTGGAAAGATTATAGAAATGAATGTTCACCATCTACAAGTTGTAACTTCAGTTATTCTACCTATTTTACTCAGTTACTTATTTGGCTTATTCAGAAGGCAGACAACTTCAGTACGGAGAATAGATTATCATACACCTAATTCAGTGATGACTCCCACTACAGCCATTGCTCTACAGATGGTTCCTTTGCTTGCGAAAAAGCAACACAGCACCTAGATCTTCCTTATAATGGACTAACAGGCAAACCGTGTATACTATTAAGTGGGGGCAATTGATTTGGATGACCTAAGGGAGACAGAGTTGCTGCTATTCAGTGAAGGCAGAGAAGGAAAGAAGAGAGGATGCAGGTAACCCATAGACACCATGCAGTACTCTGAAAGCCTGGCAAATGCTAATGGAAGATAACAGCAGTTTCACTCGGACAGGACGTCACACACTCAGATCCCTTAAAAATAAAATTTTGTGTCATCTCCTTAAATTAAGACTACGATAAGCTGTGTTGCTGACTTAGGACAAAAATATGCAACGTGAATTATAAAAGTATCATAAATATATAAATTTCATAAATAGATATAAATAGCTTTGTAAGTTGGAGAAAAATGGACTGGAGTGAGAAATATATGTACATAAGTATTTTTATTTTCTGTTTTTCACCCTCTATTTATCCCCTATCATTCTATAAAGAGTATAGGCGATTTTTAAAACCTATAGATTATATGTTTTCAAGATGGGATTATGAAGTGAAAGAGAAATGAATGTAGGCCAGGGATCCTGGACTTGGAGCTGGATACAGTAAAAAATACAGTTGCTTGAAAATTTTTCTACTGGAGAAGAATACATAAAGAGATTGAGAGGTCAAAACAGTAGATGGAGAATAATGGATATTTTCCATTCTTTAGCTTTTTTAAGTTTGAAGGAATTTCTATTTAATAAATAAGTCAGAAACATATTTTTTCCAGTTTTACTGTGGCTAAGTACAAATTTGTGATCTAGGATCTACCAGTTGAACATAGCCATTCTGGTCTTTGAAGCAGACACTTAAGTAAGAAAGAAGCACCCTGCAAAACCATTCTTATTGGGCTGACATATTAGATAACCAGTTTCCAGAGGTAGCAGTGGCAGCATCCTGATGTTGTCCATGCAAACCACTGTGTCTATGCTCTCTGGGAATGCAGTGTGGTCTTCAAAATGCTGAGTCCAGCAGTTTCTTTAAAAAATTTAAATTTATTAGTACATGTGCACAGTATATAAGGTTTGCATTCCTTGTGTGGAGTTGGTACAGGGACATAATGCATCTTAATTCCTCTTTTCATCCCCTTTCCTTCCCCCATAGATAGCTCCACAGTTCCAAAGTCTAATCTAGAGTTCTAATTCTAGCTATGTGGCATCAGCTTGTCGGTCTGGTCTTTCTGTAGTTCATGCAGCTACTTAAAAACATTTAATAAATTATTTTTATTTTTAAAGTAACTGGATTTAGTTAACTTTTTTACAATAAAGAACATAACATTATGATTAGGTACATTTCATGTATCACTCAAATCTAAGTACTGCATAAGGTAGTGTTTACAATCCCCAATTCTGTGAAAAAAATTAAGTAACGTACCAGACCAAAGTCTTATTAATAAGCTTAAGAATCTGAATTCACATATAGTTTCTATAATTTATGTTTATTAGTTTTCACTTGTAATTGTTTATGAAAATATTATATAGATGCATACAGTTGTTAACAGTCATGAGAATGGTAATATTTAATAGCATTTGTATCTTGGTTTAGTGTTTTAGTTATTTTTACCTATTCATCTGTACATCTGTGAATCATGAAAGATAAGTATGTTGGGTCTCTTTATATTTACTACATTTGTTCTCTGGAGCTTGAAATACACAAACTCCTCAAAACCATTCATGCAAATATTTAGTTGAGCAGCATCTTTGTGCTACACAATTTTTTTTACTTGGGTTCCTTCTAGCTATGTATTTTTTATCTCTATTTTCCCCTCAAGCATACTTTTTTTCTTAGACAATACAACTGAAAATAAACACATTTTGGAACACATCTGCATTTGTATAGCAGAGAGCAATGAGGAAGTGCTAAAAATATGCTAAAACCAAACAGATTGACAAACCCACAGATGTGTTCATACTAAATCAGAAGCTAGTAACTTCATTCACAGCCAGCTGGTTAGGATATAGACATATTTTCAAAGTTTAAAGTTCTATTTTGAAGTTTCGATAGTAATGGTAGCCAGTTATGTAGTCATAAACAAGGTAATGAATATATCCTTGGAAAGAACACAACTTATAATCAAGAAAATTATTTTTATTTTCCTTCATTAATATTTATATTTACATATTCAATATTGTGATGAACATTTCCAATACATAAATACATAACGTGTATGGAAATACAAAGGGTGATCAAAACATAGGGTGGTCAAAACTTTAAAGATTTATTACAGTAAAAGACATGACCATTAATACTCTTAAGATATTCCTTACTTGGTATACAATTACCTCATCATTCTTGCTGCTTTCTGAAGCAGTTCTGGAAATGCTCTTTTGTGAATGGCTTAATGAGGTATGATAAAATAGTATGATGATCCCCATTACCAAAAAAAAAAAAAATAGTTAATGAATGCTGCTACTGAGTGCCATCCAATAAAAAGGTAGACTTGTAAAAACATTACCATTAATACTCTTAAGATATTCCTTACTTGGTATACAATTACCTCATCATTCTTGCTGCTTTCTGAAGCAGTTCTGGAAATGCTCTTTTGTGAATGGCTTAATGAGGTATGATAAAATAGTATGATGATCCCCATTACCAAAAAAAAAAAAAATAGTATAA
Organism: Heterocephalus glaber; assembly: GCF_000247695.1. The sequence goes on along the minus strand of NW_004624813.1, from coordinate 4,495,555 downwards.
TGAATGCTGCTACTGAGTGCCATCCAATAAAAAGGTAGACTTGTAAAAACATTATGATTCTCATTCATCTATCCACCTTGTTTCCTAGATCTGGCACTGTGTGACTTCTGGCTCTTTCCCAAAGTCAAAATGACCATGAAAGGTAAACATTTTGAATGAATTCATGACATGGAGACAGACAATAGCACAACTAAAGACACTCAGGAGAAAAGACTTTCAGAACTGCTTCAGGTGACAAGAACAGTGTAATAAGTGTGTTCAAAGTGAGAGGTGGTGTTCTGAGGGAGGTTATTGACAATATGTCTTTCAGTGTAATATATTTTTAAAAAATTAAACATTCACCTTAGTTTTTACCCAGACTAGACTGTTCTCTTTAATGCCCAATGTAGTAAAACTATTATTATTCACATTAACAGTCATTCTTATGATTATTTCAAGGTATTAAATATGCAAGTGGTAAGGAAAAAAACAACTTCAGTATAAAAGTACTCTTACACTTTCTACTAGAGTTGTTTGCTTTATCTTGGTTAAAATTTTATTTGAGAAAACTTATAAAGTTAAGTTGAGCCACTATTTTCCTCACCACTTAAATGCACTCTTAAAATTTATAGATGACTGCAGAGACTAGTAATTCTTCAGATTCATCATTCATTTGCCCCTTGTGTAAGGAAGGCACTGTGTCAACTATCTACAGTACTAAGTAAGGCCAAATGACTCACTACAGCCCCGATGGCACAAGTTAGTGGTCAATTAAATATTTGGTCAGATTTGGTTTTCATCTCGGACATTTATCTGGCTGAAGATATTTAGCAATCTGTTATTGAGGCAAGAAGGTAGGTCTGGCTAAGACCCACTGGGAAAGTAGGTTTCCAGGACACCTGTGCAGAACAGTTCCCAAAGCCCTGAAGGTGGACTTCTCACAAGAAATCAGCGGGCGTTTGATGGGATGGCCTGGATGTGAGACGAGGGGAAATATAAAACAAGACAGCCACCATTAAGCACTCACCATCATTTCTCTTTAGATAGCACAACCTCATGCTATAGGGTGTGTTTTCTTTTCCTTTTTTTTGGTACTGGGGTTTGAACTAGGGACCTTGCGCTTGTGAGGCAGGTCCTGAAACCACGGAGCTAAATCCCCGGCCCTGTAGAGTGTGTTTTAATTTGTTTTTCTTTCTTTTTTTTCATACTTTTACTTGGCCCAACTCCCTCTGTAGAGCTTGTTTTTTGTTGTTGTTTGTTCAGTTTTTTTTTGCTACCTTTGATAACCTTTGGCCACCATGTATGCTTGTTTCAACCAATTCTTTTTGGGGGACAGAAAGAACCTCAAAATCAAAAGGAGACTTCAGCACCCCAAACCTGTAACATTATGATCCACTTAAATGCAGAGGTCAGTTTCATATATTTTTTGGCTTTGATAGAATTTCATGAGGCTGAACTGTGTACTACTAACTGGTGCCCCTTTAGCTCTCTGAGACAACACAATTCCTGGTATTAACCATTTACTGAAGCATGAACAGGATGAGTACTTTTTTCTCCCAGAATTTCAGCCATCATTCCAGGTAGATGACTCATAGATTTATATTTTTCTTTGGCTTACTCATAATACCAACAAGTATAGTAGATATCTCTTTGCTGAGCTGTATTTTATCTTCTTTAGGATACATAATAGTAACTGAAGTGAGTATAGATGAAAATCAAGGGAAAAGGGATGTATGACAAAAAAAAGGACAGGTTTATTTTTTGACCTTTCTTAATGTCTAACCTCATCTGTTCTTGAACATATAATGAGAGGATAAAATACTTTGGTGACTATTTAGTTACTTTTCTCATTGCTGAGACAAAATACCTGACACTCAAAGTTAAAGGAGGAAAGATTTATTTAGCTCACAATTTGTAGAGATTTTAGTCCATAATTGTCCGGCTCTAAGCCAGAGTGACATAGCAGAGAAGAAACAGTTTGTGCTGGGCAGAAGGCAGTAAAGTAGCAAAGTAATGAAGCAGCAAGCAACCACAGTAGCCTTCTTTCTGTCCCTTATATTCTATCAAAGATACTCACCCTTAGGGTGGGCAGCACTCACACGCAGGGAGGGCCTTCCCATTACCCACACCCAGCAATATACCAAACCAATCAGTAGGCTAATTTAGTAACCACACATCCTTGATCCCAGCATCACACACACTAGATCCAATCACCTCTGAAAAGCCCCATCTATGACTGCATTAGGCTTTGGAGGAATATCTAAATACAAGCCTTAACTGTAACAAATATGGAACAGGGATATTTTTTCATTGAAAGCGAACTTGTGAATTAGACATGCCACCTCTATGGTTGTGGTTTGAAGGGCTCCAGCCTCCACCTTGAGGATGTGATAATAGTCAGAACATTTCAGAAACCTTTGATGGAGCTGGTGTGGTTGTGCATGCCTGTAATCCCTGTGGCTTGGGAGTCCAAGGCAGAAAGATTTCAAGTTGGATGCCAGCCTGAGCAACTTAGTAAGACTTTGTCTCAAAATAAAAAATCAAAAAGGGTCAGAGTGATCTCAGTGTAAAGGTCTTGAGTTCAATCCCCAGTGCTATCCCATCAGAAAAAGAAAAAAAAGCTTTGTTGGGGCAGGCTGTTGTTGCACAAGGCACAAGATGTAGGTGGGGAGGCATGGAAGTGGAACCAAACTAGATATAGAAGGAGAGGGGCATCAAACAATGCACTGATTACCTTGTAATTTTAGCTGAATCACCACCTGCTGGTGCCCTAAAGGAAAAAGGGACTTCTCTATACTGAAATCTATTTACTTTGTTTTGTGGTAAAATGCTGGGGATGGATTCTCTGTATTCTACCACTGGCCCTTCCCTTTCTTTTCTGCTGCCATTGCTTCTTCTAACATCAGCTTTTTCTTCTCATGATTTTTGTTCAAATGGCAAATATTTATGAAGTTGGGCATTTTGGTTGGCACTATGGGAGATGGAGCTGTAAAAGGGGTAGAAGGTACATAGTCCTCCTCTCATTATATAATCTAATTTAAAGTGCACATTCATGTATTCATTCTCCCCACATTCATTCAAGGGACCTCTTGTACAAGGTATAGGAGAGTGGCATATAACAGAGAATGGAAGGAACAGATATAGTCAATTTCAGGGGGACAATTATGGAAGTGAAGTGCTTATATATGAAGATATTTTAAATATATCACCAGCCATAGAAATAATTGATAATAGCAATTGTTTAGTAAGAATCTAGGGCTGTGAAACTGTTGAAGAAACAGTTGAGGAGACTGAGACATAGATTAGATAAGTTATCCCAGATCAATCACAGAGCTAATGAGGTGAAGGTAGGCTTTTAGCCCTCATAGCAACTGTACAATTCATACTTCTCTATGTTGTGACATATGGAATGTCTGGAAGACTATTATAAATGACTGTCAGCAAAAGGAGAACACTGCACATGTCAGCTGTTCACATTTTTCCCCTCACATTCTTTCAGGTGCTCTATGATGATGTATTTTTGTATTGAATAAATGCCTAATGGGACACAATAGAGAGGAACTATGGAGGGAAGAACACAGTGGTCCTTATGATAACACTTTTCCTCTCAAAAGCAGAGTTCTAGCTTGAGTATAGTGGATAAGTTCATCCATCTCTCAGAGCAGAGGAGACTTTAACATGCATAGGGAGGAAGACACTGATCAAGAAGTCTCAAGATTTTCAGCCAGTGTGGCCAAGATGATGACAAATTATGCCTCCTTGAATAGCATTTTGCCTTTTACTATTAAAAAATGGATTTATTGTGAAAATATTTTAATACATTGCTGAAACATGGAATACTGTTTTCATGAACTTCTCACATACTTGTTTGTAGATGGTTGTCTCCAGAAAAACTACTAAAAGATAATTACACAGCAACTCAATTTCTCTGACATCATAGACTAATTTACAGGAAATTGGAACATAAAGCACATTTTAGAACAGGAGTTCTATATGTCATATGTCTATATGTCTAAAAACCAACAGAGATTTATGTAAATTTCTGTTTTCTACCTACTGTATATGGAAATATTTAAGCAGAATACATTCTATAGCCAAAGAACTCTGTTTCCTCCCAATAATTTGAAACAGAGGAGTTAAACATATAAAATATATCTAGAGGGAAAAAGGAATGATACCTTATTTCTGCTGAATTCATGAATCTATCTGGGAAACTCATTTTAATCTTTAGATTCAGCATGTCCTTTTTACCAAGAATGAGATTTTTCTTTGTGTCTATGATAGAAAAATGACACCAATTTAGTTCTGTGCTTTGCAGCCCCCACTTGTCACATTTCTTGAATTATCATGGTTGTCCATCAATTGTGGTGAGGCAGAATAGGAAATTGGGCTGTGGGGTGAGTCCTGTTAAGGTTATATATACAGATTTCTCTAAAATATTTATAAGGATATTGTTCTCTTATTCCTTTTTGCAGGATTGTTCCCTTATTTTGTGTGTAGATCTGTGTGTGCATGCATATGTGAGTATATGTGTGTGCATCTTTAATTTTTAGATAATAGAAGCAGTTTAATAGTTATGAAGTCCTTTTAGAATATTGTTGCTTTCAGAGCTTTCATGATCTTGGAATTTAGTTTGTAGTCCTTGAGCAGAGCTAATTGTCTGAGGTCATAGAACTCTGAATTCTTTTTGCTTATACAAGTGGATATTCTGAATTAAGCTCAGAATAATAGTTCAAAATAAGCAGTTAATTCAAGGTTTAAAATATTAATATAATCTGCAATTTTAATGGTGCAAAAAATGTATTTTTAAATTTTTTTTAAGAGTAGGAAAAATTTATTGAGACAAAGAAAGCTTCTGTCTAAGAGACACAGAAGGGGGACCAGAAAGTGGGTTGCCCACCTACCCCACTTTTCAAAGATGTTTTATACAGCAAAGCCATGTGCTAAGGTGTGTACAAAGTGGGACAAAACTATAAGACTCAATGGAAATTTACAAGGTGGGCATGAGGTGGAACAAAACCATGACCAACCAATAAGATTACAAGTACAGTCACCCAGGTAATATTGATTAAATGGGGATCAAATGGGAAGACAAGTCACATGCAAGGAATTTCCCATTTAGAATATCAATCACTGCTATCTATCTCTAGGGGAAGTAGTACTTCTTTTCCTTTGTATAATGTTAACCAGTGAATGTGCCTCAATTGTTCTCCATGTTGGTTCCTTGCTGTGTTGGTTCCTGGAGGGCTGGTGCCTTAAGAGAGACCCTGTCTACCTGCCAACAAGATATCTAATTAACTTACCTATCTATAATATTCCCCCCCTCTGAAGAAGTACCCCTAACTGCTGTGAACTGCTGTGAGAGGGCAAAGGGGGAAGACTGTTCTGTCTACTTGCAGTTGAAGAGGGTCATAGTTGTGATCAGCAGTTAGAGTTACTTTACAGAGTCTATCTAAAGGCCCTCCATAGATGCCAGGCATTTTCATCTTGGTAACCATATAGCTTTGAGTCTGGAGGAGACAAAGCCAAAGAAACAGTTAATACATGGGCCAAATAATAAGATCAGCAGGATTGCTATGATTGTGGTCAACAAAGGTCTCCACCAGGAGGAACTAATAGTAGCCTCCCACAAAGAGGATAAGGAGAAGATCTAGGGGAGTTCAGAACCCAACATAGAAGTCATATTGTATAGTTTAGTAGTTATGAGCTGTTTACAAGGTCAATCTGGTGAATCCCAGTAAAAGAACTCTAGCACATTTGTCATTGGTTCCATTTGTATGACTACTTGGAGTTTGGCAGCCTCCAGGCAAGAATAAGGAAAACTTTAAAGAAATTAGAGTATAATCTAAGCATGAGCACAGTAGAATGAAAGGGCAGTGTGGAGAGAAAGTCACACTTAGAAAGTGAAATAGTGAGTGTAACCTGCTGACTTTTAGATTCTCTTATTGATAAGAAGTTACCTATAAGTCTGATGTTTTGTCATAAGTCTCTCTAGTTTCAACTGTAAGAAGATAAGAGACAATTTGAAGAACAAATTTCACTAAGAAATATAAAACTCTAGCTGAGCTCTGATAGATTTTACTATGGTTTTTTTTCTAATGATTTATAATCATGGTCAGCTACTGGTAGAGCTGAAAACTGCCAGAAGGATCAGTGACTGGAGCCCTTTTTTACATCTAGCTTTATTACTATGGCATTATTTTATACCTCTTTTGGTTATTCTTTTCTGCTTGATGTTTAAGACCAAGTTAAAGTGAGACCTGTCAATCAGTATGAACCTCTTGCTATCTATCAAAGTCAGTTAAATCTCCTCAGGGATTACTTTGGAACCATGCATAGATGAGCCTCTCAGCTAATCTGTCAGTGTCAGCTGTCAGGTTGGGTCATGGTCTTGTTGAACCATGTTGCTTTCAGTGAAAGTGTGGGAGATTTTTTTCCCTCTTGGTGACCCTCCTTTGGCACACAGTGCATTTATCCTCTGGTGCCCAGCAATCTCCCTGCTCAGAAGGTTGAGTGACTTGCCAAAGATGTAGGATCCTCTAGGAAAGGCTCCTTTGTCTCCTGGATCTTCGTTGACCTTGAGGGGCCAGGGCCAAAATATTAGCTGTCCTCTTATCCCAGTTACCTTTCTAGTTTTGGTCTCCAAACTTAGTAGTTGAACACCCAGAAGAGATCAGTGACATAATTATTTTAGTAGGAGCAGTGAGCTTAACTATTATAATAGTTAAGACATCTAGCACTTTTGAAGTATAAAACACAGTTAGAGGGTTGTTATTTTTTACCAACCATGGTTGTTTTAGTAGTTGAATCTCTGTAGAATGTTAACAGACCATAGCTATATAATATAGAAAAATTTAAGATCAAGAGCCACACATAGTATTTTAGCATGACAATCATGATTACATTGTCTTTGTAACACTTACATGTTCATCTTAGTACAGAATAGTCTTTCAGTCAAACACCTTCATCTGATCACAAGACATTAAATGACATAAAGAAAACTCTTATTTGTTATCTTTTAGTAGGATGTCATCTAAAGAGAACATACATATTGGCCTATAAATGTATCTTTGGACTTCATAATGTCTAGCTTCTAATTTTAGTGTGACATTGTTTCAACTGTTTGGTGACTGAGCACCCCTAAGTATGGTGACACATATAACATACATCACATAAGTTTTTAAGATAACTATTATTTGACTGATTTTCTCATGCTGGCTTGACATGTACCTCTTATCACAAATAGCTGGAGTATAAGAGAAAGGAAGGTACTTGAGTCAAAAAAGATCATTACCATAAACAGTATCTTAGAAGACCTGTACACCCAGAAGGCATGAATGATATTTAGTACACCGTGAAATAACAATGAATATCAGTTACATGAAACCCCTTGTCATTTAATTTTGTTTTATACTAAGAACATTTTAAATAAAACCTTATTTTTTTTCACAGAAAACTTAGCCCATGACCAATGTACACCTATCACAATGGTATGTTTAGTGATGTATTTCCCACAAGGCTATGGAAATTATTGGGGTCCCCCTTGTGAACAAAGGCTGGAATAAATGTTTTCCAGGGAGCTGCTCCTTTATTTACCAAGGGGAGTCCTGTCCCATAGTTTTCCTAAGCCTGAGTCTTTGATTATCTTAAAAAATTTTTAGATGACCTGTGAGAGCCAGATCATAACAATTAACATTTTATTTTGACCAGTGAAAGATTCCCAAGTTATACATAGACAAAAATATGTACTGTGTTTTAAAACCAGTTGACATTATTTGGATCATCTGGCAACCTGGGGGAACCACATCTTTAATTACATTTATCTATAAGCCAACTTGAGTTACAGGCAAACATCTTAAAAAATCCAAAATGCAGGGCCGGGGATTTAGCTCAGTTGTTTTGCCTCCTGCTGCATGAGCACAAGGACCTGAGTTCGATCCCTGGTACCAAAAAAAAAAATCCAAAATGCCAAAAGAAAAAAGCTCAAACATAACAGCTGTACATGTTGTAACAAATTGAACTGACAGACAGACACAAACATAAGACAACTTGTTTGTAAACCAGAGTCCACTCAGATGTATTTGACCAAGTTGAATTATAATAACTTTTATAATTTTTAGGTTTATAACTATAAATAAGACTAGTCAGAACTTTGTAGATCAATTAACAGAGATCTCCTGTAATAAGAATCAAAAGGAATAAAAATCTTCTACACCTGTGAAAGCAAAGGCTGTTTTAAAATGGGCCCTAAGCTGATGGTTTATCTGACTGGAATACTCAGCTATACAGGCTTCTCATTGTTGCTTTGATAACCATAGTTGTTCGATAGCCACATGTAATTGTTCCCTCTAAGGGGACAGACTATTAAAGGTAATTTTAATCTATCTCCAGTGGGGGTCCACTCAGGCCAGGTTTGCATGGAGAAGAGACTAGGTGACACTCTTTGGAGCTAGGTATGAATTTCAAACAGTGAGGGAAGGAGGCCTGCCAAGGCTCCAACCTGCTGTGCTGCAGATGTCTACCTATGACAGTTTTTCCCATTTTGAAAAGAAACAAAGGGAAAGAAGGTATCCCTGTCTATCTCTCTTGTTCTGTGACCAATCTAAGGTGCCCCTTAGAGTTTATCTTATCTAGTGCCAGTGGCCTCTGACTAGAGGTGCAAAGAAGTGGCCAGGTTAGCTGTTCTTACCATTCTCTAATTTTGCCTGAAGGCTGAAAGACAGGTAAATCTGAACTAAAACTTTTACATTTATCTTTTGAGAGTTTCAGGATTAAACCTAGACCAGTTTTCTATATGGCCCAGAGATAAATGAAGGTCAGCTTTGCCCTGGAAGGATTCCAGGGAGGGGAAACTCACCATTCTGGAAGTTTTGTCTTGAAATCCACCAGTCACAGAAGAGGGAAGTGCCTTGAATCAAACAGCATTATTTCTCAGGGGTGGGGCAGTGGAGAAGGGACAGAAGAGTGCCTTTAAGTATGGCACAAGAACTAAATAATAACCATCTCAGGTGTAGGACAGTTAAGAACAGGAGCTTTTCCAGAGTGCATCTGCAATCCTTAGCAAAACATTTCTCTAGAGACAAAAGATATGATTAATTCCAAATTGAATTGCCAAGCAGAAAAATCAAACCAATAATCAAAGAACCCAAATGGCTGCTTTTTGCCTCTTGAAAGAGAATAAAAGTGTTTTAACTACATTGTTTAGGGCTTTTTTTTTTAAATAAATTATTTTGAAGTTATAATATCTAATTTATGACTTAAATACCCTGCAGGCTGTTGAGCAGCTGCCTGATGTTGTAGAAACGCTCCCAAAGCCATGTCTCACCTTTTATTAACATATAAACTGAAATGGTGTCCTGTGGGTAGGCACTTAGAAGTGCTTGTTTGAGCTTCTGGAATGTGGTGTGGGAATTAGGTCCCCAGGTTGAAATATGGATATCTTTTGGGTTTTTTATAAGCTAATAGAGGGATCATGCAATTTCACTATATCCTGTTATCTGAAGGCCACAAAAGCCTGTAATTTCTAGATGTATCCTTAGCTGTAAGTCTTGGGCTGTGGAAAGGAAAGAATAGGTTTAGTTCTTTCTTCCCCCAGTCTTTGGGTTCCCTTAGATACAATAAGGCCTAAATATTTTACCTCAAGGCTGCAAAGTTGTGCCTTAGATCTAGAAACATTATAACCCCTGTCTCTTAGAAAGTTCAGCAGAGCAGATGTCTTGGCTAGAAAGCTCTTCTGAGGGGGCACATAACAGCATATCATCTACATATTGCAAGACTGATTGGAAAAAACTATAGTATTTCCTTCTATCAAATCAAGATCCATGGATGTCCTCATATTTTTCCTGATAAATAGTTGACAATTTAAAATAATTGAAGGGCTTAGTTCTCATCTTTCATAGACCTTCAAGAATACATACCTGGAAATGTCTTCTATTTAATCTCCTATCTGATTTTCCAGGCCAGTTGGAGTCTTATATAGGAACTGCTTGTATTCCAGTAGGAAACAGTTATTCCCCTGGCTGCCTATCTTTGAGCTTCCAAAATTAAGATAATATTTGTCTCTATATGTAGTAGCAGCTTGTAATACTACTTGTGTCTCATTAAAAATCAGTATTTGATTTAAGAGCAACATTACATCTTTCTAATTCTAGTCCATAGGTCTGAGTAAGTCCTCTAAAGACCTCAATGTACATTTCAGGGTCATCCAAAAACTTTCACAGGTCTCATTTAATCTCTTATCACTGAGAGAAAAAGATACATGAACACAAGTAGTCCCATATTTGTCATTTACTTCTTGCAAAGGATGTTTTCTTTGAGGGACCTGAACTTAGCTAAGGATGGATATAGCCTCATGAAGGTTTTAATTATGACTGATCTAGAAACTACACCCTCAGCACCTCGTGGTACAGGCTTAAAGTTGTCTTGGAAACTTTGTTCTTGGGTTATAAAGGGCAAGGAGTAGCCCTTAGGCTTAGAGGTACTGAGTGCCATAAGTGTAAGGTGTCTCATTTTTCTATGGCCCACATTTACATTTGAACACAAGCAAGAATTACTTCTTAATGTAAAGAAAATCTCAACATAAGATGATTTTGACCATTTTCTCTCTTTTACAGTATAGTTCTAATTGTGAGATAGCATCATAGTACTTTCCTCTGTGTACTTAGCTTTAAGAGGTAGGCACACCATGTGCGGGTATAGAGAAATACTAAATTGCTCCTTAATATATTCGAAAGGAGTAAGAAGTTCCAATATGGAGTTCTTAATCTGAAACATGAGAAACAAATATGGCATCCCATAAGTCTCTGCTTGATTCCTGTGCCCCCTAGGGCATTCCCAGGGCATCCCCAAGGTTTATACCACTCCAGGGTAGGTAGGTACCTTCTGAAGAGAGAACCAGAAAAGAAAACTGGATTGGACTATCTACCCTTTACCATCCCATGATCTTATCTTCCTCAGGTAACTCATATCCTTACTCCAGTCAGTATTCTTTTTTTTTTTTTTTTTGGTACTGGGGATTGAACTCAGGTCCTTGCACTTGTGAGGCAGGTGGCAGAACCACTGAGCTAAATCCCCGGCCCAATCAGTATTCTTAAAGTGCAAGTTACAATTGACTTCAGCAATAATAATCATATTTAAAGAAGGAAGTATTGCTAGCAAACCAAGTGATTTAAACCACTGCTATCTAGTTCCTTGAAAGAGAGAGTGGAAAATATGTCAGCAGTCAAATTAGGGCACTTTTCTTGCAAAAGAGATCACCTCCAGAGATGGTAATTCATAGATTATGGCCTGGGATCTAGGGCAGAGAAAGCTCTGAGAAATTTCTGTTGTCTATACAGTCATTTAGGCAACTTTTATTAGCAGCAATACAAGGCTAGCCCTTTAAGGTCCATTTTAAATTCACTAAGTATTTGAAACTCATAGGTCCTCCTAGCAGCCACAATCTACATAGTAAAGCCACTCTTATTAGTTTTCTATACACACATGAATGAAGAGAAAGGATGCCTTAAATAGTCCGATATTCTAGTTAGCGTGTAAAAACACAAATGCAAATTACTGATTGTTATTTTTCCTAGTCCAAGACAAAACAGTTGTTGCAAGTTCCCTCAGTCTGACTTTCTGGAAGGAGGAGTAGTCTGACTACAAGGGATTCTCAAATGAACTCCCAACAAGTTGGAGAAAAGTTTAAGGGAATTTTTAACTCACTAGCAGCAAGAAAGCTCAAGTTGGTTAAACATCCAAAAATCATCATATAGCATTTTATAAGTCCACAGTCAATGTTCCAAAGTTAACAACCTATTGGAAAAGGCATTTTTCCCCTACACACACAAATGATGAAGACTATGCCCAGTAGGGGAGAGAAGGTTCAGGTAGTTTTTAATCTATCAAAGATTTTATTTTTTTTTACTTTTGTTTAGAGGTCTCTCTTACTAGTAGCAGAGAAAGCAGTCCAAACCTGTAGCTCAACTCTTAACAGAGGTTTAAGAAAGGGCTCTGATGGCATCACTTCAGATCACTCTAAGACAGAGGATATCTGATGATCATTGACAGAATTCCCCATTCACCTCACTGAGGAGTCCAGATAGGGACAAGATGTGGAGATTTTCTGCTGATCACCCAGATGGGCTGTCAGGAGCTAGTTTCTTCTGAGGGACCTTTGGTTATATGCCAGAGAGTAGCACTGGCCATGACCCCTCAGTTGTCATCTCAGTTTCTGCTAGTTCCACAAAATCAGAGATCTGTCTCCAGAAGAAGCCAAATTGCCTATCTGGTCAATGTTCCACCCACCATTGGTGTCAATGGGAGTGGGGATTCACCAGAGGGCAACTGGAGAAACCTGTCCTCTGCTTTGAGAGTGGCAGCTGCCCTAAAGGCAATTACTAGCTGGCAGGGTAACCACTGTTTGACATTCTTTAAGGGACAGATAAAAGCCTGAACTGTCTTCATCTGAGATGATTTTATAAGACCCATTTTATAACATTTTAAAGCAGCTAAGTCCAAATGCAATATATAAAAAATAAGAATAAAACAATTTTAACAAAAAATAATGCATAAAAAAGCAAGAAATTTGCAAACATTTAAAACACACAGCTTAAAATTAAGACACTTTTGATACAAAAGCTGAAACAAATGCCAGAATTTATGAAACAAATTCTGAGAGCCTATGAAGAAAAAGTTACCATTTATGAAGCAAAAAGACCAAAGTTAGAACCTATGAAAGAAAACTCTTTGTTTTTAATTTATATATTAATTGGTACATTTTAGGTATACAATACATTTACACTTATCATTGGGTGTTTGTACCTGAACATGATGTATCTTGCTTCTTATTCTTTCCCCCATTACCTACGTGCCCTTCACCCCCACCACCCTTCCCTATTTACACAGACTTTTCCATTTTTTTTCTTTCTCATAATTTTTCCTTTCCCTTCTTCCCTTTCCCTTCCCCTCCCACCACCCCTACACCTTTGGACCTTTTCCTATTTCAAATTATCAATTATTCATTTTAATCATTTTCATCCTTATTTACACTTACAGTTTCTCACACTAGAGAAACTATGCAGTATTTACACGTGTGTCCTATTTATTTCACTTAAGAGTATGGTCTCAATATGCATCCATTTAGTTATAAATGACTCTAGTTTCTCACTCTTTATGGCTGAGTAGTACTCCATTTTATAAAAAAAACACATCTTCTTTATCCAGTTTCCAATTGATGGGCACTTGGGCTGTGAAAGAAAACTCTTACCTCTGGCCAGTAATCTCAGTGGAAGATCTCCAAAATGATATAGGAGGAAGAGATGTAACTCCAAAACCTACTAGATATATGAAACACGAGTTTGTGTCCTTTAAAATTGAAGAATGAATTCTAGGAACAACAGAGGTTAAGAGTAGGAAAAATTTATTGAGAGAAAGAAAGCTCTCTAAGAGAGACAGAAGGGGAACCAGAAAGTGGGTTGCCCCAGTGTAAAGAAATTTGAAGTTCTTTTAGTTCAATGCATTTATTTTTGCAGATGAGAAAACAAAGGTCCGTAGGGCTATTATATTTTGCTGAGGGTCACATAGCCATTAATGGATGAGTAAGTGTCAGAGAAGAGCAGAACAGAAGCACTCTGTCTTGCCAATTTACTATTTTGATGTAAAGATGCATAACCAGTATCTAAAAGTAAAATATGTGACTTTGGTTTAATATTTAGAATAGTATAGTAGTAGACTCATATTGTATTCTTCTAGAAATTGTTTTTATTACTTGCCTTTGTTTTCAAGATTTTAAAAATGTTAATGTGTTGTTTGATTCATTTATTTTTACCTCTTTCCATTTTGTGAACATATTATGATATATTTATCCATTTTTAACTGTTGATGGATATTTAGATGTTTTAAAAGTTTCTATTACAAACCATGCAGTATTTAAATATTCTTTGTACATGTCTATGTGCACAAGTGCAAGGATTTCTTAACTACTTCTTAGAAATTGTAATACTTTGACATCAAACATTATTGCCAAATTCCTCTACAAAGTATTAAGCAATGACAATGAAATAGACAAGAAGTAGTTTATCACTGTCATTTTTGTAAACTTTCCCTTATTAATAATAAAGACTACATATATGTACATATATACATGCATATCCATGCATGTATATATAATTTATATATCTATAATATTGAGTAACCAACCATCCCAGAACTTGCAGGCAATTATTTACTTTGTAGGTCAACTGGTGTGGCCTTACTTTAGGCTGTAGGCCTGTGGATCCAGGTATGCTTTACATGTCGCTTAGTCTCCTTGAGCCAACTGATCAATTAGCCCTACTTTTCTTGCAACAGAGGCAAGAACATAACACTGCAAGTCCTATTAGTCAGGACATTTCTAGTTCTATTTGTGACTCTTCTTTTTATGTTCCACTGACCAAAGCTAGGCACTTTCCTGAATGCATCATTCATAAAGTGACAAACATATGAGTGCATATAACTACCAGAGGAGGGAAGAATTGTTAGCAATTATTTAATGTAGCACCACATGCGATCGGCCATTTTGGTTCTACCTTCTGTAACTTGCTGGTTTATAGTCTGTATTTGTTTTGCTCTTGGGTTATTTGTCTTCTGATCAGTATGTTGTAGATATTTTTTATATAAGGTATATTCTGATATTTAGCAATTATAATTTTACAGCAGTCTTAGTAGCTTGTCTTTTCATTTCATTTGTAATATTTTTTCTTGAACGTAACTTTAAAATTGTACTACAGTCTAAATATTTATCAATTCTTTCATATCTAGTTTGTGCTTATTTTTCTTAATCAAGAGAATTATTTCTATCCTTAGGTCATTAATATATTTTTCAATGTTTTCTTTAAAAAATATTAAAGTTTAATTTTTTACTTAGTTCCATGATTTATTTGAAATTTTTGTATACAAATGATGTAGAAATCCTATCTTTTTTACATGCATAAATATCATTTCAACATATTAAATATAATTTTCTCACTTTTGCAATGCATTGTCTGTTTTATTTCATTTATATAGAGTCAGGTAGATGAAAACACAGGCAGATAGATACCTTGCATCTTTTTTCTAATTGTAAAATGTAGCTTTAAGGCCACTTGTCTTAATCATCTAGAATTATAATAAATCTTCATAGTTCATATGGTTATGTAAGCCTAATTCATTCCTCTTTGAAATTGTGGTGCAGAGTCTTGGCTCTTTATTTTCCATACATACACTAACTTGAAAACTTTCACAAAAAAATCACTCTTTTGATTTTGATTAAAACTGTACAGTCTTTATGATATTGTTTATTTTCCATCATTAAAGAATCATAACATTTCTCATATGTTTTACATCTATTACATTATATTTATTTCTAGATAGCTGTATTAGTTCCTTATTGCTATATAACAACTACCACAAATTTAGCACCTTCAAACAATATGATTTTATTGTCTCCCAGTTTTTGTGGGTCAGGAGTCATGATATAGGCAGGCAAGACACTCTGGTTAGAGTCTCACTAGACTAACATCACCATATTTAATACACATTAATTAAGAGTGAATTCATGGCCTACAATAAACTCATTCCTGATCAATGCTCACCTAATGCTCACATTTTTTTCTGAGAGGCACATCACAGCCTTCTTGCACTTAGAAACTCTGCACAGCATGTCAGTATCATCCTGGTGCAAGGAGGGGTGCATTTGAATTAGCAAATTCACCATTAAAATGCAAAAAACCCCCATGATGCTAAGTAGACCAAAAAAGGATACTTTTAACAGCATGACATCTGGAACAGAAAGGCTCCATTTACAACCTCCTTACAACCCCAGGTAGAAATGTGTGTACTGGCTGATATAAAAAAATTTTTCTTGTTCATTTATACATGTGTGCAAATGACTGCAAACTTGCCATGAGTATTGATTCTGTTTACAAATGAATTTTTGGGAGTATGTGTATTCATATGTATGGAGTCATGAGTAAGGGGCATGAACAGCATTGACTGCCAATCAGATATAGTGACTTAAAGGGTAATGATGCCAAGCAGAGTTATGTAGGGATCGAAAGCATGCTAGGCATTCATGCCCATGGTAGCATAGCATATGTGACAGATCATTTCACAGGGGGCTTGGATTTTGAACCAGAAACTTATGCTACTTGTTTTCTCCAGTGCTAGTTTTCCAACTTAGAAAATGAGAGTAAATATATACTCTAGTCATGATTGCTAGTTTTGTATGCAAAAAATATTCAGTTTTATTTTGGCTCATGGAAGTAGATTCTTTCGTTTGCAACCAAAGTACAGTCCAACATTTCCTTAAAAGGTAAAATGTCACATGCTTTAACTTATTTTCACATATTAATGTAATATTCACTAAGTTTACTGCATTTTAATTTGTTTCTTAACATTTTTTCCTGTAAATTCTCTTAGGCACACTATATAAGCATCATATCTCCCATAACAAAGCTATTCTTTAAAGAAATAAAGCACCACCTTAGAACTCTAATCATGAAAAATGATAAAATTCAGTTAAATTATATACTTCTTTAGAACAAGAGGCATTTCAAATAATAAATAATCTCTATCTTCTGAAACAATTACAGAGAATAATAAAAGTGAGATAATTTCCTAATTTTATTATTTTATTTTATTTTTAAATTTTTTTTTGGTACTGGGGATTGAACTCAGGTCCTTATACTTGTGAGGCAGGCAGTGGAACCACTGAGCTAAATCCCCAGCCCCCTTTCCTAATTTTATAAGGTTAGATCTTTAATGTTTAAAAAAGAAAAACAGTACAAGAAAAGAATACAATGTTAATCTCACTTGAAAAATTCTTCATGTAAATGTTCATACAGGCTTCTGAGCCACCATCCCACTGCTCCTGGTCCACAGGAAGGGACTTCCCAGCCAGCATCCCTCCCGCCACTCCCAACCCAGAGGAAAGGGCTTTTGGGCCACCTTCTGTCCTGCCGCTCCCACCCCAGAGGAAGGGGCTTCCTGGCCACCATCTGTCCCACCACTCCCAGCCCAGAAGAAAGGACTTTTGGGACCTCATCTGTCCCACTGCTCCTGGTCCAGAGGAAGGGGGTTCCCAGCCATCATCCCTCCCTCCACTCCCAGTCCAGATGAAGGGGCTTCCAGCCCACCATCCCTACCACCACTCCGGGTCCCTGTCCCACCTCTCCCAAGTCAGAGGAGGTGAGCTGTGTAGACACCAACAGCACCCTCCCTGGCCCCCCAAGTTGAAATGAGAAAACATGTAAATAAGTGTCAAAACCAGAATTCCAGATCATCTACAGCAACCCCAAAGGGAAATGAGATGAAATACTCTGATACTCAACAACTTGGATCCACTGAACTGGCAACAAAAGGGGATCTGGAAAAAATGAAATCAGAAATAATTTCTCAGATAACAGGAGAAATTGTGC
>NW_004624813.1:4429123-4452927 GCF_000247695.1 Heterocephalus glaber | reverse complement strand
TTTATGTCATCTGCACTCTCTCCTCTTTCTTCATTGATTCAGATCAGTCTTATGTCATTCTTCTTTGCATCATCTAGCAGCTGCTGGATTGATATCTTATGGCTTCTTACAATTTGAAAAATTTTCTTTTCCTACCACTAATTGCAATCTTATCTTCTATATCTGAAGTTCTGTCCTCACATTGGCTCATTCTGCTGTGCAAGCTTTCAATGAAGTTTTTAATCTCATGGAAATCTGCATCTCTTTTATGTATTCCATTTGTTTCCTATGTTGGGATTCCATCATATTCCTCAGCTCCTCCATTTTTTAATTTGTGTCCTCTCTATATTTATTAATCATGTCTTGCACTATGGGCACAATCTCTGCTGTTATGTGAGAAATTATTTTTGATTTCATTCTATCCAGATCCTCTTTTCTTGGCAGTGTAGGGAGTCCACGTTGTTGAGTACCATAATGTTCCATCTTGTTTCCCTTTGAGGTTCCTTTCGGTGATCTGGAAGTCTGGTTTTGAGGCTTGTTTATGTGTCTTCTCATTTTGACAGGGTGGGGGTGCTACTGGCACCCGCATGGCTCACCTTCTCTGTGCTGGGAGTGGTGCTGTGGTCGACTGGGAGCCTCCTCCTGGGTGCCGGGATTGGCTCACCTCCTCTGTGCTGGGAGCAGTGCTATAGGAGTCTGGGAGCCTCCTCCTGGTCACTGGGATTGGCTCACCTCCTGTGCACTGGGTGCAATGCTCTACTGTAAAAAAATTTCCCATCAGCATGCTTTAAAACTTTTCTTTCCAGTTTTGTTTGGTATTCTTGGTTTACTTTCCTTCTTTCTGGAATACATCCTTTTAGTGAGTCCTAAGGGTAGTGTTATGTTTTTTTATCTAGATATCCACCCAAAGCCTCATGTGGTCATAGGTAGGCTTTTCAAAAGTGGCTGGCTGTAGTGTGTGTGATACTAGTATTGATGGTGTGTGATTGCTAAATTAGCACACTGATTGGCTTTTCATAGTTCTGGTTAGGATAAGGGTGCCCCATCCTGGCTGTGAGTGCCACCCATCGTAAGTGCACAACCTGGATAAAATATAAGAGACAGAAAGAGTGTTGCTTCTTGTTTCTTCCATACTTTGCTGCCTCCCTGCCTTCTGCTTGCCATGAACTGTTTCTCCTCTGTTATGCCCCTCTGGCATGCCTCTCTGCTTTGGAGACAGCCAACTATGGACTTAAACCTCTACAAACTGTGAGCCAAAATGAACTTTTCCTCCTATTACTTTGTGTGTTGGGTATTTTGTCTCAGCAATATGAAAAATAACTAAGATGGGTAGTAAATTCTTTAGTTTTTTTGTCTTAAATTCTTTTTTCTTTCTTTTCTTCCTTCCTTTCTTTTTTGCAACTCTAATGAAAGACTTGGTCAGAGAACTTTTGAAAATGTTAATCACCTCTAAGGAATAAATTGCTTTTTTTGTTGTAAATTATTAGAACAATAAAAAAGAACCTTCTTGATGTTCTCTATTAGCTGAGGATAGTAATCAGTCCCTACAATCAAGAGTGAGAAAAACAGAAAATTTCAATGAATGTGAAGCCAGTGTAGACAAAGTAGTTGTCATAAGTTTGTGTGTAGTCAGCTCTACTGCCTACATGGTGGTGGTATGGGGACTGAAAAAAAGAAAAGAAGCCTGACTGAGATAATTGATTAGGTAGCTGGCTGGGTTAGTAGATGTGACCCATTAATTACAAGATCCTGGACACATGCACAGAGCAGGTCCCAAAGCCCTGTAGATGGACTTCTCAGGAGAACTCAATCAGGTTTTCTTTCTTTCTTTTTTTGGTACTGGGGATCAGACTTGGGACCTTGTGCTTGTGAGGAAGGCAGTGGAACCACTGAGCTAAATCCTCGGCCCTAAACACCCATTTCTTAAGTATGGTAGACAAATGACAGACAAAAGAAATTTTGGGGGGGAACCCCCTAAGAGAGATATTGTACTTCTGCTCATGTGACAATGGGAGTTCGAGCTAGTAGGAGGAAAAGTGTGACTACATTGGAATCCTGAATACTTATAGAAAAATTCATTCTTAGTTACAATGCTAAGATTTGGATTTCTCATTTTTATCCTTCTATTCTAATTATGTTCTATTGCATAATAAAGAATCTTAAATCTTGTACGTAATAACCATTTGTGAGATGCCTGGGTCCTCTGGATCAGGAGTTTGGGTGAGGCACAACAGGCAGCATTGGACTCTGCTCTGCAATGCCTGTGGCCTCAGCTGGAAGGGTCTGAGGCTAAGAGGTGCTCATTAGATGGTGGCTAGGATCATCTGAAGGCTTGTTCACATTCATGTGGCTGTTGGCTGGGATCTTGCCCAGGATAGCTTCATGTGTCTTCTCTTGTGGCCTGGGATTTCTCACAACATGATAGCTAATTTCTAGGGTTGAGAATCTTAAGAAAGAAAGCTAGGCAGAAGCTGTGTGTATCACATTTTTTGATTTAGCCTTAAAAGTTAGATATGTCATTTCTACAGTGTTCCTGTTTTCTGGGGAAATCACAAATGCCTAGTCAGATTCTAGGTGATGAATAATAGGCTCTACCTTTGGTAAGGAAGTAAGAAAATTGAGTAACAGCATGTGGAACCCAAAATATTAGTGCAGCAGTTTTTAGAAAATGTAATCTGTCACTTCCTTTTCCAGCCTTACTTCAAATTAGGCGTCATAACTAAAAATGGATGTCTTTGAATGATTTGTAGGTAAGTAAATCAAATGCTGAAATATAGTAATAACACAAAAAACATGAACTTGGACATGTACTGCTGTTTTGTTCAATAGTTGTAAAAACCTAACTTTGTAAATCAATATTTTTGGATAGAGTATTTGGTATACAGCAACAGAAAATAGAAAAAAAATTAACACAACAGTTACTGTTCTCAAATGTGTAAATATAAGATAAAAAAATCACTAAGCCAGTAATTTCCCACAGTAAATAAACAGCTAAGATGCATCAGAATAAATATTCTAGTTGTTAATACAGTTTTTCATTTTTTATTTGGCATGGGGAAAGTTAATTTTCTTCCTTCAGTTTCATATCCTTGGAAGTGTAAAAATCTCTTCCTTGAAAAATAACAATATTTATGTAATATTAGCTTTAAAATTCAGACACTATATTTTTCTTGCAGTTAGGAATTTATTTGTAATAATTGAACAAAGTCAGAGAGAATTGCTTTAAATTTTCAGGAAGGTTGACAGTATAAGTACAGCCCTGTCTGAGCCAAAAGAAAAACAGAAAGCACATTCAGTGAAAGGACCTCAGTGTTGAAGCTAAGAGAAAGTCCAAGGAAGTATACAAAGTTTGGGAACATGTCAGCACAGTCCAATGCCAGCCAAATGGGAAAACATAGGGGTCAGCTTATTAACATGCTGGGAGAGAAGCAGAAACACCATGTAACACCAAGCTCTACTTACAGGAGCTGCAATGTTTAATTTTTTAATGTTTTTTTAAAAACTTCATTTCTTTAGCTGATGAAGTCTGGGGGCACATATATCATTAGACTTTGTCAATCCAATCTATAGATATTAGAGTTATATTGGTAGTAGTAGTAACCTCCTCTCCTTCCTCATATCCTGATTTTCTCTAAAATTACTGCATAAAAGTAGACTTTACCTAAATTAAATTTGTATCTATTAACAGGATTCACACTGTCATTGATAGTACATTTCTGTTGTACAAAAAGCTTGAATTGCCTAAACCAAATAATAGGAAACAAAACCAGAATGAGCAAATTCTTCTAATGAAAAAGACACAAGAAATAAATCAAGTGTCAGAAGGGACTTATTTTAATATTTCCTTACACCCTCCAGGAGATGTGATACCAAATCACGTGCAGCCCCACCTCCTAATTCTCCTTTATCTATGGCAACTGTCCTACGTCATGAAAACAGATGTTCCCGATGAAACATCTTTGGTCATCAAAGGTTATTATCCCCAGTCTGCTCTATTTATTATGACAAGAAAATGCCTGGAAATTAAAGTAAATTAATGAGAACAAACCTTCATGAGTATGATTTTTAACAGCTTCCTTTTTGCTTATTGGGATATAATCATTCAGAAAGGTGAATGACTAATCTCTCTCTCTCTCTCTCTCTGATTCACACACACAAACACACACACACATGTGCACATGCAAGCACACCGGGTACTTCTCAAAAGTATTTCGGTTTATACTAGGTGACAGATTTCACATCTTAATATATAGTAAAATGACAGAATTCATTTTATTATTATTCATTTTGCTGAATAATAATAGAAGTAGCTCATTTAATTACATGTCCTGTACTACAATTTATATTATTCAGGAAAACAATTGAAAGTGAAGCAAGTAAGTCCTTATAGGCCAAAACAGGTGCCACACACAATTCTAATACCACAAAAACTTACAGCCCTAAGCTCATACTGCTTATTTGCAGGTGAGCCACTCAATTTCATCTACTATTTCTTTAATATATACAGAATTCTAAACAATTTAGTTATCAGGCTTTCTCACCAAGCACAGATTAGAAGCCAAAAGATATATGCTGGATGTAAAAAGTTTGCAAATTAAAAGAAAGAGATGAAAGGCATAATATAGAATGATTAGGGGATGACAGTAGGAGAGGAGACAGGAACGTTTTAAAACATGAGATACAAGGATGCAAAAAAGTGCAACATACAACCTGCTCACTTCTCCAGCCCTTTCTGGAATTACTGGATTAGAGCTTCTGAAATAATTAAGATATGAAGAGCAAGGTTTTGTTCTTAACTATTTGGAAAATTAACTAGTTCCAGGATAGTGTTGGATAAACTGATATTACTGTATTTTATTTGGCTGGGCCTCTGTACCTTGCTTTACACTTCTGCTACTCTATCATGTGACTTTAGAAGTCAGTGACTTGCTGACAATGGATATTTGCTAGAAGGAAATAAAACAAGTGGGTTATAATTTAGTTTATTTAGTCAGAACTCTTTTAAGAAACAGCTCTATATTAAAATTATCTCAAGTAGACAGAAGTTTTGTTGTCTGCTTTTTAAAAAAATTTCTTCAATGTTGGGGATTAAACCTCAGGCCTGATACACACTAGACAAATATTCTCCAAGTGAATTATATTGTCAGTCCATATTGCTATTTTTAAAGTGTATCAGAGTGAGATGAAAATGTCAGTTTCCAGTCTCCCAACAATGTAAGTGGAGAAACCTACCAATTAGAGAAAAGCTATTTGGCTATATGGAGTGAAAGAGAAGAAAAACATAAAGTTGTCTTGCACAAAACAAGTCAGGAATGGTGAACACTAGTAGCACATTTTGAGCAAGGTTTTTCTTTACATGAACTAGTCAAATATGCTAATAGAAAGAGGATTTATTTCTTATGTGCACTATCTGGAGATACAGGGAAGATGATTTATCCTCAGGGTGGTAAAATCCTGTGATTTTTAAAAAATCATTTTTAAAGCTTGTTTAGCATAAAACTAGCCATATTTCAGAAGGGAGCACTGCTTTCTCCCCATCAGTACATCCATGAGGCCAGTGCTTTCCCATCCTTTCTACCTCCCAAGGATATTTAGGAGACATTGAACAGGAGCAATCATGTTGGCTTGAGAAAAGCCAATAACACAGAGAACTGCTGACAGTGGGAAAATTTTAAGCTTGAAGATGACTTATCAAAGATAATGCAAAAGGATGGTAGAATCCTGGAAGTCATAAAGTAGGGTCAGGTTGTGAGAAGAGGAAAGGATCAAGGAACAGAATTTTGGCAAACAAGGGGCAATGAGTCAAAGAATAAGGGAGGAAAGTAGTTAAATCCTTCAACCTTCTTCTCCTTCCCTTCACACAACACATATCCAGTATGAATTTAAAAGAGTTATTTAAATTCTTCAGTAAAGGGAGGCAAGCAAGCAGGTAAAACTGGCCTTCCCACACAAGGATGTTGGATGCTGCCCGCACCCCATTGATGGCAGCGACTCTCTACTCACAAATGATGATCCAGATAGAAAAACAAGGGGAATCATCATCCATCCTACTTTTTCCTCCAGAGGGCAAAACTACTTACAGGGTAGTTTTCTCTGCAGCTGAAAAGAAACAAAACTACTTCCTGGGGAGTATGTGAAGATTAAACATACAATCAGATTACCTACAATAACAATATGTGTAGAATCAGTGCACCTTAAGCCCTAATTCTCCCTCTTAGAATTAGAGGTTAGGAAGAGTAATTGAAAATTGAGATTTTTTTTTTTGTTCAGTGGACTTTTTTCAGTTAGCAAGTTGAGACTAATTCAACATGGACAGGTTAGCTTTTGAGTCTGAGTATCACAAGGAGAGTTATGGAAACTCAGACGAAGAAGATTCCAGCGTTTTGTATTTTAAAAATGTTCCCAAAGGAACAAAATTTCTAGAGATCTAGCTTTCATGATTAATTGCAAGTAAATCAGTTAAGAGCTCCCAGATAACCTTATGTTTTTCTTCTCTTCTCCTCCCTCTTCTACCCCCTCTTCCTCCCCCTTTCCCCTTCCCCTTTGATTCACAACAGTGTTATGATCCATCATTTTACCTCTGTGGTCATGAAGAACATTCTTAGTTCTCTCCAGCAATGAACTTTATCTGATAATACAGATACCTTCAGGCAGACAGTAGACAGAATAAAGCTATGCAACCTATATGGCAGCAACTGGCCTCTTGTGGCTTTCAAACACTTGAAATGTGAGGAATTCAAATTAAAATGTTCTGTAAACACAAAAATGCACATTGGGTTTCCAGAATCTGACATGAAAAAAAGAGCATAAATAACTTATTAACAAATTTTTGTGTTTATTGTATGTTGAAATGAAGTATTTTGGGTACATTGGGTTAAATAAAATTTAATGATAAAATTAATTTCACCAGTTTCTATTTGTACTTTTAATATAGATACTAGAAAATGTTTAATATATATTTGGTTTGTGTTATATTTCCACAGGACAGCCTTGGTCTAGAAACTAAGGATCTGTCACTAAACCCCAAAACAATAAGAAAAAATCAAATTGAGACATTAAAATCCTAAATATTGCTTAATGTGATTTAGTTGTGTTTTTCATGGAAGCATTGGTTCCTCTTTGAGAATAAACTCATAGTGATATCCTTTGAGCTTGTGTGTATTCAAGGATTTACATCCTGAGTGAAGTCTATCTGCAATGTGACAGGTTTTACAAAATATTTTCCCCCCAAAAATGGTTTGAAAAACAGTGTTTATAGAAATTGTAGATTTCTAAGGTAAATTGGTCATTTCTGCTACTTTGTTTTTTGGGTTTTTTTTTTGGTACCAGGCATTGAACTCAGGACCTTGCCTTTTCCAGCCAGGCGCGGAGCCACTGAGCTACATTCCTGGCCCTAAATCGGTCATTTCTGTTCCCGAAATCTTCTGTGGCTCACTATTCTTTAGTGAGGTATAGAAGACTGATGGAATGTTGGAATTTTTCCCAGATTACATAGCTGGGCTCATGGCCTTCCCCACCTCTCCAGGGCTCCTGTCTTAGCCATTTCCTAGGCAGCACATGGAAGAGCACTATAAGAATTACCTTATAAACTCAACTTCAGTTAAAGGCGCAGTTATGCCAAGACACAAAATAATCCTATATTGGAAGACTTAAATATAGCTTTAGTAAAGTTGTTAACATAACTAGTGAAAGAACAGGACCTTTGAAAGCACTGTAGTTAGCCCTGATGCACACTCAGAGCAGGAATGTGAAGGCAGCATTTGACAGTGCTCATTCTGGTCACCTCTAGCGGAGCAGGCCCTTTGAAAGTAGCAGGGGAACATGGAGCCTTCTTGAAGCATGCCTTTTTAGTGGAGATGGATCATCAAGCTATCAAAATGATACCTTTTAAAAACATTGTAACTATATTACTAGCCCATCTTTTGCTGACTTCTGTATTGAAAGCATCTTTCCCTACTGAGACCATCCTTTTATGTATCCAAGGTGTACAGGTCAGGCAGTGCAGATACCCACTCTTCTGAGCAGTTGTTAATTCTTATTATAAATTTATAAATTGGCATTTTGATTCATATTCTTTAGACTCAGGAGTTGGTGTGTATGATTCATCGTCTCTGAATCTGATCAACTGTGGAGTATTGGTAAAATAAAATTCTAGAGCTGTGATTCTAGGGGACTGAACCTAGAAGGTTGTCAATTAATCATGGTAAATGGTATTTTCCCAGGGAGGCCTCTGTCCACTTTCCAGCTTAACTCTATAGCATGCTGATTGTATTCCTGCTTTGGACTTCGTGTTGCCTTGCATTAGAATCAACTACTTGTATGTCTACCTTCCTTGCCTGTTAGTCTGTAAATTCCAGTAAGGTAGTGACTGTGGATTTGTCTGCTACTTTTAAAAATTAATTTTATTGGTACATTAGGTATACAATATAATGACATTCATCATTGGAAATTTACACCTTTACATAATCTCTCTTGGTTCTTATTTTTCCCCCTTCCCCTGCCCTCCCTTCAACCCCTCCATCCTTCCTTATTTACAAAGACTTGGTTTCCATTTTTACATTTTCTCATATTGATTCCATTTCCTTCTTTCCTTTCCCCTACCCTTCCCACTTCCCCTTCACCTTTGCCCCTTTTCTTCCTATTTCACATTATCTATTATACCTTTTAGTCCTTATTTACACTTTCAGTTTCTCATACTAGAGAAACTATTCAGTATTTACACATGTGTGTGCTATTTATTTCACTTGAGTATCACCTCAATGTGCATCCATTTAGCTATATATGTCTCTAATGTCTCATTTTTTATGGCTGAGTGGTACTCCATTTTATAAAAAAACTACATTTTCTTTATCCAGTCTCCAGTACAAGTGCCACTTCTGCTACTTAGAAGGTGAGTGGCAGGCGATTGTTTGCTGTGTGTGGTAGATGGTGCCTGGATATTTGGGGGTTTTTACTTTGGAAATGAAGCATAGTTTTTTTCCCCTTTCAATAGTGAGGATATTATATCCTGTTATCATTAGAATAGCACCTTAGAGCAACTTTTAGGTAAAAGTCTTTTCAGAAGCAAAATTATACTGAAAGTATTAACAAACTTTTAAAATTTCTCAGATATCTTTGATTTGTTTAAAATAGTTTATAATAATTTAAGTGGCAAAATTTGCAACCAGGGACTCTTTCCATGTACTTGTTTTATTTTCAAAATTATTGTTATGAAATATTGAGTAGATACCAAATGATGTCATAATAAAGATCAATGATACAGTAAACATCTGTCTACTCAGTATGTGTCCATTTTGAGAAATAGCATATTATTATTTTTGAAATCCTGTGTCCTTCAACAATTTTCTCCCTCTTTTTCTATAAGGAACCCAATATACTGACTCACATTGTTGTTTAATTAACAGGCAAGAGGAAAAATAAGATCCAAACATTTCTGACACCTGTACACATTTGTGGCTAACTTTAGAGGTTGATTTTAATTTACTATGATTTATGATGAATTTTGTGATTATTGTGCATTTTAAGAGAAAGAATTTGAAATCAAAATTTACTGCATTTTTTAAAAAGAATCATCCCAAAACACGGCGACTAGAAGAGACATTATGTGTTTCTAGAGGTGATGTCATGCAGAAGGTGGTATTCTTGTGGCACAAAGAAAATTTTAAGTACATGCTTAAAAAACACAGATCCTAACATTTATGCTGTAGATTTACATCAAGTAAAGTAATTCATGATGTTCAAGACTTTAAAGCAGGGGAATAGCTATCAAGACAGAATATAAGGATATATTTTTCCTGAACTAGTATTGGGGTGATACGACCTTTTTTTTGTGGATTTTCCTGGATATCTTATTGGATTATAAACCGGTGGGAAAGATATCAACAAAATTGGCTCTAGTTCTAGATGGGCATTTGACCATGCCTGCTATTAGGAAATAGAAAAATACTTACCTTCAAACCTAATGTGTATCACTTAGATGTATTATTGTAAGGTGTAATTTGAAACAATATGGATTTTATACTTTTCCTTTTTAAAGGAATATTAATTAAGTCAGAATTTTTAAAAGAGTATTTGTGTGGCTACACAGTAATGTTAAATACTAGCCCAAGGGATAGCAATCTGTACTGGAAGGGTGATAGGGAATTAAACATTACAATAATGGATTTCAGTAACCTGCTTCAAAAGGGAGCATTATAATGCTTCTGTGGGAAACCATAGAGTTATTTTGAAAGTACGGTAATGGAAATTCTTGAAGCTAAAGAGCTGTAGTAAGATACATCAGGCTCTTTGAAAAGGGCTGCTAGTCATTTAAAAACCACCTCAATCTGAGTTTGCTACCTTCTGCTTTACCCTCCAGAAATTAAACAAAATTGGTTTAAGACTTTGAAGCAGCAAATTCTGTTGCACTTCAAATAAGCCTTTGAATGGGTGGAAGTGTTGACTTGTTACTTGTAGGACACTGGGAAACTTGAAAAGAAGAGTGAAACCCAAATTTTGAGGGAAAATTTCTCAGAATGCTGGGTGAAGTGGTGCCTGGACCAGAATAGCTATATGCAGCTTAGCTTGGAAACTTACTTAGCTCAGAAACTAGAGATGATGAATTGGTGACATTTTAAACAAATTGAATTTCAAAACTTATGAATGCATGGGCTTGCTTCAGGGACTTTATCTGTGTAATTTCTTTGATTGTGATTTGGACACTAATTGTCCTTTACCCTGCCTTTTACCCATTATTAAAAATAATTTGTGCATGTAGAAGTAGAATGGACTACACAATGAGAAGTGACACTAGAAAATAATGTTTGGATGAAGTATAATTTTCAAGACTCTAGAAATATTCTACTCATGGAAAGTGGCATTTGCCTGATGTTTTCTTCAAGATATGTATGACAAGTTCTGATTTATACACTTGACTTACTCTCTACTTACTTTTACTTGACACATGATAAATATCAGGAATGGAAAGATTAATGACTATAGGTGCAAAACTTCAACTGAAATTTGGATTTTTCATGGCAACTTTACACTCAGAGTTTCAAGACAACACTATTTTTTTCTCTGTAATATCAAGAATGATACCTTCTACTTTTCAACGTTTAAAGCTGTGAGAAAATGTCTTCTAGTTTTTGGATCTTAGACTCTTCACTACAGTTTGTATAATTTATTTATCATATCTCAAGTTAGTTCCCAGGAAACAAACCCTGCTTGGATTCTGATTTAGCAGAAATACTGTATCAGTGATTTTTTAAAGACAAGTTTGCTCATCTCATTTCCTGTTTAACATCTTTAATGACTTCCTGCTGGCAGTATGATGCAGAATCTTTAATATGGCCTGTAACACTTGGCAGAATTTGGCACTTGCCAGTTTCTCCAGTCTTATTATTCACTGTGTACACTGGCCTTTCTACATCCTGAGAAACAAAAGTTTGATTGTCTGGGGGCTTTCACATATGATTTCCATTGAGAAGTATAGACCAGAAGGTAACCTATTACAATGGGGACATGATACAAGCTATGTTTGCTAAATTCAAGGAATACATGGTGTGAAAAAAATGGAAGTGAGGAAAAGTAGAGTGCAGAATAGTAATGTTTTGGCACCAACCAGAGTGAGATGAGCCAAGTTGACAGCTGGTATTCAACCAAATGGAGCAGACTCAGTTGGAGTGAACAGGTGAGATATACCTCTGTTTGCCCTAGTGATACCCCTCTCCTTCTGATAGTGATATTATAATTAGAATATCCATACACAAATGAAGAAACCACCAATTGAACAACAAATGTCTGATTCTGAAACATAGCTCTAAAACTGCAGAATCTCTTACTGATATGTTGGTAATCAGTGAATAAACCAGTACTCAAGTATTCATGTTTCTTGTTGGTTCTAAATGTGGCATTACTGGTATGTGATAACTTCAGAAATGGAAAATAAAACTTGCTAGTTTGACATTATAACTTTTATTCACGTGATTGGATTCCTATTCCTGTAAGAAGTTTATTGCTGTTACAGAAAGGGTTAGGATAGACCAAAAGAGGAAAAGCACAACTTTGGCCTATCTGTTCTTTCTCTACCCTTTAGCTGGCCAACCCAAGTTGCCTGTCTGGGTTAATGTATCACTTTCTGTTTTCCCAAGAAAATTGTTTCTCACCTACTTATGGTTAGTAATAGCACTCAGTTCTTTACTTCCCTAAAACTCCTCACAGTTTTACCACGGTGTTTATTTTTGTCCTGTCTACTTCCTTCATTATGTGAGATGAGTCCATGAGGGCCAAGACTAGATTATTTTATTTACCAGAGAATTCACATTTAGTACAATGACTGTTGCATACTGAATGTTCAACAGTAAATAAGCCAATTCTGGTTATGTCAGGTAAAACCGTTTTTCTTTACAAATGACAAAAAAATTCAGTGCTTAGGCAAAACACTGGGAAATTCATTGGCTTACATAACTGAAAACCCCAGAGATCACACTGGCTTTGGGGACACTGTTGAGGAGAGGTTCAGATAACATTACCAAGAGTGTAGTTTACTAATGTCTCACTGCTCTGATTTCCATGGTCCTGTTTTCAAATGATTGCCCCCTGCTGTTCTGGGCTCTTCCTTTTTGTTAAACAAACAAAAAGGGACTTCAGCAACTTCAGATTACAGATGCTCACACCTCACAGTCCAGGTGGTCAGCTCAAAAGGTTTCTTCCAGTAGCTCTCACAAAAGAAAGACTGTATCTGTTTTGCAGAAGCACTAGCATATAGACGTTTAATTCTCTTTGTCCTTGAGAGAATTATACTAGCACCCATAAATCAATTAGTATGATCAGAAAGATGAAACATGGTAATCAGAATAAGTCAATCTAAGTTCATTTATGGATGGCAGATGAAGTTAATACTCTCCAAATCACAAGTTTAAAAACAGTAGAATGGTGGATTTTTAAAAGCAAATTCTGTGGGATAATGGTGATGACCAAAACAAGGTGTCTACTATAGCTGTGCATGGATTTCTGCTATGGGCTAAAGCACAAAAAGTGTCAGTTCCATGTTTTCTTACATTTCTGTTTCTTTGCTGCTCTCCTAACTGACAATGTGTGGTTCCTGGATCACTATTTCCCCAAGATATTTGGCCCCTCTGTATCCCGTGGCTATGGACTTATAGACATATTATATACCCACTGCCTCACTTAGACTCTTAGTACAGTGGTACCTGGGTTCACTAACTTAATCCATTCCATGTTTCTGGGGAAGATGGGTGCATTCATGTGATGTGGGGAAGAAGGCCATGGTTGTGTTTGTTACCTGATGAGGCATTCACTAACTGAAGCAACATTCTGCCAAACACTTCTCTTCATGAACTGAATTGTTCTCAAACAGAAGCATTTGTGAACAGAGGTAGTACTACACATGAAATTATTGTTTCTCTGGATCTTCACTCTTGACTAGCCTTGGGTTACAGTTCAGTCCATTATCCTGTTCCTGTCTCTATATCTCCTCCTTTTCTTTTGGAACCTCTTATGTGGAAAGCTAGAGCAGGTTTAATTGAAGGGTTATATTTCAGATGGTTCATTGTCTTACCTGAATGAAGTGTGACAAAAGTCTAAGTCAAAAGCAAGGAAACCAGGTCAAACATATCCAGATATTAGGTTCAGTGTTGGAATTCTATGTCCAGGGTTGACTGGGCTTTATGGATAGGGAGTACTTTTCAAGGATTCCCTGATGAATCAAGCTTTCATCTTGAGAATGTATAGAAATCAGAGTAACCATGAGAGGGAATTCTTCCTTTGTGCACTTGATGTGAGAAGCCAGCCCTGTTGGAGGAACAGAGAGATCAAACTCACTGAGGGCATTGGGAAGAAGTCAAGAGATGAGGCTGAAGTCATGCATGGGAGCAGCTCAGGAGAAACATGCTCGTTATGACAGCAGCCATAGTGGTGAAACAGCACCGAGCTGGCTTACAGTGAAGAATGATAGAATGGTGTTTTCTTTTTAAAAAGATAAGCTGGGGGCTGGGGATTTAGCTCAGTGGCACTGCACCTGCCTCACAAGCACAAGGCCCTAAGTTTGATCCCCAGTGCCCCCCCAAAACAACAAAAAAAGAACATTTTAAAAAGATAAGCTGATGTGTAGAGAATGGATCAACAGGGGGAGAGTAGTAAAACTGAATGCAAAAGATGTGGTTGAGAGTCTGACAACATTATGTGATTACTGAGGTCTTGAATTTGGATGGACTCACCTTGGAAATGAGGA
The DNA here is from genome assembly GCF_000247695.1 of Heterocephalus glaber. The sequence goes on along the minus strand of NW_004624813.1, from coordinate 4,438,715 downwards.
AAAATGGGAAAGCCATGTTGCTGAAAAGTGAGGATACAGAGAACAGAGTGGGTGACTGATATCTGGGAGAAGAACATTTTTGCTAATTTGAAAAAGGAAAAGGAGAAGGTGAGTACCTCGTTACAGGTAGATTTAGAAGAATGGTTTATGGTAGGAAGTTAAGGGCTGTTTAATACATTATGTTTTTACCTACACGATTAAAGGCAAGGAGAGTAGGGAGAGAGCAGAGAGTAAGGAAGATAAAAGTGAAATTGGAGGTGTGAATGGAGAAAAGAGGGTTAAAATAGGGAGCTTTGAAGATTATGTAGTCCACTTGTTTTGTCTTCTTTTGTATGAATGCGAGCTCCTCCTCGGCACTTCAACAGAAGTATTTGAAAAGCGTGCCTTGATTTTCTCTAGTTTTCATTCTAAAAAGTCTTCTTTTAAAAAGAAGTTTCAAATATAATGTTCACTAATTTCTGAGAAAGCCTTCAAAGAGACTTCAAGATTATAATGTAAGCCTGATTTGGGTTGCTAAGAATTGTCCTTGGAGTGTGCCACACAATTCTGTTCTTACTGAACACGCCCATCCTGAGAAAGTGGTCTTTGAGTTTAGTCTGAGTTCATACTAAGGAATAGGGAGTCTGCCAAAGACTCAGTGAAGGTTTTGAAGTAGGCAATAGGGTAAAGCCACCTTTGTTGATTGCAGTGGTGAATTTCTATTTGAGTAATGATCTGTAGAGAAATCAATAAAGTACTTCTCTCTAGTAAATTTATCAAAAACAGGTGCTGATGACACAAATACCTTTTTGGTTTGGTTTTCTTAGCATTGTACCAAGCTAAAGAATGTGTAGTGAAACTTTGATGGCTATATTTAACAGCTGCTCATAATTAGACAAGATGTGAATAGATTTGAAGCCAGATCCTGTAAGTGGGATTAATGTCCCCATCTATGTTTTTCCATCCCTAGTGCATATTTAACCAAATTATCTTTTGCTCTCTTGATTTTATTTACTCATTAGCTGTGCTGTAATGAAGATTCCACAGTGACTAATTCCTCTGGCTCATGTGGAGGTTGAGCCACGTCAGTGCGGACATAAAGTGTAGTAAAGAATAACTTTCTCTTTACTCTCCAGCTGCCACCAGAGTGGTACAGAATAACCATCTGTCATTTAGACCCAAGAAGAATCCCCTGTAAGGTTTGTAACATAGAGCATCATGAAAGAGATTATGGGAAGAATACTGAATAGTGCTGGGTATGTGCTCTGTAGCAATTCTGAAGAGCTATAATAAAATTAATTTACTGAAGGTGAATTCATGGAAAACTACTCAAGAATGATGAACATGCTTTTGCGTTTCTTTTCCTACATGTTTTTCCTCATGACTCAACTTTTCTCCAAATTTCCATTTATGGAAACATCTTAACTTTTGTTCTACTTCTTCCAATAAACTTTTGTTTTTCTTTACTGAATCATCCCTGAAGTTAGTCCAATCCATTTGTTTTCCACAAACTTCCAATGTTTGCTTCTCTTAGTATCTTTTGATCCTGTGTTTTGTTACCTTCTCTGCCCACAGAGCACTCATTTCTCCATTTTCTATTCCTCTCATTTGTCATAGAGGTCGCAAAACAAATCTCTCTTCAGTATTTTCACTAAGACCATGGTTCCTCAATCAGGAGGAAAGCACCATATAATATCTAAATATAAATTAGCTTAATATGTTAAAATATTGAGCATATTTTCCTTCCCAAATAGAATTGCATTATTATAAACTTAAAGCAAGAAATACTGAATTTCTTAAATGTGGGCTCTTGAATTTAGATAGTTGGATCTCTTAGGACAGATGCTCTGATTACATTTAAGATTAAAATAAATTGTATTCAGAAATTTTTGTTTCTATGTTCTTAAATACAAATATTGCTGGACAAACCATATGAGTCTTTGATATATTGTGTTGCCTTTCCTAGGCAAAGACCTCTGACCCTTGCATGATGAATGCCCATGAAAAGAGAAGAAACTCTGGAAATCTATCAGCTTCAGCTTCCTGGTCTTTTTAATGGAGTTGCCACTTATTTTCTTCACAAGCTATTGTGTATTGCTATGGTACTTTGTATTCATTGCTTTTACAGAATTTAGCAAAATCTATTATAATCTCTTTTAAAGCATAGCTATCTCTAAACCTTGATGAAAAGTTCAAGAATGGATCTATTTTCATCTTTTAACAATTTCCCATTGCCTAATAGAATATAATCACATTGTAAAAACTCAAAACACTCTTTTAAATAAGTAACTTCAATTCGATAGCATTTATATAAGTGTTCTATGTATAAAATTTTTTCCTAGGTGTAATGGAAAAAGTGAGTAAGAATTTAGAACCTATTTGATAGACTCACTGGAAAAAAACAAACAAACTATGCACCCAGATCAGAGTTTGAAAATAACATTATGGAGATGCCAAAGATTCATTAGAGAGAAAGATTTATCATAATGGGAGAAATGTAGGCTATTTCAACCAGCTGGAATGAAGGAAGGAATCTGAGCAGGTAGAAGCTCACAAGTAGTAAGTACTATGATCTTCATGAGCCAAACTCAGAAGGAAGACCTTTCCTCCTGCTACACTGTAGAGGGAAGAATCGAGTGGGATTGGACGTTTTTTATTTTAAACATTACTGTAGCAGAAAACTTTAAAAGATTGTCATTTATAATTAATAGAGTATGCATCAGAAGTTCCTCTTTGATCAAATTTCAGAGTTCAAGCAAGATCTAATAAATAATTCATTGTCTCTAAGTATTATCTTTATCTGTAAGGTTTTTTGTATATTTGTATATAAAAAAGGAACAATAACTATTACTTTCTTTTAATGATTTTGATAAGGCAAATAAAACAGGTTGGGATTATCTTTCTGCTTATTATATGTGAAAGAACGGTATAATATGACCCTTATAATTTTTCTAATTATTTGGGAAAATAAAACAGAAAACAGGGCCACCTAGACATGAAATCCCGTTATGTCCAGGAGTCAACATGCCTGGCTGGGTTTTTTTCCACCTGCGATGAAATATGGTTCTTTGCAGTGAAGAAAGATGACTACTGTTTTCCCTCCCTAACCTGAGACAACCCAGGCCCTAAGCTGGGACTCGGAACTATACTGAAAAGTCCCTGTAAGCAGCACCTCATGATGCTATTTGGATGCTCTCCAAACACTCAGCAGAGCTCAAGATCCAAGCATCTATCACAAGACCAGCCAAAATACCACAGACGTAGCTTAGCCAGCTCAGTCTCCTTCTCTCTCAGACCTTTTCTAGCAAAACACCTAAAGAGCTTTAATTCTTACATTGTACAATGATTCCACCATCTTTGGACTGGAGAATGCCTTTGTTGGTGTCCTTCTACTCAGACGGGTAATGAAAATGCTTCATACTGTGCACTTTACAGCACTGGGAATGTTTCAGTGGAGCAGAATGGCCTGAAGTGTAGGCTGTGAAATAGCAGACCCCAATAGAGAGGATCCTCAAAAGGAGATTATATATAAATAAGATATGAATCACTGAGTGTGTTATGATACAGATAGGGTATTATGATAAAAATAATCCTTTATAGCAGAGACTATAGTGTCCTATCTAAGTGTCTTTGTATCTGACTTCCAGCTTCCTTATTTGTTGCTGCTAATAACTTGCTCCTGTGACCTTTGGGGCACTGAAGTTGGAAAGTGCAGCCAGAATGGAGAGCTGCTGAAGCCTGGAGGCTTCTTCCCTCTTCCTTCCAGGCACCCTGCAACCAATGACAGAGAGATATGAGTGTGGCCTCCAGGTAGAGCAGTTGTGAGGTATAATTTCTGCTGGAGCTCTGTGCAGGATCAAACTGGGCCTGGGACTTGTCTGAACACACTCTTTTTTGTCTTGGGTTCTTCCTAATTTGGCTTTTTTCTACTTACTAGGCACTTCTGATAGCACATCCTTAATAAGTTATTAGCATCTGACATGTAGGGTCAGAATCTGCTTAAGGGAGAGGCTGGTTTAAAATATTATTGTTACCTAAAGTGTGAAGAAACATTTTCCTCACCTGTGGTTGAGAGATGTTTTAATGTTACCTAAATGGACTGTCCTGAGAGACAGAATTATCATTCTACTTATATGTGCTACTCTATGAGAATAAATTTTAAAACTGATAGCAATACCACCAGATGGATAGAAAAGAATAATGAGTATTAGCTACAAGGTCTGGGAAGCAGAATTTCAGAGAACAGATTTATCCTACTTCCTATATTATTTATTAAGTACCACACTATGTTTTCCAGGTTATTTCAAGTTGAAAATAAATAGGCACAGAGAATTTAAAAAGATGGTTTTTCTGCTCAGGTAAATAACATAAATATAACTTGTGTTGATTTTGGACAGGATAATCTCTATATATCCTGCTAGTAATCCATTTAAAATTGGTCCATGTAGCTGCTCCTGTTGCCCACACAACTGATATAGCAACTACCATAGTAACGGAAGTGCTTCCTTGGTTTCTTGGTGGATGAGAGAGTGATCCTGTAGCAGCCTGAATGTTAGGTAAGTCTTAGCTCACAAGGAAAAGGGAAAAGAGATTCAGGAGTTTAAAGAGTCATGGCTGGATTTGAATTAATGTTAAGGGAGTGTGTTTAGAATGATCGTCACTTAATCGGGTGTTGGGGCATACACACAAGAGAGGAAAGCTCAAATTTTAGCTTCTAACAGTCAGCTTAAATGCATACTTTTCCCCATTCTATCCTTTCTTAACAACTTAAAAATATTTAGAATGAATATGTAGAATTAGTCAGGTTTTTATTTGTAAGAAGTGTGTTTTTCAGTTTGCCACTGCTATTGTTCATCAGTGAACATGCTTTCTCTGTCTTATTAACTAGGAAATTGTTTCTTCTTCTAAACTTCCCAGTGTGCACTCCAGGAGCATCTTGTTACTCCTGAGAAATTGATGGTTTCTGTAAAATTATTTTTGGCTCCAGGTTTATAGCAAATGCATTCTTATTTACTCAAGAGCATTTTGATATTTAAAGAAACCCTGTGGTGAGTTATTTTGAAATAAATACCCTAAGCATTATATAAAACAGTTTCCAGAGATTCTTGCATGGTAATTTAGTCTTTTTTTGCACAGGTTGAATTTTATCAATCAAGGAATTTTATTTTATTTTATTTTTCCAGCACTGAGGATCAAACTCAGGGCCTTGAGCTTGGCAGGCAGGTGTGGTGCCGCTGAGCTACATCCCTGGTCCAAGGAATTTGATTTTGGAAGTGTTTTGGATTTTTTGTAAACAAATACTGTTTTAGTGCAAACTATATTTTACCTGAATCCTTCTGTCTCTACCTGTAGAAATAGAGGGATAATTAGTTGAGGCCCAGCCCCATCTACTCTGAAAACTGAGGACTGTACATCAATTCTAATACATTCAGTGAGGGTGAGAATGATCCTCTGTGTCCAATTTGTACATTTAGTATCACCTAGTAATCTCAGTTACTCTGAGGAGACTCTTTATTGTCTCATAATTAAAGCAGTTCCTCTCATTCATTGCCTAGAATGTGACTAATCTCTGGGGCTCTATTTTAAAAATTTTAAAGTTCTGAAATATTTACTTTTGTTCAAAAGTAAACAGCATCCACAAGGTCTGATTTTATAATGGATTTAAAGAGGGGCAGTTAGTTCCTTTCCTTTCCCTGTGAATAATGCTTTAGGGCAGGGTTTCTTAATACAAAGAAATATAAATAAATTAAGGAGATGTCATTAATGTAGCCTTTGATCTCTAGGTTCAAGAGGGAAGGTGGGAAGGTGAAGATTCCAGTATACCTGTTCTTGAAATTATCTTCCTTGGCCTGCTTCTTGGGACTCCTACTGCTTGGGTTGAGGGTTTGCCAGAATTATTGTGATGAATATAGGGACTTCTCAGAATTCAACTAGTGCTTCATTATTTGTTCTTGTTCATTTCACAATATTGTGAATTTGTGCTTCTGTTGTTCCAAAAGTAATAATCTGTCCATATTGACAGGGTGCTCAAAAATATCACTGGAAACTGACTCCTTGGACTAATATTTGAGTATGGACATCTAGTAAACATAGTAGATTGCCAAAGGCGTTTATCACTATTACCTCCTTAAACTTAGATTTGATTAAAATGGAAAAGAGAAAACATTTTATGAGAGATGTCAAGAGAATTTTGCAAGATAGAAAGTATGTACAGAACCTGACCTTCCTTGTGTAATTAGATGACTACTTCAATTCTGGAAAAATTGACCTAGGCAAGTTTTGTCTCAGGGTTCCTGGATTGTCTGAGAACAGAGTGAAGGGTGCACCCAGAGAACATGATGGTGAGTAAAAGTCGACACATGCAATGAGGAATGCTTTTCTCCTCTCTCTCTTGCTTAGTATCTTTCTAGAAATCCAAAGATGTAAGGAGAGAGACAGGCCAAAGGGTAGGATCTCTGGAGACTTACCTGTCCAGTGTCCTTAGGAAATGGTCAGTTTTCCAATTGGTCTGTCTGCAGTAAAGCTCACAAGTCAATGAACTTGGCCCTGTGCAGGGAGCTTCCAGTTAGCATTCATATACATTCACCAATTATCACCAAACACTTGAGGAAGCTTCTATCATGAAAAAAATAGGACAGAAGAAAACAGAGGATGAGATAATTCCTAGGAAATTTTAAAATGCAAGGAGCATAAGGAAACATTCAAATCTCTTAGAAAAGAGATCGCACTTACAAAAGAGGAAAGGAATAAGATGAAAAGGGAATATCCAGAGAAGACAAAGCACCTGGAAATGATAACTGTGGTGAAAGATTTGAGAAAGTCTGCTAGAAAATAAAAACATTATTGCCAACAAAGTGATGAAAAACAAGAAAGTATACAGTCTGAATTGTCTAGGAAGGAAAACATATGATTTGAAAGTAACGTCTTCTATCTTTTTACTCCCATAGAATTATTTCTCCTATTAGTTTTTCTTGTATTCAACTGACTTGGACTTCCAGCAGAATACTGAAGAGTGGCAGTAATAACAGGTTTCTTTCTTTAGCTCCTGACTTGCATAGTAAATGCCACTTATATTCCTGGATTACTTATTGCTCTGGTTTGAATAGGTCCCTTGAACATTTTAGATGTTGCCAAGATAATGCCATTAAGATGCAAGGCTTTTAAAAAGGTGTTTAAGTCCTCAAGTCTCCTTTCTTGTTAATGGAATTGTCTTAGTTATTTTTTTCATTGCTGAGACAAACTATCTGACACCTGCAAGTTAAGGGAGGAAAAGTTTATTTAGCTTACAGTCTGTAGAGGTTTTCAGGCCATAATCAGCTGGCTCCAAGGCAGGGCGGCTTGGGAGAGGAACTGTTCATGATGGTTACAAAGTAGCACAGCAACAAGCTACGACCACAGCTCTTTCTATCCCTTATATTTTATCCAGTCTACTTAGGGTGGGTAGCATTCACAGTTTTTATCCTTGTGCCCTTGATCCTAACATTCCACCATGAATTAATCCCATAATTACACATTCTAGATCTAGCCTCCTCTGAAAAAGCCCTACCTATGACTATGTGAGGCTTTGCACAGAATCTAGACACAAATCACAACAAGGATTAAGGCCTTTATTAAAGAGAGTTCATAGAGCATCTATAGTAACACTAGACTAACTTGCTCTCTTGCCTCTTTGCTTTTGGCCACCTGTGGATACTGCAAGAGGCTCCTTTCAGCCTCCAGAACTGTGAAAAATAAGTTTACTTCTTCGTAAATTTTGATGTATTCTGTTATAGCAGTCAAACATTAAGATACTTATTTTTAAACATAAATGAGTGTGAATCTTACAAAATGGAGGTTTCCAAGTTTCTATTCTGATCACTTTTCCTCTTAAATTGTGAAAACAGTGTTACATTGACCTAGTAAAGATTGAGAGAGTTGGGGTGGAATAAATACACTTGTAAACCTCACATGAATCCTTTATAAACTATATTTACTTTAATATAAAAATTTAAAAGCACATATTTATGGTAGCAATAACAATTTTAATTATGGCTTTCTTTTAACAACACTTGGTACTGAGCTAATTTGGTAAAGGAGAGATAATTGCCTTGAACCTAATCTGTTAATCGAATTAATTTGTTTACATCAGGTGGTAATATTTTGCCAATATCAAGAGTACTTTAGGGAAACAGTCCCACTGACCCCAGCAGCCACCCTGCAGGACCACACCGCACAGCAGAAGTTCCAGGGGGAACATAAAGGCCATGGCTATGAGCCTCAGAAGATAGAGCAGAAGTGAACAACAGAGAGGGCCTCTCTGACACTCCTCAGTGAAAACTGAAGCCCACTGGGAAAGTAAAGAAAATCTCTTCAATAAAAGCACACTGGACCATCATGGTTGGTAAGTTGGTGGGATCAGCACCTCCCATAGAAACTCAGACTTGCTTAGGGGGGAGGACAGCTGGAACCTGCAGTAGAACCTTGCAGAGTTTAATCCTGCAGGAGGTCAAGGACCTCAACTTGGACCTTGCAGCCAGAAATCAGCCTGAATCTCAGTAGACTACAGTTGGCTTGCTGAGGCTAATTGACTTAGACCTGCACACTGCTGCCCACATTGTCTACCAGGACAGCAGAGACATATCCTGAGGGAGACCTTTTGTTTGTTTGTTTGTTTTGTTATGTACATATATATTATTTTTTCTTTTCTTTTCTTTTATCTCTCACTATCCCTTCTGGCTCTGTATTTCTCTCCCTCTTTTTTCTTGTTCTGGTCCCATTGTTTCTCTCTCTCTGTCCTCTCGATTGTGACTATTATAGGAAGGTGAATAGCTTCCCTATTCTTGTCAGTTTGTTCTGTATTTGTCTCTGTTCTTTCACTCTGTCTTTTCCTCCTGTCTTCAACAGATTTCCAAAATTTGCATGATCCTCCTGTGTCCTCTAGCCTCACTTCTAACCTTTCCCTCTCTATCTCTCTATCCCTCCCTCCCAACCCCTTCTAAATCCTCATCTCGAAGGTTAAATTTGCCATATTGTAGGGTTTACTTACTACAAACATATTTAGGGTTGGTCTTAGATTTTGATATAGCTCCTGTGGTTAAAGGTGACAGATTAACTGCTACCACAAATTGTCATTTTCTAAGCTGTGTTTGATGCTGATTGTGTCAATTGGGCTAAGGTGTCATGATTGATCTAATCAATTTTCCTCCCTGGTATACTGAAAATGAGATTTCCTAAGAGTCATTAAAGACACAAAGCCTAAAAAGTCCAGCTATACCTGGAATATATCGCTGAGAAGCAATCACTCCATAGGAACTATAAACACCAGTAATAAAGATACTCACAATAAGAAATATTGAAGTATCAGGCCAGGAATTAAAGCAAAAAAACAGCACCAACAACAGGATTAAAAATTAGAAGACACCTTGGCAGGACACAAACCCAGACTTCCAGCTCACCAAAGGCAAATTCTGGAGGAAACAAGGTGGAAAAATATGATAATCAACCACCTGGACACCCTGAACTTATAGCACAGGAAGTAACAAAACAGATAAATGAGGCTCTAGAAAAATTCAAAACAGAAATAATTTCCCAGATAACCACAGAGATGGTGAGCAGAGTGAAAGGCATGATTAGA
>NW_004624813.1:4409550-4424411 GCF_000247695.1 Heterocephalus glaber | reverse complement strand
GTGAAATAAAAAGGACACACATGTGTAAATACCAAATAGTTTCTCTGGTGTGAGAAACTGAAAATGTAAATAAGGATTAAAATGATTAAAATGAATAATTGATAATATGAAATAGGAAAAAAGGTCCAAAGGGGTAGAGGAAGTGGAAGGGGTAAGGGAAAGGATAGAAGGGCAAGGAAAAATTATGAGAAAAGTAAAAAATGGAAACAAAGTGCTTGTAAATAGGGAAGTGTGGAGGGATTGAAGGGAGGGCAGGGAATGGGGAAAAAGTAAGAACCAAGATACATCATGTACAGGTACAAGTACCCAATGGTAAATGCAAATGTACTGTATTCCTTAAATGTATCAATAAAAAAATTTAAGGAAAAAAAAGCATACTTCAAAATAAAGTTACAAAAATGATCATGGGATAAATTAATGAGTTAATAAATTTAATTAGATAAAAATAGAAATTGTTTTATATATTACTATACAGATAAACTTCTGATATATATATATATTATATATGTACATATATTCTTTACATGCATATATGCTTTATTTATTTATTTATTTATTTATTCATTTATTTATTTCTAACCTTGAGCTGGAAAGCACAGCTTTTTAAACATCATGGAGTAGAAAACATGATCTCTGAATAAGTGAAATAGAAAGTAAGTACTAGATTTGTTACAAAAGTTCTGCTTGTAAGATCCCTCAAAATCAATACATTAGGCTGGTAAAAATACTGGACTGTGGAATCATATTGCCTGAGTTTGAATCCCAATTATATTCTACTGACTTGGTGGCTTTAGAAAAGTACTTGACCTCGCTGAGCTTCATTTTCCTTTTCTTTAAAATGGGAGGTGCTACTTTTTCATAGGGATGCTATAAGAATTGAATGAATTAACATATAAGCCTCAGAAGAGTGCCTATATTAATCATATTTCTTGTTGCTGGTACATAATATCTGATACCTATAATTTAAAGGAGGAAAGATTCACTTAGGCTTATGGTTTCAGAGATCCCATCCATAGTTGGCTGGGTGTAAGGAGAAACGTGACGGTGGAATGGCATGGAGGAACAAAGCTTTTTACCTCCTGGTGGCTGGGAAGCAGAGCAGGGGAGCAGTGCCAGAGAGCAAAGCAGTAGGGACCAGATACAGATCACAAGGCCACACCTCCATGACCCGCCCAGACACAGCCAGAAATCTGCTTTACTAATCCCGTAGGTGGCTCTCAAGCCAGCCAAATTGAAATTAAGCTTAGCCATCACAGTATCTGAATGGTTAGGTGTCTATAAATGTCAGTTATTATTATTCACATGTTATTTAAAAATTCAACAGCATGCCTCTTTTTCTTTTTATACATTACCAACCAGAACAATTTACATTTTTCTGTGTTTTAGGAATTAAATATGTGTATGTTGACTATGTGTGTATTATGATTCATGTTAGCCTAAAAGTGGCCTAGTGAGTCATAATAGCAGAGCCCAATGCTGACAGCCCCTAGTGTAATAGAACCTGAAAAAAATTGGATTATGATGTCATTGAGTACTTGCCTACATTTCCTATGACAGCAAGTTTTCCACATGTTGGGAAATCTCCTAGTGTGTTTGAATTAGAGCTATGTGCCAGAAATCCCTTGTTCTCAATCTACCTCCTACCCTGAGCTGCTTAGCTTTAGGCTGGGATTGTATGTTTATGGGGATCATTCAGAATTTTAGAAGAAAAAATCAAACTACAATGAAGAGAATATGATATAATTTCTTCTTGAGCCTAATAAAACTGTGATAACATCCTTTCAGGAGCATTAGATAATTTTTTGCTTTTCCTTTCATACATGATATTACAATTATGCCCTTTCTCAATGAACTCTAATTTCAGAATTTAGAAACAATGGACATAGAAAACTTTGTAATTTGGGCAGAGAGGTTTTGAAAAATGAGGATGTTTTGAATGCATATCTTGTGTTTACTAAAAATAGAAAGTAATCTGCTTCCAGAATAATTGGAAATTAAGAAATCTCACTGCTTTTTCCTACATAACCTTGACACAGGGCTAGCTCTGAAAAGAATTGGAAAGTAAACGTAGTGCTGTCTTGTCCATTCTTCCTTTCTGCTCCCTTTAGTGGAAGAGTTCACAAAGCCCACTGTCCCTTTAAGCTCTATGCTGCTCACATAGCCTGTTCTCCAGAGCTAACAGAGGATAAACACAATCTCATTAATGTGGGCATAATGCTAATGTGTTACTTGTCCCAGAGCACTTTCAATTTCAGGAGATGAAGAGCCAGTCTGGTAATGGGATTTCACACATCAGAAAATAACAGGGAGGGCACTGATAGGAGGCTCCTAGTATCTCTGAAAGCACAAAAGGAACCTGCTTTGCTGGTGTGGCACTTTGGGAAGCACTTTAAAAGGCATTTCATTTTTTATACATTAATATTTGTAATGACTCTGTGAAGTAAGCATTATTAACACCTTAGCTTAATGGATGAGGAAACTGAGGCCCAAATTAAAAAGCTAAAGTTTCTCTGTGACTTCATGTAGGTTGCTCATCTCCCTAACTGGGTGTTCCTACTCTCTTTGGCCTTTCTTTGGGAAAATTGACTTTCAAGGTACTTAAGGACAAATACAAATTAAAAGTAAATGTCTTAATTCTCCCTGTTTAAAATAAGGGAAGAGATTTTTTATTTTTCTCCCTTCTTTTTCCCCAGAGTATTTGCTTTAGAACACTAGTAGTTACTCTGTCCTCTGTTTGAAATATATAGAAACCCTTTTGAAAACCAAATAGGCCTTTGGTCAGCTTCATGGTCTAGCCATATCTTCTCAAGAACCTGGGAGCTATCTCTATGGAATGAAACTATCAGAAGGCCCTAAAACCACTGTCTCCCAATGTCAGCCAGAGGGTAAGGAACTAATTTTAGTAGGAGCCTAAAAGTGGTTAACTTGCTTCAAGTTGCAAAACTACCTTCTGCCATAAAGATATTGTTTTTCCAGTGGATAAAGCCAATTGGCTTTATCTGTTTACCCTAATTACTGAGTAAAGTTAGGTGAACTATGTATGAATCAAAATACTCTTGCTGGAGGACGAGTTTTTTCTTTAGTTGGAAAACGTGTCTGCAGTGGATTGTCCCTGCTTGGCTATATGCTTCTTCTCTCTCTCTGTGCAATCTCTTAGCTGATTGCATTTGATGTGTACCACATCCTGGTTTAATGTTTGTTCAATAATAAAACTATTTTCTTTGTTTTTTACATTTGAGGAGAGGGTTTTTTTTTTTGTGGAGGGTAGTTGGGAGAGTTTGCCTTTAATTATATTTCCCGAATATATTCATGTTGGTTCCTAGCTAAACTTACCCTCACTTTAAAAAAAAAATGGAAAATTAAATATTGCTCAGATATCCAAAATCTACATTTACTCTTTGCAACTTTATGTTTGATTATGTGGGAGTGTTAATATTAGATGAACTTTTTTCATCATATTCACCTTTCACTTAGATGAGTATTGTCCTTATTAGTCAATGAGAATTGTTGGTCACTTTGTCTTTCTTTATAATCTACTTTGTGTCGGTTAAATATATTTTTACACTTCTCGCTCTTCAGTATTTAATTAATTTGCATCTCAGCAACACGCAAAACTAAGTAGATGTGGGTACTGGCTGAAAAAATGCCAAATTTAATCAACTCTTCTGCAGACCCCATGACCATAGATTCATAGCCTAGGATTGGCTTTGGAGACCTAATATTATTTATGTTACTCTCACTGTAGCTCTTCGTTGTAATATTTTCATCGTGGCTGGATATCTGGACATATGTATATCCTGCTTGATTAAACCATGCTGAAAATACATAACTTATGTGGGGAGTGGACAACCTTCTATTCCTCCCTTTGGTAGCAATAAGAAAAGATTGATTTTTTTTTACCTCACCAGGACAGCAATTGTTCCAAAAAATACTGCTAGAGTTCTAAGTCCAAAGTCCAATCTAAGAACTAACAGGTCAGTGGAGAGATTTACACTAATGCACATTATTAACTAATTTCTGTCTGAAGTTTAATCAGCATTCAAAGAGAAGAGATAGATTAAATGCCATGATAGATGATGAAAAGATTTTTTCCATTTCTGATTGATTTTCTACTTTAGCATGTATAAGCTAGGCTATACACATTTGTACACTCTCTATATTGATAAAAATCCACTTAGGTGCTACTCTATAGACATTTGTATATCCTCTTCAGCTGTTTGTATATAAATTATATTTACTAAAGTTTAATTGCAATTTGAACAAAACATTTCTCTTGGCTGCATTTTAGGAACTGAAAATTTCACTGCAAGGTTTCTGAATGTACTAATAGATCAAATTACTGTACAAATGAAAGTCACATTTGTGTGTGTATGTATATGTTTGAAATGAAATATAATTATTATTTGTTTGCTCATGGATTATGATAAAATTTTCTTTTTGTTGGAGTTGTATATTGCAGAATTCTGGAATGGCCCAAACCTTTAAGTTAAAGATTATTTAAATCTCCTATTTAATGATTTTGTTTTTGGAAAACATAATTGGAAAACCAGTTGACTATACTAGAACAACTGAGTTTTTTAGTCAGAACTGAGTTTAAATGTAAGCTTTGTCATTTATCATCTGTAAGACTTTATGAATCTCAGTTGAATCATTAGTAAGTGAGGAGAGCAATAATATATACTTCCTTAGGGTTACTGTGAAAATGATATGTGGAAAGTGTCTACAGTGCCCAGCATAGTAAATGCTAAAAGAATAGAATCTATTAATGTTGTTGTTGTTACAGAAGTTAGGATGTAAGCCATTTATGATTCTGTTTACGTCATTTAGTTCCATAAACAAATATGTAATTGTCAGTAAAATAAGATGAATTTGGCCACAGAGGTCTAAATGATTTCAAAATATTTTAAGAATTAATAAAGTGCTTCTCAAGTGGTCAGGTGCCCACTGGTCACTTGGGGATCTTGTTCTATGCTGATTCTGACTTAATAGGTCTGACTGAGGTAGAGCTGATGCATTTGCAATGCACTCCCAGTGAGGATGACAATATGGCTGGCTCTGGACCACACTCTGAATACAGTTCAGGTGCCAGCACAAGTCACACCCTCGAGACAAATGTTATCCTGTAAAAAGTAGTTTATCTGTAAGTTGACAGAGGGATTCATGTGCCTATCTTTTAAATTATCTAATATTGACAACAAGACACATTTTTACATGACTCTTTAAAAACATTTTTTTATTTGTACTCAGAAATTGCATTTATACAGAAAGGTTAAAATATGCCAAGCTCTGATATTCTTGTCACTTGACCTAAAGGTCTTTTTTAATCACTTCACATTTATATGATTAACATCTAGCACAATACTTGGCACATAGCAGATGGTCAAGAATTGATTGTTGTGATATATTAAAACATTTGTTCATTAGATAAATTTATTTTATAATGTAGATGCACTTTAAAATACAGTACATTGCACATAATAAATGCATATAATTTTATCTATCAATTTAAGAAAGATTTGTTGGGTGATAATCCTGGGGATTGTAAGCATACTAGATATAGTGGTTTTCTACCCTGGCTATGCAAGAATTACATAGAGCTCTTTTCAAAAATATATGTGCTTGTTCCCTCCTCAGCCAATTAAATCAACATCTGTGAGTGGTTTGTGGTATAGTTTTGGAGCTCCCCAGGTGATTGTAATGGGTAACCAGGGAGGAACTGTTAGAATGGGGATGAATTAACTAGTGTCCAGACATTTTTGTCTACACATCTTACCTGAGTGAGTTCTTCCCACTCATTTTGATTTTCACTGCCCTATTTCCTGCCTGTGTCTAGCATAAGTGTTAATCATGTCTTAAGAAATTTCTGCTGCAAACTTTGAGCCTTGGGGAGATTTCTATTTCTTAATAATCTTTTATCATCTTGAGCTTTTTTCTCTCTTTTGAGTAGCCCTAAAAGAGTATTTTATTTTAATTACAAAAGTAACACATACTTGTGTTTTTTTTAAATCAAGCAAAATGAGAAGGCAAAGAAATCAAAATTAAAAAATCTTCCCTTTCCATTCCCTTTTTCTACCGCATTTAACAAAATCCCCTCTATCATCAGTTTTTGTGTTCTGTTCTGGGAACTTTTTAAGGCTATGACATCATATGGATTCTCACATAAACACACACCACAAACAGACATACATGCACACAGACACAGTCCTCCCATATTGTTAGCTTGTTCTTTCACTTAACAAATATCTTGGACCCATTCCCATAAGCACATACAGTTCTACTGTACTTTTTAAAAGGATACATAGCATTCTACAATTCATTATCCAGATCCTTATGAAGACACAGTTTCCAGTTTGTAACTACTATATTAAAATCCATGCCGCAATGGTCATCTTTGCTCATCTTTACATGATTTTGACATGATATCTGTTAAAAGTGTTTATATGCACATGTGTACAGTTTCCGCTCTCACTGGCTGTTATTGACTGTTGTTCCCTGTCTACCCTCTTATAATAGCTGATCCATCAGGACCTGCTTCTGCCTTCCTCAGTGCCTCATAGCAGATCCTTTCACCACAGCCTCAGTTGTAACAAATTTCCTAAACCCAAACTCAGAACAGGTTGAAAAAAGTACGGGAGGACGAAAAAAGACATGTTGATTATGCACTAGTTTTTGCCAGCACCAGTAGTCCTCAAAGTAATCATTTAAAAAAATAGTCATTATGTAGGTTTTATTGATGATAAAAATGAGAAACAAATTAATTTATTCAGCCAAATAGAAGTGGCATTAAGATTAAAAGTGAAGGTTTGCATGGTTTTAAGTACTTAGTCTTAAACTCTTCTCTTTATCCTCTGCTTTTTTTTTTTTGTACTGGGGACTGAACTCAGGACCTTGCACTTGTGAGGCAGGCAGCGGAACCACTGAGCTAAAATCCCCGGCCCTTAGCCTCTGCTCTTTTAATTGGCTCCTACTCATGTGAATGGTCCAGGATGACTAGTGTGCTTCCATGTCATTTTCCGACTTGTAGTCCTTCACCTTAACTTAGGGTAACTCTGTTCTCGAAATGGCCAGTTTTGTGTTCTTTCTTTCTTGTACCTTGCTCTTGCAACCCAGAGTCTCTTTCAGCACTTTCTTTGGTGTTTTAAGTGTTCTAAGACTAGGGCCCAGGCTTCTGTTTATCCCACATTTAAGTGCAAGAAGGTACTGGGATTTTTGCTGCACTGCATGGTGGTGGGATGTTTGTAGGAAGCAATAATGATATATCATTTGAGTTTCTGCTGAGGGACACTTTGTGTTCAACTTAGGTTCCCTTTAGGATGTCACTTTAGTCAATAAGTTCATGTACCATAAAACTTTCTTTCTGGAAAAAAAAGGATCAATAAGAAAGCCAAACAAAATCACAGATGCAGAATTAGGGAACCGAGTTTGCTGGTTAAGCAAAAAGGGTACACCTCTTCAGTAATAAATTCTAGTCATAGACATTTTACAAACAATTTCCTGGAAAGATATGCCTCCTTTGCAATATTAAAGGTAACCTCAAATATATACATTGGAAAAATGAATTTCCTGCAACATTGGAATCAAGTTTAAGAAAACAATATCTCAAAAAGAAGAGGTTTGATAAAACTCAAAGAAGACACACTGAAGATGAATCCATAAAAGAAAGAACCAAAATCCCAATTATCTCTTTTCATATTAGACTAAGGGATCATCACTTCTTTGGGAAGAGAAATTCAAATTCAACACTAATAGCTAGCCCATTGTTAATCATTTATGTTTTCCTAAGAAACCTACCTCCTTGAACCATCACTACATTATCAAACATGATGCCTTCAGATGGTCCATGGTACAGTCCAGTAAACAAGAGTATACAAAACATAGTCTGGTTTCAGTGAGGTTAAGCAGGACTCTTTTCTCCAGTCCACAGAGAAGAGTTTGAACTTGCTGTGGTTTGGATATGTGTCTCCCAAAGACCCATGTGTTGAAAGCTTGGTCCTCTGCTTATGGCACTTTTTAACTGGTGGTGGAACCTTTTGGAGGTGGGGCATGGTGGAAGGAAGTTGGATCACTGGAGTTGTGCCCTTGGAGGGGGAAATGGGACCCTGGCTCCTGTTCTTCCTCTCTCTTTCATTTTCAGTTCTTATGACTTAAGTACCACACACTCCCTGTGATGATATATTGCCTTGCCATAGGCCCAAAACCAACAAAGCCAAGTACTTATGGACTGAAACCTTCAAAACTGTGAGCCAAATAAATCTTCTTTTTAAGTTGAATATCTCAAGTATTTTGTTATAGTAATATGAAGCTGACTAGCATATGATTTAATTGGATTGTAGTATAAAAGAGTCAATGGACATGAAAATATGTTGAGTAATAATACAGTAGTGCACTATTAGCAATTAGCATCTGTACTTAAATTAGTTCATCAGAGTAGTTACCAAAGAGAATTCTAAGGACCTCATACCAACATAACAGTTTTGCCTTGAGATATAGAGAACCATAGATAAATATCAGACGTATACCTGTAGCATACAGCCAAATTGATTCAGGATAATAACTAAAAAGTTACCATCATCTAATTCCATCAAAAGTTACCATCAAAAGAGGCCATCAGTTGATCCATGATGACTTTGCCTTTGATCATCTTGCCAGTGAATCCTTCCAATTTCATGAATTCTACTCCGTTTATTAAAATTCCACCATTGGCTGCCAATGTACACAAACACTCAGAATGTTAAGAGACAGACCATTTGTTTAGTTCTTGTCTTACTCATAAAGCACCGCGTCTCATCTATTATAGGTATTTCCTATGAAACAGAATTTCACAGATCATTCACAGTGACTTCATGCCTCTCTTTGTCTTATTACTTCTCTTTTAGTGAAACACTTTTTAATCTTTATTTTTCTTTATAAAATTAGGACATTTATGATTTTGAAAAATGGAAATACATGTAAGTAGAGAGAAAAACTCCATTAGTGATCCCACTAACCAATTACAGGTATTGTGAAATATTTTTGCTTTTATTTTTAACCTTTTCTTTTTCTATGCATATGTTTTAAAGCTTAATTAAATTTATATTTTTTTCTGGAACTCAGTTCTAAGGAAAATTCAATTCTTAGCACTTGTACACTGAAAGGTACCCTATGTCTTAGAGCTATTTTTTATTCTGATCTAGAGAGGATTCCCTAGAGCTATATTGACCAATATGGTAGCTACAAGCTACTTTGTGGATATGTAGATTTAAATGACATTTTAAAGTTAAATTGAAATAAAATTTAAAATTCAGTTATTCAGTCACACTAGCCACATTTCCAGTGCTCAATAGCCACATGAGGCTACTGGCAATCATATCGGACACTGTAGATGGAACATTTCTCTGTCATTGAAAGTTCTTTTGGACAGCACCTACAGAAGGTTTTCTCATTCTTTGCAC
The DNA here is from genome assembly GCF_000247695.1 of Heterocephalus glaber. Next base: position 4,414,980 of record NW_004624813.1, on the reverse strand, counting down.
TGTTGATATTTTGGGCTGTGAAGTTCTTTGCTGTGGGTATGAGGGAGTTGTCCTGTGTTGTTGAGGTTTAGTAATATCCCTGGCCTGTAGCCACTAGATTACAGTTAGCATCCTGCTCCCCAGTTAAGAAAGTGTCTCCTGATATTGTTTCCTGTCCCAGGAGGACAAAATTGCCCCTATTGAGAGCAGCTGTTCTAGAGAATAGTGGATAACAACAAAGAAAACAGACAAGAGACATGTGGGCAATCTATTACTTCTGTAACTACACTCATTGCCTGGGTCAACTCAGCTGAATGGCAGGTGGATGTCACTTTTCCTCCACTGTTCCATTCATGTCCCTTCTGAAGCTGTGTACTCAGCTTTCCCAGTGGAGGAGACCCATTCTTTGGTCAAATATTTATAGGTGGCTGCGTTCCCTTGCCAGAGCTTCCAAACAAACCTCAAGGTCTATTTGTAGGATAAGACAGAGTAATGAAGCCTCCACTACTCCAGACACATTAAAATGTGCTGCATAGGGCAGGCTGCCCATCTTTGAGATAAATCAGTAATAATAATTACTACTTATTGAAGAGTAAACATACATAATCTCTGCAATAGTCCTATTAGATGGGTATTATTTATTCTGTCATACAGATGAGAAAAAATTTTTAAGGCAACTTGATATTTATCATACAAAGATGGATAGAGTAAAAATTTAAATCCAAATGTCTTTTATGTAAAAGCTCAAAGGTTCAACTAATGTACAATGACATTAAATTGTCACTGTGACCAAATGTTGCAATCAAAGGTAAAGTTTTCTAACACTAGGCAGCACTGTAATATTGTCTGTAGCCTGTACAATATCTAGAGAGCAAAAAGCCCTCCAGATGGTGGGATAGCATAGTACTGAGAGTTGAATACTGGTAGCAAGTTATAATATTCTAGAATAAAAGAAGAAAATAGAAGTTCAGATTTGAAAAATATTTTAGATATCATTAGTTAATTCCATCCTCTTTTTTGTGGTATTTGTGATTGAACTTTGGGGTGCTTTCCCATTGAACTGCATCCCTAGTATTTTAAATTTTTTATATTGAGTCTGAGTTTCCTTAAGTTTCCCAGGCTGGCCTTGAACTTGTGATCCTCCTGCCTCAGCCTCCCAAGCAGCTGGGATTGCAGGCATGTGCCATCATGTCTGGACTTCTTTGTTTTTAAATAAGAAAAGGAATTTTTAGAAAAGTAATATGACTGGCTCGAGCCCCAGACAATATCTGGACTAGAAGCCCACCTCTTGACTCATAGTCTGGACCAGTGATGGTGAAACTTTTAGAGACAAGTGCTCAAATTGCAACCCCAAACCCACTTATTTATCTCAAAACGCCAACACTGCAATTAAACCTGAATACTGAGGTTTTTGGTACAGAAAAAAACAACTCATACATTAACATCTTTTGTCTTCAAAGAAAAACAAATAACACATATGCCTTAGGTTTGCCATTGGTGGCTCTAGACTCTTTCACAATGCTGAAGTTGACTCTTCTGTCAGTCTCAGGTTTGTCTTGTCATTAAGGGGAGAGAGAGAAAGAGGGAGGGAGGGAGAGAGAGAGAGGAGAAAGAGGAGGTGGAGCAGGAAAAAGAAGACAAAGAAGAAGAGGAGGAGGAAGAAGAGAAGAAGAAGAGGAGGAGGAGGAGGAGGAAGAAATAAAGATGATGTGGTATGCATATTTAACAATGAGTTCTTTGGGAGGAGGAAAGCCCTGATTTGTAGCATCTGCTGATTTCTGTGTGTGTGTGTGTGTGTGTGTAGTGTGTGCATGTGTTGTGTGTGTGTGTCGGGGTGACTACTCTCACAAGGGCCAACTTCAAGCTTCCAATATGACATCACTGAAGAAAAAAAAGCTGAGAAGAGCTGAGTAATAGTACACAACCTATTGTGTTCTCACCACACAATACAATAGACAAATAATTTTGAAAGCATATTTAACAATTGTAAGACAAAGATGGTAGTTAAAATGTGATGTGTTGAGAATTTATCTTTGTTTTTTAAATTAATTTTTATTAGTATGTATATATTTGTAATACATAATGATTACATTCATTGTGGAAAGTTTATATAATTTAAATTTAATAATGTCTCTATTTAACAACTGTCTGGGAAATTCCTAAAAATTTAACAACTGGTGCTCATTGGAAAATTGGAGACACGTCTAGCACTTTACTGGGAGGTGGTTAAAAATTCAACACAAGCAGCTACAGCTGTCTTCAGTGACAGGTCCCCCAAGTCAGACCCCCACCAAAGCAGACCCACTACACACATCCACAAGAACACAGAGATAACAAGAAGCCAGCAGCTGTCCTGCTGTTCTCCCCACCACCCTGTTTATCAGCCAGCCCCAGGCCCATCACCCAGGGGACTCCAAAATTTTCCACCATCTCAACCAGTGCCCCCTCCCCTACCTAAACTCTCCCATATCAACCACAAGCACCCTCCTCTCAGTGCCAACAGCCTTCTTGCCCTTGGCCCATCTGCACCCAGATGGCAATAAACTCATCACATGTTGCTTGGACTTTGCCTGCCTTGGTGGTCTAAATTGTGCCCTGGTCTGACTTTACACTCAGAGTAGTTTTTTTCTGAAATTATGCCACAAAGGTGATGAGTTTGCACTGACAGACTAACCTTCTTCGTAGTGTGGGGAGTCTGGAACATTCAGAGCCTTCAAACAGAAGTACAGCTTCAAGCAGCCCCCGTCATTAAACTCCATCTGTTGTGCAAGGGACCATCTTCTATCATGCTTTGATGGGAAAAAGATTCAGAAATACTGCTTCAGAATGCCTACTACATCCTTTCAGTTCATTCATATTTCTCTCTTGAGCCATCCTCCAACCATGCGTTGACTCAAATTTATTTTTCTATACATTTAGTATATTATGATCATTTTAAAAAATGATGAGACAAATAATGAACTTGTGGCATAGACTCTGAGGGAATTTAAAAGGAGTCTACAATAAAACTCCATTCCTGCAAGGATCTATAATCTAGTTACTGAAATAAAACCAACCCTGCAAACAATCACAAAAGCAATAAAAGATTGTAAATGTGTGTAATAAAGAACTAAACAATGTAATATAGACCTTCAGTGATGTTGAACTTCAGAGAAGGAGTGGAGAGAGCAGAAGGAAAGCCATCTGATTTTTCCCTCTGGGTTTACAAATAGGGGGATCTAAGTGATTATTAATCAGGTGAGTAGGAAATGAAAGAGGTCCAAATATCCTAACTTTCAGGCAGGTGCTCATTCATATACTCAGTCCAATCAAGTAACTGAGCATCTATGATGCCCCTGGCACTGTGCTCAGGGTGACATCATTAGACACAGGCAGCACAATGCAAAAGCTTTACTAAATATTTTAATTTCTTTTAAATCAGAAGGAAAAAATGAACTTAGATGACAGAAAAGTTTTAATATGTGGTATTAATATATTTGTCTTATTGAAATGCAATCATAAAATGTAACTTTTAATAATTTTTATGGAGCAAGGAGCCCAGGAAGTTGCCAAGAAGTGCCTCAGGCCTGTGGAAGTCATAACAAAGGCCAGACTATTCCAGACAGTGGGGAAAGATAAAGTGTTAAGTGAAGCAGACAAGGCCCTGCTTTTATGGAGCTTTCATTCTCTTAGGGGAACATACCAATAATGAACCAATAAACAAATCAACAAGCAAGATAATTTCAAATAGCGATAAAGGCTATGAGAAAATAAAACATAGCTATGAGCTATGGAGTGGGGATGTTTCAACAAGTCCTTTGTAAGAGTGTGATATTAGAGTTGAGGACTGAATGATGAGTAAAAGGCAACCTGATATGAAAATCTTAAGGAAGCACTCTCCAAACAGAAGGAAAAACAGGGACAGAGACACTGGGCTTGGTGGAGTGGAGGAATGAGAGTCCAGAGGACCAAATATAGGGAGAAGACAGAGGAGGAGAGAAGAGGTTAAAGTAGTGGGAAATACTGGTGCATGGAGACTGGAATCATCTAAGGGCACAGGACTCTGTTAAGCACAATGGGAACTCACTGGGAAGGACAGGTATAACACATACTACTTTGATTGCTCTGGGTTCAGTATGGAGAATGACTTGGACAGAATGGGGGGCGTGCTATGGACCCTGTGCATTAATGCCAGTGAGTGATGATGAGCCTTAGACTGGGATGTAGCACTGGGGATGGAAAGGCAATGATGAACCTTGGATCTATTTTGGCAGGGATGCATGTGGGGAAGGTAGGTAACAGGGCATCAAGGGTAGAGAGACAAGGAAGGAGGGGTTCATAGAAGAGATGATTATTTTTTTCTTTTTCTTCTTTTTTTTGGGGGGACTGGGGATTGAACTTGGGTCCTTGTGCTGGCAAAGCAAGCAGTGGAACCACTGAGTTAAATCCCTGGCCCAGAAGAGGTGATTATGCAATTTGAAGAATAGATCATTTCAAAAAGAAAATAGAGCTATGTCTTCCAACAACTCAAGAGCTTTCTTTAGATTATTAGACTTTAAAAATACACCAAAGAGCTCAGAGGAAGGGGCTTCCAGGCTGCTGTCCATCCCGCCACTCCCAGCCCAGAGGAAGGGGCTTCTGGGCTGCTGACAATCTGACAACTCCCAGCTCAAAGGAATTGGCTTCCGGCCACCATCCTTCCCACCACACCCAGCCAGAGGAAGGGGCTTCTAAGCCACTGTCCCACTGCTCCCAGCTCAGAGGACATGAGCCACGGGAACCAACAGCAGGCCCTGGCCTGGGTTGAAATGAGAAAACACATAAGTCTCAAAACAAGACTTCCAGATCACCTACAGCAATCCCAAAGGGAAATGAGATGGAACACTCTGAAACTCAATCACCTCGACTCCCTGAAATGGAAACAAAAGAGGATCTGGAAAAAATGAAATCAGAAATAATTTCTCAGACAACAGCAGAGATTGTGCTCATAGGGCAAGACATGATTAATAAATCTAGAGAGGAACTCAGGAACATAATGGAATCGCAGCATAGGAAACAAATGGAATCCATAAAACAGATGCAAATAGATTTCTAGGAGATTAAAAACTCCATTGAAAGTCTACACACCAGAATGAGCCAAAGTGAGGACAGAATTTCAGATATAGAAGATAAGATTGCAATTAGTGACCAGGAAAACAAAAATTGCTTTAAAATTGTAAGGGACTGTGAGAAATCAATCTAGAAGCTGCTAGATGATGCAAAGAAGAATAAAATAAGATTGATCAGAATCAATGAAGAAAGGAGAGAGTGCAGATGACATAAGAAGACTGTTCACAGAAGTGATGGCAGAAAACTTCTCAAGCAGGGGAAAAGAACTTGACATACAGATAAGTGAGGCATATAGGACTACAACTAGGCTTAATCAAAAAAAACTCTACACATAGGCATATAATTGTTAAGATTCCAGAAACC
>NW_004624813.1:4391311-4405192 GCF_000247695.1 Heterocephalus glaber | reverse complement strand
AGGTGCAAATTTCCAATGATGAATGTCATTATATTGTATACCTAAAATGTACCAATGATTAGAATGAATAATTGATAATGCAAAATAGGAAGAAAATGTCCAAAGGGGTAGGGGAAGTGAGAGGGGCAGGGGAAAGGAAAAATTATGGGAAATGGAAAAAATGGAAACAAAGTCTTTCTGAATAGGGAAGGTGGAGGGTGTTAAAGGAGGGCTGGGAATGGGGAAAAAATAAGAACCAAGATGCATCATGTAAAGATACAAGTTCCCAATGAGAAATGTAAATGTCTTGTATACCTAAAATGTACCAATAAAATGCACCAATGAATAAATAAATGCACCACAATTAATGAGATAAAATTCATGCATGGCCCAATTGAAGTTATCTACAATATGTTGGTACTTGAAAAATATTAAAGGAAGACTAATCTTTAGGTTCACATCATTTAGTAATCAGAAGATATATTGCCTTATAGTATTTTTAATTGTTCTGTAGTATGATTTATAGAAAATTTTGTGGATAAATGGGCCACAGGGTAAAGCATAATTTTGAATAGAAAGATTACAAAAAGGAAATGCAAATAATATGTAACTAGAAACAAAGAACAATTTTGATGTGTATGAAATGATGAGATAATTTCTATGAATTGGGTAACATAATTTGAACCTATTATGTCAAATTAAGCAAGACAAGATAGAAGAAATGTCTAATAGACTCTTATGTGTTGGTTAACCATGAGGATCAAATTTCAGGATACTGTGATGAAGGTCAAAAATATTTTTAATCTCTCCAGGCCCCTTATTCCTAAAATATAATGTTGTCCAGTAGAAAAAGATTAAATAAATTAAGATATAAAACAAGTGGGCTGGGGATTTAGCTCAGTAGTTTCGCCGCCTGCTGCACAAGTGCAAGGACCCGAGTTCAACCCCCGGTACCAAAAAAAAAAAAAAGATATAAAACAAGTTAGAGACTGGTATATAATTGGAACAATTACTATTCAGATATGTGGTATAAAAAGTTAAGCAAACTACTCACAAGGTGAGTTTTACTCCAGTTGTTTTTTCATTAATTAGGGTAAACCAGATTACAGAGAAAAACTTTTGACCACTTATGAAAGCAAACAACTTTAAGGAACTTTAAGGCTACTTTAATAGTGTTGGGTCATAGAAAAAAACTGAAGGTGTATCCCATTTTAATTAAGTTTAACTGTATAGTTTATATACTCCAAGTCTTCAAAAAAATGATAGAGCTTAGCCTGTCTATTGTCTCCCAGAATTCGGGATTGCGTAGACCCCTAAATTTCCAGAAAAGAATAAATAGAATGTGAGGCTGACAGAAAGCTGCCAACTTTTCATTTATTCATATTAGAAGATGGAAAATAACAAATGACTACTTTTTGTAGATCTTTCCATAGTTGAATTTAGTCTCCCTCCATGAAGGCATTTGGTATTCATTTATTCTTTTAACAAGCATCAATACTTATTATTCCATGTCTCCTGGGCTACCCCAAACTGACCTATCTAATCATTAATGTAGGAGGAGATTCAAGTAGCAAATAGAGGATGCCTAGAGGGCCCAGAATCAGGACAAATGATGAGGCTAATATGGGTTTCAAAAGATAAAATAGGAGGTGGCATTTTATGAAAATGCAAGATAAAAAAGAGCTGTTCTGAATGATGATGTTATTAATAGTTAAATTCTCCTAATGCAGACAGAAGCAACAATGAGATTATGAGAACAGAGGCTTCTGGGAATTACTTTGAAGGGACTTTTTAATTCCTTATTAAAAGTTCAGAACTGAAAAAGCAATTCTGAGCTTCATTTTCTCTCTCCTCTCATTCTTGCTGCTTCCACTCCTCAGCTCACTTCCTGTAAGGAAAATGATATAAACTTGAGTGCTGACAATGAAGTTTTCAAGTATCACGATTATTCTAAAGAATGTGCGAGAAACATTATAAATGATAGGCAATTAAACCCCAAGAAATACACCAAAATATTAAAATATATTGTCTTATAGAATGATTATAAGCGATGTATAGTATTTTTTCTCCTTTTTCTGTAATTTTCAGTTGCCCTACAATACAATTAATAATTGCAAGAACAATGTTATAAATGTGAAAAAGGGAAAGAAAACCACTAAACCCTACCATTATGGACAACTGATATCATTAAGTATAAATAATATTGCTTGTGAAAACAAAATAACTTTCCACAAAAATCTGCATATTTTAAACACTAATGGAATAGTGCCTTATCCCAGAGTAAGAAAGGTGTTTGGTAGTTGCATATATAAAATAGCTGCTTCATCAAAAGAAATCTGGGAAATAATTACACATAATATACTTAATTCATGTGACATAAGTCTTTTAAAAGGCAATGTGAGCCCGTAGTTGAGTTCAGTTGTAATAATGGAGGTATTTCAAGAATAATGTTGGAGAAATTTCAATGTAAAGACCTTTCATTGACTTCCTTGGAAAGTACAACTCGAAGGTGAAAGGAATCATATTAGAGCTCATGAAGAGCCATTGAGGTTGGGGTGAAAGGTAAGGGCAGATAGGTCCCCTAAGCAATGGAGGAAATGTTTCCAGAAAGCTCCTTTGTCCTGGTTTTAACATGAGGTGGTTATATGCATATATAGGACACACTGCTGGCCAGGGCTCACATTCCTAATTGACTATAACTCCCTTACTTTCCTTTCTACTCTAACAAAGTTGAATACAATAGTGACATTTTCTGGGGAGAAAACTGTGAATCTACTTGAAATTATTATTAACTAGTTTACTTTTTCATACCTTAAACTGTTTCTGGCCATACTTTCACATTGATTGTGACTGGATATTGATACTCTCAAAGAAAAGTATTATTATGTGAAGTTGCTTCATTTGATTGAATCCCTTACAGAAACCTAGGCAGTAGGTGCTAATTTTATCTCTATATTATAGCTGAGGCTCAGAGAAGTTAAACAGCTTGCCCAAAGGAATGGAGATATTTTTAGATAGTTTTAAAAACCTATTTTAATTATGACTTCGGATTTTCTGTGCTTGCTTTCTTTTTCTTTACCAAGTGTATCAGAAAATTCAATTTTGTGGTCCAAAGTTTCTGTAGATCTACTTATCATTTAGGAGTCTAATAAAATTCAAGTTAGGTAGCTCAAAAAGATATACTAGAATTTTTTATTTCAAAAAGCAATATAAGAGCATGTTTATTAGGCATAAATCTGCCTTCTCCACTTTGGGAAGATTTCCTTAAACATTTCTTGAATGATTTAGCAACCCTAAAACATTTTGTACTCAATAAGCAATTGATTTAGACATCGTTACAGCATCAGATTAAAATTACTTTCTCTTCTCTTTTTACTGAATGATACAGTTGTATTTGCTGTTTTCTGCTAAGCACTGGGCTAAAATTCAGGAGAAAGCAGTGAGTTCAAGTGAAGAGGTTACCACTGCCAAATGTTTCCTTCACAGAGAAAGATGGAAAGTCAATTTCATTTAATATGATCGCCCTAGTGATGCTTCCCAGGATAATAAAAAACTAAACTTTATTTGGGAGCCAAACATCTAGCAATATTCAAGAGCCAGAAGTCTTTCCTTGGGGGCTTTCCAACACCCAGCAGCATTATTACTTGTACAGATGTTGACAACACAGTCAAAGCTGCCTGGCATTTATGAAAATCAAAATCAATTTTGTACAAAAGAACTCATGATGGATGATTTCTTTAGATTAGCAATAATGTTAGTTTTATGAATATGGAGGTGATTAGCTTAGCTCATGGAAAACAAATCCCTATTGTGGAAGGACATGGAATCTTTCCCCCTTTTGACTGTGACACCAATCAGCTAATGTGAACTGTAATTCTTTAGTGCCCTGTAATTTTCCTAAAAGCTTCCAGATTGGAAAATGCTGCTCAGACTGACAGCTTCTTTCTCTTTTTGTGTACTTGCACAGCAGGCAGATACAGAAGTGACAGAAATGTGTCCTGTTTCATTACTTAATCTTTTTGATGGATATTGTGCTAAAAGATACTATCTCTTCATTGTACAAAACTGGAAAATGGCTCTCCTTGCTGTCATGGTTATAACATGTCAGTGCTGGAATTTTAAACTGAGATACATTATAGTTGGTGAGAATTTTTCTAAAATCTCCGCCTTAGCACTGTCCCAGTCATTGATAACTCTGTCAAAGGTCTGTGTCTATTTAAAAATGTCTAATCCAGTTTCCAAAAAGTGATTTTGAAGTTTCTGGATGATCAAAAGAGGCGTAAAATTCAATCATTTGAGAATCAAATTGTCTTTATTGGTTCTCTTCAGCAAGTGCCACATTTTTGTTATTCTTCAGAAAATATTAACTGTTTCAGTAAATATTTCCTTAGGGAGCCAAATTACTTTCCAAACTATGATATTCTTTACAAAAATGAAGCATTTGTTGAAATAAGATTCTATGCACTGTTAACCAATTTAAATCCTTAGTTTTTGTATATATTTTAAGATAAAGTACTTGCTTTATGTTTTCTCTAGAAATCAGTTTATCTATGTAGGGGGTATAATAGATATAAAATTATAAACAATCAATATTAACATAATGAATTCTAATATATTTCTGTTTAGGAGAAAAATTATGAATTAACTCATCTGAAATTAAAATTGTGCTGAAATTACACTGAAGCTTTTCTGAAGAGTTTTGCTTACTATGTCATCTATGACTTAGTTTTTAGCATTTATCAATGCCTACTAAACAATAATAGCATTATTTCTTTCATAGTCTCCAATGTATTCTTTGGAAATGAACACATTAACTCAATGTTTTAAAGGAGGAAATGAATCTGCAAGATTTTAGAATGTAAAAAAAAAAAGATTTTAGAATGTTATAGGTTCAAGTAAATGTTTTAATTTTTCTGTTTCTACTGTAATGATTAAGTCCAATTCTAATCATTATTCTTTTCTAAATGGGCTATATATCTATTTTATGGTAAGCACATTACGATATTAAGAGCTTGTATTTTTGTGTGAGACACATAAAATACAGTTTAAAACCACATTGCTTTTGTGATTTGATAAAATTTCCTAAACTTATATGTGGATAGGTGTGTTTTCTTTTCCAAAACTGGTAAACACTTTCAGATAATCATTTATACTTCCATTTTTCATTTTTTCATTTTTAGAAACAATGCAAATTGTTTTTCTGATGCTTTAATACAATTTAGGTGTGTGAGAGACCAGTCTTGATCAACCTAGGAGGAAGTCACTATATAATTCAGCCAGCTCTCTCACTATGGCTTATAGGTTGCTCATGGTCATGGTCCTGTTTCTGTGAACCTTGTTTGTATGTGCATTTGAAATAGTGCAACATGCTAATCAGTCTGGTCTGCTTTGAGGAATGTCTTTCTGTTTCTTGTGTAAGGGCAGGTAAAGTAGGGCAGGGAAGGAAGCATTTTCTCAACCAGCATTTTAGGCTCCAAATTAAATCACTTTGTCTTTGCCTGTTCAGATTTCTTATAAAGAAAATCAATGAGCCAGGTTCTGTCCCATGTGTTAATCTTTAGAATGTGTGCGTGTGTGTGTGCGTGCATGTGTGTGCTAAACCTTATAAGACATCGTAACTGGTTTATATGACTAATGTTCATTTGGTTTATCCACCTATTTTAAATTTCATTATTTTTCTCTCTCTACCCTGCATCTACCAGATTCATCTAGAATCATGACCTTCTGCTTAGAGATTTTTAGTAGTTCTTTTAATACAGCGATGAATTCTTTATTCTTTTGTGGAAAGATATCTTTGGCTTAATTCTGAATGATATTTTCACTGGCACAGAAGTCAAATTTTTCTTTCAGTCCATTGAAGATATTGTTATATTTTTGTTCAATAAAAGTTCACCTTTCATTTCAATTATTTCTCTTCTGAGAACAGCATATATTTTTATTATTACTTTTAATATTATCTCTTTATATTTACTTTGTTTAAAGTTTTGCTATGCCATGCAGTGTTATATTGCCTTGTATATTTTTAATGTTTAAAATTTTTAAATTTATGAATGATATCTTTCACCAGTTTTGGGAAATTCACATTCATTAACTATTTCTGAATTATTATGCATTTTCTCTTCTCTTTCTCTGGAACTGAGGAAAAATGAATGTTTGCCCCTATGATTGTATTACCAATGTCTCATTTCCCCTCTTTTCATATATTTCTTTTGTTTCTCTGTAACTTACTCTGAATAGTTTCTTTTGACTTATGTCTGAGTTTGATTGTCTTTTTAGCTGTCTAATTTGTTATACCTACCCTTTAAGTTCTAAATTTTAATGTAAAATTTTGAAGCTTAAAATTTCTCTTTTGTTTCTTTTCAAATACTTTATGTATTTTTTATATTCCAGTTTTAATTTCAATCACATTTATTTCACCAACCATCACCAATATGGTTATTTTAAAATGTATTTATAGTCTGTGTCTATTAATCCAAACATAGGGACCTACCTCAGTGCATTTGATTTCTGTTTTTTCAGTTGAATCCTATGCATAGTTTCTTCCTGTGTGGTTGGGTGTATCATAGGTAGGATTCCTAATGCTTCTTTTGAAAACGTGCTTATATAAATAATTGAGGGTCGGGGTAGTGTTACTTTGTGTTATTTTTCTTGGAAAATTTTTGTTTGCTTCTGCCATATACCTGAGCACTGCAATCTCTAATCTGGTACTACTTTAATCCAATTACCAAATTATACCAAGTTTGATGACTTGACATGTTGCTTCTGCTTTATTATTACTTCTATCCTTAAGCCATTCCAGCCCTTAATTTAACCACCAGCAAATTACCAGCCTCTCCACACTTAGTGGTCACTGGTTCATCATCTGTCCTCCAAATCTCAGGAAGTAGACAAAAGTGCACTTAGTGACTGAGCAGCCTATTTAATAATCAAAAGATGCCCCTGGGAAAGTAGTTCCACATGGTGGGCTCATGCCTTTGCCTTTCTGTCTTCTCTGGAATCTCAATCTAGTAAATCTTTAATATGATGCCAACAATTTTCTCATCTTTCTATATGTCATCTAAGTAAGCGTTGATCTGAATTATCTGATTTTCTACCAATGAAAGTAGAAGTCTCATCATCTTATTCTTAAATGATCTTATAGTTCATGTAATCTAATATAGACCTTTATGATATAGACAATATAACTATATTTCTACACTCATTTTACATTAATAACTTTTATTTCCCTACAAAACTTGCTACTTTATGGATTTTTTACATATGCACCAATTACCACCATCTATCTCTTATCACTATTCTAATTTAGAGTTGAAATGTAAACACAATTATATGCATGTATAGTTTGATATTATAAATTCCAATCAATTAACATAGGAATAAATTGGTTTTATCATAGACATTTTCATAATAATTTAGAATAAATTATTATAGAGGTTAATTAGGTTAAGAAAATGACATTTTTTTTATAGGCTGAATATGCCTAATTAAAAAATCCAGGTACCACTGCCCCCAGTGCCAAAGAGCAGAGCACTCCCTAGCACTGAGGAGCTTAGACTTTCGGGCTGCTGTAGTACTGCCCCAAGCACAAAGGAGCAGAGCCCCCAAGTGCTGAAAGCTGAGCCTTTCAGGCAGCCATACCACTGCCCCCAGCACTGTGGAGCAGAGCCCCCCCACCAGCACTGAGGATGTGAGCCACACAGATACCAGCAGCACACATACACAAAAACACCCCTCCAAATGAAATGAGAAGACACATAAACAAGTCCCAAAACCAGACTTCCAGATCACCTAAAGCAACCCCAAAGGGAAACAAGATGCAACAATCTGATACTCAATCACCTGGACTCCCTGAACTAGCAACAAAAGAGGATCTGGAAAAAATGCAATCAGAAAAAATTTCTCAGATAACAGCAGAGATTGTGCCCATACTGTAAGACAAGATTAGTGCATGTAGAGTGGACACAGATAAAAAAAATAGAGGAGCTGAGGAACATGATGAAATCCCAACATAGGAAACAAATGGAATCCATAAAACAGATACCAATAGATTTCCAGGAGATTAAAATCTCCATTGAAAGTTTATGCAGCAGAATGAGCCAATGTGAGGACAGAATTTCAGATATAGACTATAAGATCGCAATTAGTGACCAGGAAAAGAAAAATTTCTTTAAAATAGTAAGGGGCTGCAAGAATTCAACCCAGCAGCTGCTAGACAATGCAAAGAATACCATAAGACTGGTTGGAGTCAATGAAGAGACAGGAGAAAGTCCAGATGACATAAAAAACTGTTCACAGAAGTGATGCCAGAAAACTACCCAAGCAGGGGAAAAGAACTTGACATACAGATAAGTGAGGCATATAGGACTCCAGCTAGGCTTGATCAAAAAATATCTACACAGGCCAGTGCCTTCTCTTTTTGGCTTCTTCAGTGGGCCTAGTTGTTTGTGATTGCTCAGGTCATGGGTGTGAACCAAAAGGCTCGCTTTGCACTCTCTAGGCCCCTCTAGCTTATCTGTAGATGTGGCCCTGATGGTATGGCAACCTCTGGACTCCTAAACCTCTGGAGCAAATTTAAGAAGATTTTATTCAGGTGCATGACTTAGAAGATGAATTCATCCTCCCTCACCATGAGTGAAGAAGCTGATGCTCTGTCAGTAGTTAACCAGCTGCAGGATCTAGCAGGAGATCCATTAAATAGAAGAGCTATTTTCCAGGATTGAGGATGTCTGCCTGGCCTTATTTTATTTATGGATCATCCCAACCCCTCTGTTGTCCACTCAGCTTTGGTTGCTCTTTGATACTTGGCAGAATGTCGTGTGAACAGGGGAAAGATGAAAGGAGAATTGGGTATGATGTTAAACTTGCAAAATTTATACAAAAGACTACAACTTCAAGAGAAACAAAGCTTCTGGCCTCTGAAGTCTATGACATTCTTCAGTCTTCCAGTATGGCAGATGGTGATAGTTTTAATGAAATTAATTCACAATGGAGGAAAGCTCAATTTTTTCTAGGAACTACAAACAAATGTGCCAAAACAGTGGTTTTGCACATAGATGGTCTTGATGATATGTCTCAGAGAAATCTATGTGAAGAGGCTTTGTTAAAAATCAAAGGTGTTATTAGCTTTACTTTTCAAACGGCTGTTCAAAGATGTGTGGTACAAATCTGTTCAGATTTGAAAACAGACAGATTGGCATCAGCAATAGCATCAACCAATGTCATGAAAGCTCAGCAAGTTGTGAAAAGTGAAAGTGGAGAAGAGATGCTGGTCCTATTCCAAGGTGCTCCTGTGGAAGTAGAAGAGAACACAGAGTTGCCTGACTACTTGCCTGAGGATGAAGGTCTCACAAAGGAGCAGGACAAAGCAGTGTCCTGGGTTGGCTCCCATCTTGAAGGTGAAGCTAGCTGGCTGAGCAGAGCAGCAAACTTTTTATCCAGATCATTTTACTGGTGACTTCATCTTCAGTTTGGGGCTCAAAGACTGTGTAAACCAACAATAGGCCAGTTTTCCATTGTGATGAACTGTCAAGTGCAATTTTCAATAAGTTATCATGAAAAGATTTTAGATTACATGGTTGCGTATGCTGCATTTTACATTTTCTTGGACATTTTACTGCACTGAGTGGTAAAAAGAACAGAGGCTACAGGTTTAATATACTTGCTTGGGAAAGTATTTTGGTTTTCTTTTCCTTTAATTACCTCATTTAAAAAAAAACATGAGTCCACTCTTAAACCAAACATGTATTGCAGCTTTACATTTTAGTTTATATGCAGCATGTAATTAGGAAAACTTATTTTCTCCTCAAGCCTCAGGTTCCATCTGAAGAGAAGTTTGTAGTTGAAGTTGTGCATAAATTTCTGAACATTTTTCTCTGCTTTTCTTCACGAACACTACATGCTTTGGTTCTCTTTATTGAAAGTCGGAAACATTTCTGATTTACTCCCCTTCTGTGCTTTTTTTAATTTGCCAACCATCTTTATAGAAAGGATATTACTAATGACAGTTTGCAAATTGAAATGTATCAACTGAAACATAGTAGTTATCTAAAAATACAACTGAAAAACTTTGCAATCTTGTTATTTTAATAAGAATAACGCAAAAATCAGTCAGAAAGAGGAAGCAGGTATAGTAATACAGTGCTTTTGGCTCTATTTGGAGATGATGGAATGTGGTCCTAATTGTTTACTGTTCTCTGTTGACATCAGCTCAAGAGATTAAGCCCACCATGATATTGTGAGTAATTATAAATGGTCTCCTGGCCTTACATTGAGATTAAGGAACATCCCCTGGTAAGGAAAAAAATAGTAGTAAAGAACGGACAAACTTGAAAGAAGAAAAACAAAAATTTAATGCCTATAGAGGCAACCCACTTTCCGGTTCCCCTTCTGCCTCTCTTAGGCAGAAGCTTTCTTTCTCCCAATAAATTTTTCCTACTCTTAAAAAAATTTTTTAATGCCTATAATGCCATAGTGCTACACTGGTAGCATCTAACTTTAAAATATGAATACCTGGCTGAAGCCTACTTCATAGGTATTTCTTTATATTGCCTTTTGTGAACTATAAAAATGGCACAGTTGTACTGGAGGAAAAAAAAGACCCAAAGTACTGCTTATAAAAAAAGCCAGCATTGGTTAATCTTTCTCGTGTCCAGCCAGAATAAATGAACTTCAGTGAAGATAAAATTTAAATATATATATATATATAATATATATATATAAACACACATACATACATACATATACATATATATGGTGTTTTGGAGTAGGTAAGAGCTAATTACATCTATGTAATATTTCATTAAAGCTCTAAAATACTTGGGAATTAAGATTTTGTTTTGGAAGTCCAGCTATATCCAGATGTGTTTTAATGTTAACATGATTAAAAACTAATAGAAATTGAAGCTCATTTTTATCACCAGGTAGAGCTGCTATTTTACTACTTGGAGAATGTAAAGCAAAAATTGGACCCTGGAGGGTATTCTTATGTTTTCATCACTTCTCTTTTACAGAAAATTAAAATCTTCCAGTGTTACTGGAGAAAAGTAATTGTAAAATACTGCCACTGAAAAATCTTGAGTTCCCTAACATTGAGATCTTCTGGAAGGAGGGGGAGAGGTATTAAGGGTGTTAAGAACAATAGTTTCTTAATGCACAAACAGAAAATATAAGCTTTCAGGGCACATACTGCTTTAAATGCATACTACTAACTTGCTGCCAGAACCAGATGTATTGAAAAAAAGAAAACAAACCACCTCCTTTCTATGGCCATTAAAGCAAAGTTTACTTTCTGCTTAACAAGTTACTTTATTTTACATTGCTGAACATCTGCTTATTTAATAAACTACATCTCTTTGGTAGTAATGTTTCAGTACAAGTAGGTATTTCAGCTTGATGTTTGTGGGTTTCAAGTGTTCCTTTATTCCAGGTCTTATAGAGCAATTAAGGGAACTGTAATGACATTTTCTTTGAAATATATTGTAAAATAATAAGAGGTGACATAACTGAATGGGAAAAATCTACACATAGGCATATAAAATTTAAAATTCCAGAATCCCAACAGAAGAACAAAATTCTATAACCAGTTAAAGAAAAGAAACAAATCACATACAAAGGAAAGCCCATCAGAATCACAGTAGACTTCTCAACACAAACCCACAAGGCAAGAAGAGCCTAGAGCGACATATTTCAAGCCCTACAGGAAAAATGACTCCAACCCAGATTGATGTACCCTGCAAAACAATCTTTCAAAATTGATAGAGAAATAAGATACTTTCATAAAAAAGAGCACATTAGGAACTTCATAAATACCATACTAGCACACCAAAAACTTTTAGACAATATCCTAGGAAAAGACAAAGAGGATCACAACCCCAGGGACCCAACAGAATGAATCCATCGGGCATGACAAGAAATTAAACGCAAAGGGGTAGAATCCAACAAAAAGAAAAAGTCATAACAGTGATAAATTCAATATGTATCAGTTATAACCATCACTGTTAATGGTCTCAAATTGCCAATCAAAAGAAATAGACTGACAGAATGGGTAAAAAAGCAAGATCCAAAAATATACTGCATAAAAAGAATACATTCAATTAAAAAAGAAACTCATAGACTGAAAGTTAAAGGGTGGAAAACAATATTCCCTGTGACAGAAACCAAAAAAAAAAAGCAGGAATAGCTATCCTGCTTGCAGATCAAGTGGATTTCAAACCAACACCAATTAAGGGAGAAAAAGGACACTACAAACTTGTAAAGGGAATAATCTAAGAGGAAGAGACAACAATCATAAATATTTATGCAGCAAACACTAGTGTGCCCAACTATATAAAACAAATACTAAAGAACATGAAAAATCAAATAAGCACTAATACAATAGTAGTGGAGGGTCTCAACACCCCACTGTCACAAATAGATACATCAGCTAGACAAAATATAAACAACAAAACCCTAGAACTCATTCAAACTCTTGAACAAATGAACTTAACAGATGTTTACAGAGTCTTCCATCCCACAAAATCAGAGTACACATTCTTTTCAGATACACACAGGCCATTCTCCAAAATAGACCACATACTTGTTCATAGACCACGTTTAAGTAAGTGCAAAGGAATTGAAGCTACCCCCTGCATATTATCAGACCATAGTGTGATGAAATTGGAGATCAATAGCAAGACAAACCACAATAATTTCATAAACATGTAGAAATTGAACAACACACTTCTGAATAACCAATGGGTCACAGAGGAAATTAAAGAAGAAATCAGATGTTTCCTACATTAAATGACAATGATAATGCAACATATCAGAATCTATGGGATAAAATGAAAGCAGTCTTATGGAGGAAATTCATAGCAGTGAATACTCATATTAGGAAAACAGAGAGAATCCAATTAAACAACCTGATGCTGAACCTCAATCTTCTAGCAAAAGAAGTGCAGGACAAACACAAAGCTCACACAAGGGATGAAATTATAAGGATCAGAGAGAAATTAATGCAATGGAGATTAAGAGAACAATAAAAAAGAACAATGAAGCTCAGAGTTGGTTCTTCAAAAGAATCAACAAAATTGACAAACCTTTAGCCAACCATATCAGAAAAAGGAAAGAAAAGACTCAAATCCATGCAATTAGGAATGAAAAGGGTGAAATTACAATGGACCCAGCAGAAATCCAGAGGATCATCAACAACTACTTTGAGAATCTATACACAAAGATGGAAAACAGAAACAATGAACAGATTCCTAGATAAGTATGAATTACCAAAGTTGAACGAAGAAGACCTAAAAATTCTAAACAACCCAATAATCAATCAATGAAATTGAAAATGCAATTGAAAATTTAGCAACTAAGAAAAGCCCAGATCCTGATGGCTTCAATGCTGAATTCTACAAGACATTTAGAGAGGAACTACTGCCATGATTGTTTAAAATCTTTGAAGAAATTGAAAGGAAAGCAATACTCCTGAATTCATTCCTGGAAGCAAGCATCACCTTGATCTCCAAAGCAGAGAAAGACCCAACTGAAAAAGGGAACTGTAGGTCAATCTCACTAATGAACATGGATGCAAAAGTCCTTAATAAGATACTGGAAAACAGAATGCAGAAGATCATAAAGAAGATCATACAACCTTCCCAATTGGGATTCATCCCAGGGATGCAGGGATGGTTCAACATATGCAAGTCAATCAATGTAATACACTATATAAATAGAGCCTAGGACAAAAACCAATAATCATCTCAATAGATGCAGAAAAAGCATTTGACAAAATCTAACATGGATTTATGATAAAAAGCTTACAAAAAATTGCAATAGATGGTCTGTACCTCAATCTGATAAAAGCCATCTATGAAAAACCAACAGCCAATATCATACTAAATGGTCAAAAACTGAAATCCTTCACAC
>NW_004624813.1:4367982-4389106 GCF_000247695.1 Heterocephalus glaber | reverse complement strand
CCTAAAATGTACCAATAAAAAAATTTAAGGAAAAAAAAAAGAAAATGAAAAAATGGAAACAAAGTCTTTGTAAATAGGGAGGGATGGAGGGGCTGTAGGGAGGGCAGGAGAATGGGGAAAAAATAAGAACCAAGATAGATTTTTGTAAAGGTGCAAATTTCCAGTGATGAATATAACTGTACTGTATACCTAAAATGTACCAATAAAATTAATTTAAAAAAGAAAAATCCAAAGTGCTCCAAGTTTTGGATTTTGGGGCATTTTTATTTTGGATCTTCAGAGTTGGGATATTCAGGTAGTAAAATCTATGGAAATACAGTATTCCAAACAAAGAAACAAAATAACCTCTGAATTCTGAAACCCTTCTGGCCCATATAGTTTGCATAAGAATACCCGAGGTGTATTAATTCTTGTTATTTTGTATTACTGGTCTTTTTATTTGTTTCCTACCTTGTAATGACTCTGTACTCTTGCCCTTTCTTCATACTATATGTTCTGATTCCAACATTTGGTGAGTCATCTATTCTGGTTAAATTACCTGTCCTGCCTATACTTCTGTTCAGTGACTCTGCTTCTAGGCTTCAGCAGAGGTAGAAAGCCCAACCATGGACCACCGCTTTGCCACAGCTCAGTGGACCTGAGGGCACCTGCTGACATACAGAGCACACTGGACCAATTAGACACTCTCTCCAGAAAGTTAGGATTTAGGTCTAAACAATTCTGTTAAGTAGTAGAATTGAAAATTGATTCGGAAAGTACTGAGGCTTCCATGTCTTTAGTAGACATAAAAAAATCAATCTCTGCAGAAAAAGAAAATTGAGACAGATACCATGAGATGAAAAAGAAGAAAGGTCATGACACCCCCGAGATAGTATCCTGTGCACTTAGACTCCTATACAAAGGGTTTCAGACGATTTTTTGCAAACATATACTATTATATAACCTCTTATTCAATTGTAAACTTTCAGATAGAGACCTCAAATGAAATAATACAAAAATGACTTTACTCCCAAGGAAAGGAAGCACCATAAATCTATCCAATCCTAGGTTCATGAAATGTTGCTTGAGATCCCCTACGCAAGGAATCAAGTCATGAAGTCCTTAATGGAAATATTTTCTTTAACACTTTACAGATGTCCCACTAGGGGATTTTAGAGATGGCTCTAAAGACAAGTTTTCCCATGACTTATGGAAATGTACTAAACAATTCACAATATTGGGGCAATTTATTTTAGTTTAAATGTAAAAAGAATAAGTCAGTTGTGCTTTATAAAGCATACTTCTTGGAAATAATTCATGCAGCCACTTTTAATACCTGGAAAAACAGCTGACAACGTGCTCTTTTTAAGGAAAGATTTCAGAAAATGATTTTTTTGTTTGTGTACTTTTGAAACCAGTAGTAATTACACCTACAGAAGGAGGGGCAATAGAACTTCAGGATTTCTGATAAATAAAAGTTTACATAACATAGCCCCTTCTTTTTTCTTTTTTTTTTGGGACTGGGGATCAAACTCGGGTCCCTGAGCTTGTGCAGCAGGCAGCGAAACCACTGAGTTAAATCCCCAGCCCCATGGCCCCTTCTTGAATTTGGAGAAATACGACTTTGTAGACAAGGAATTTATAATTTATTTAGATTCATGAAAAGAGTAATAACAGAATCAGTATTTATTAGGCATTCAGAATCACATGCTTGTGCGATAATATCCAAATTACATAAAATGAATTGAGAGCACATGAAGTTCTAAGCATAGGAAGTGGTACAGACAAGAAGGCCAAGGAGAATCGGGGGAGAGGGAGCCATTGTGATCCAGAGGTTTCTCAGAAGAAAATGTCCTGTGATAAGTAGAAGAGGAATTAAACCAAATACATATAATTTCAAAGGTAAAATGCAAACAAATGACATTTTAAATTAATAATAATAGGAAGCCAAACAAAAAGTATGAGAGGCTTTCAAGAAAGCTCAAATTGGACCAGGGATTTAGTTCAGTGGTACCGATGCCTGACTCACAAGCACAGGGTCCCGAGTTCGATCCACAGTACCAAAAAAAAAAAAAAACAACTGCTTCACACCCAAAAGAACTCCACAAGGTGGGTATAGTTAGGGGGATAAAGAATGACCCAGGGTCCAAGAGGCACTGTTTCACAAGCAAGAAATGGCATCTTAATGTAAAAAAAAAAAAAAAAGGAGGAAAGAAAGCTCAGATTTGGGGAAATCAAGGATGAGAAAGACAGTAGGAGAAACGATGCTTTAAAGGACTTGAATATAAATCATAGAAAATACAGTGCCTTCTGAGATGAATGCTGTGTGACATAGCTAGCAATCCTATGACTAGATTGAGACAGAGCAAAAGCAATTATGAAGTCATGTTGTAACCATTGTTCTTTAATCAGAGACTTTTCTGGGTATCTTGTAGTCCAAGTTCTTGTCTTCTTCACCTCTTCTTAACTGCCATGATCTTTACATTTGAGGGAACCTCGGAATGGAGAAGTGTACCCAGTCTTCCAAATAAGAAGGATGATTTGATGACTAGTTCACCATGTTTCCAATGAGCTTGCAGCCTCAGAAGATGGGAGAGAAAGGAGGAAAACTAACATTACTTTCCCAAACATTGATTGAAATGATTCTTAATATCTACCATATACCATGATCACTTTTAGAATTTTTTCATATATAGAAGCCTGCTCTCCACTCTAAAATTCTCACTGGCAGCTCTGGAAGTGGGAGAAGAGATGATTGACAGCATTGTAAGAAACACTTCACCATAAGTTCTCATCAGCATTCAAAATTAAGACCTGTGTGTTAGGTCCAGAGAAGTAAAGAAGTAAACATTCAAGAAAGGATTGGAAGCCTGTATTTGTACTTTGAATTATATTCTTCTCTTTCTTAAACTTTCCATTAAGATAGATATCAGTCACTTGGACTCTTAGCACTTAATAAGTTGCCTCAAACATAGTGGTTACCCAGTAAATGTTTTAAGCGATTCCTGAATGACTGCTTTAAATCTGATGTCAGTGTGTGTCATGGTTGATTCTATCTGTCAGCTTGGCTGGAGGAAGGGTGTCCACATAACTGGTAAATCACCATTTATGCTAGAGGTTTCAGGAGGCTCTGCACTCATTTCTGTACTGCTGAAAGGGAAACCTTTTGCTTTTGATGAGAATGATTGGGCTGCCTCAGATGTGTCTGAGTCTATTTCCAGATGAGATCAGCATGGCGGTTGGTGGATTATTGGGAATATCTGCCCTCAACGTGCCCAGACACTATCCAATTGGCTTGGGGCACAGATGAAACAAAAAAGTGGAGGAAGCAAAAATTTTCTGTATTATGGTAGTGTGTCCTTCCTTTCCTTGCCTTTGGATGTCAGAACTCCAGGTTTTCTTAATTCTGGGACTGATCAAACCCCCTCCCAACACACACACACACACACACACACACACACACACGCCCCTCCTCCCCAGCTCTTGAGCCTTTACTTTCAGACTGAATTTTTCCATCAGTTTCCCTGGTTCTGAGGACATAAGACTTGGACTGAACCACACAACCAAATTTTTGAGTCTTTCAGTTTGCAGATGGCTTGCTTTGGACATCTACTGTGAAAATTCTATGAAATTGATATCACAGATATTAGATTATTTCAAATAACAGTTTTCTATCAATCAAAATATTGATTATCATATCTGTCATTTCATTCTTATAGGCTACTACTGAGAAATTGGAAAGGCGCTCAAAATCCATCTTTAATCCATAATTTGCTTTAGAATAATTCTAAAGAAGCCATTTTAGATGGCTATGTCACTTGCTTGCTAATGGTTTTCTTCTACCATTCCCATTTTAACCATTACAATATATGGCAGTTTAGTAATTTCTGAAACAAATAAAGTTCAAAAATCCATACTGAAATATAAATAAACATGAGTATAATCCCATCTTCTCTCTATTCCCAAAATTTCTACACCAACTTAAATTCTCCTCATAGCATTTTAATCTTTTGCTCTAGAAAATAACTCAATCATCACTCTCCTTGCTTCTGTGTGCAAAATCGACTGAGAATATCCATGTCATGTTAGTTTTCCTGTAAAATAGTTTAAAAAGACTTCAAAATGGTAATCAATATTTTCTGCTTTAAAGCAGAGCATTAATTTTACTAAAGTACTGGTCATTTTGAGTATTCATTTCTTCTGTAACTTTTAACTGAACTTTTCATAGTCATGCTAAATTGAATTTGGTTTCTGGTTTTATACGATATCTGCTACATGCTTTATAAAGAATCTATCATTGAGGAAAATGTCATACAATTTGAGGATAACCCAAAACTTAGCATGGGACATGATGGTGTTCTACCACTATGTTTTAAATGAGAATATTGCTTTAGGACATGTTATTAGATCTTTTTGGTTCACTTTTATTACTTATTTTCAATTTTATCATATTATGATGAGATACTGTGAACTGTAATTCTATAGTTATGAA
Organism: Heterocephalus glaber; assembly: GCF_000247695.1. The sequence continues at coordinate 4,384,635 of NW_004624813.1, read as the reverse complement.
CATTTGGGCAGCCAAATACATGATGTATGTTGGCAGTGTTGACAAAATATGTGATTTTTTTAGAGGGATATAAGTGTACATATAGTGTACATATAGTTAAGTTCATTAAATGTGTTATTAAATAATTTTTTATTTTCTGCAACCTAAATTTAATCAAGTCTATATGAATATATATAATCAAATTTTCTTGTATCTCTAGGATTACTTCAATTTATGGCCTTAGTTTCTTTGTTTAGTGCATGTAGATTTATGGCCAACATATCTTCATAAATGAGTGTTACCATTTAAAAATCATGTATTTTGGTTCTTCGTAGTTGTCCAAATTTGTGTTTATAAACATAGGTACCCTTTGATAAGTATAAGTAGATAAAAGCTATCTGTATCCTCCTCTACAATTTTCCTGTTGGATAGCACATTACAATGAAACAAATTTTAGAACAAAATCTATTATATTTCACATTATAAATATTTATTAGCAATGAGGCTTATAACATGACCCAGAGTAGAAAAATATCAACTCTTTTGAGCTTTGTAAATTTTGTTTCCATATGCTTCACTGAGCACTTGGCTTGAGAGGTTCCATCCAATGAAAAAATGACGATTGTTTTAGGACTCAATTGATTGACTCAGGAAAGCTGTAGATATGCAACTGAATGGAAATCTAGGTCTAAAGAGGTTCCTCTTCTGGTAGAAATCTAGTGGATTGATAATTTCCTATATTAACTTCTCGTAGTGGCGGTATATTAGTACAATATTGCAAAAAATTTCCTATCTTAAACACCTTGCACTTCATCAGTGGAATATTAATTCTAACATTAAAGCTGATTTATTAACCTAGCAATGAGAATTCAGAGAGCACTTGAAGCACTGGTGATAGCTGGGTTCGTAATGTACAGCATGATGAGGGTAATGTGACCACTATGAAGCAGCTTTGTCATGTGTATTTGTAATTAAAATCCCTTAAACATTAACTAACTGCCTATTATTCACAGATATATAATACTACCTGTGCTAAAGTGTCTTGTGCAATTTGTATAGAATACATCAACAGAAGGAGAGCAGCCTAGATTTAGTTGTTTGTAGATAAAATACGTCATTTCGGTGTTAATCTCACAATGTTTCTTCCAGGAACCTAGCTACGTGCAGAGCAGTCATAATGGCATGCTCATGTTCAACACAGCTTGCCTCTTCTCTTTGCCCAATAGAGACCAAACGTGCTCCTTCTACAAGTCACTTTGTCTTCTTAACTTAGCATGGGAAACTGAAAAATGAACTACACTTGGTGTTCTACCACCCAAAATAGAATGGGCTTTGTGTACAAAGTCACCAATTAAAGCATGAAAGGAATACTTCCTTTTACAACTAGAATCTCTGTTCAAAATGTAGCATAGAACAGAATATAAACTCTATGTATTACCTGTGAGAAGGTCTTTGGAAGCCCTGGGGTAAAGTAGATCAACTCTCTGGTGGTTAGTCATTTAGACACAGAACTGCTTCCTAAAATCAGTCCAAATGTTTACCCCAGTCTCTTGCCACGTGATTCAAAACCTCCCTACTGCTGTTTTATTCTGTTTGATTTTCAAACAGTAGCCTACCAGGCAATTTTTCTTCTAAACGTTAGCAGTTTCTATACCTTTGATATATTACTGAAAATAGTATGAACAGAGTGGTAAGATGCAGATGAGTGGATAAACAAACATATCTGGGAAGGCGTCTCATTCCCACTGTCCACCTCCCCCCAAACTGTCTCTGAGAGTTCTATTCATGTACACCTAGTTTTCTATCCTGGCTGAGAATGTTTCCTTTCTACACACAATCAATAAAGTATGGATCCAGAGTTTATCAAGTCATATCTAATTTAAAGATGTTCTTTTGTAGGAACAAGACAATTACTGACTTCAGAAAGTACTCCATGATAATAAAACATGGAACAAACTTGTATTTTAGCTCATTTTACTGAATTTTAAAATAGAATTATAGTATAGCCTGTGTCATGAACACCTCAAAATATTACATAAAACAATCTGTGCTTGTAGCCTAAGTAGTTTTTGTTTGCTTTATCAGAAAGCAATGTTTATGGAAGAAATTGCCTAATGTAGCTCTAAATTTTTCCAGTTTTTATTATACATTCAATGAAATACCATAGTATGGAGATATTTATATGTCCAACACAGAAACTTTAAAAGGTATTATTTACTTACTTATTTTATGCTAATAAAGGAATATTTTAAGTAGAGAATTTAGTGAATACAGAAAATCACAAAGAAGGTAAAAATTATAGCATAATTATTGAACTTGCCTTATAAATATTTGCCTAGGTATGCTAGACATGCATTAAGTCAGATTTATGGTCTTTCTATTATGTAATATGTAGAAGTACTTATTGATACACATCTGTACACATTAAAAGCACAATGGTTTAATACGACACATTATTTGGCATATTTTTGTTTCATACTCATTCATTGTCTGTTTAGGGATTATCAAAACAGGAAGAATAAAAAATGCTTTCTAATACTTCTACATAAATTGGAAAGGTATACAATCAGTTAGAAGCTTTTCATCCTTGTACCTCCTCTCTCCAGACTAGATGAAGACTCCAAGGACAGAGGAAGACGAGAGGGATTTAGTCTGCCCTGTTTCACTTCTGTCTCCTACTCCCATACCTAACTGTGGTAGAAGGGGCAAAAATGAAGGCATGGGGGATGATCATATCACCCCAAGATGAGTTTGGGAGCCTAAACCCAGTGCTCTGATGTTCTTTTGGGTAAATAGCGGACTCATTGCTGGTTCTTGTGCTCCCAAGGTGTGGCAGCCAGAGTGTAGTTACAGTGCAGTGAAAGTTAGAACACAGTGACCTCTAGATGTAACCTCTTATGTAACCTCTTTGTAACCTCTAAATGAGGATATCAGCCAGGCTTCTATATTGTTACAAAAACAATGTAACCTGAGGGAGAGTGAATTCTGTGGCTTTGGGTGCTTTGGCATTCTGAGTGAGTGATTAAAAAGAGGAGGCAAGATACACGCTCATCTGCCCTCACTACAGCAGACTGCCAGGTGAGGATCAGATACCCAACGGTTGGTTAGGAGGCTAGCACAAAATGAGCAGAAGTTGTACAGAAGCATTAAACAAACATCCAAAGCCAAGTATCAACACAGAAGGCAATGAGTGCGAGGCAATACTGAGGGATTGAATTTAAAACTGCACTGGTAGAGAAAGCACTGGAATTGACTAAGGTCACCTAGTTGCTTAGGAGCAACTACATTAAATATTCTGCATTATGCATATGAGTGTTTTGAGCCAAAAATAAACCAATGCAGAATTAAAGATATATACATACATTTTAATATGCACAAATACATATATACACAGATCTCCTACACACGTGTACCTTATGCCAGGCTTTGTGGAATGTATTACTGTGAAATTTGTATTTATGTCATATATTTCCAGGTAAAATCTTATTTGGGAAGGGAGAGAATGAGAGTCTCTGTGAACCTTCCTTAGGGATACTGCAGGTATAAGAAGAAACTCTACCAATTATTTTCATGCAGGACTGGCTAACATAAGTCTCTGAAGACAAAGCTTCTTTGTATTAATAAGAGTGAGTATACCTGTTAAAGGATTTTTTGTTGTTGTTCTTCAGGAAAACGCTTGAGTGAATTTCTTCATGCAAAAGTAGGCTTATCTGATGGAAGCAGAAGAGCTAGAGCAGTCTAACAGGAAGTTAATGGAAAAGCTCAAATTTCCTTTGACAGGCATCAGAAAATTGGAATTAGGGGTGTTATACCCAGAAGCAGAAAGTTAGGGAAATGAGTGTTGGGAGGGTGAAAATGAGATCATCCTTCTACCCCCACCCTATGTCCTGGACACAGATGTCAGCAAATAAGGGCAAGAGAGCTAGTGAAAATTTCGTGGAATTAAAAAAGCCCAATGGAATTTATGAATGGTGGCAGTACATATATTTATTTGTTGCTCAGCATAATTCTTTCATTTCCCTCAGGCCAACATAAATTCTTCTGGGGAATTAACAGTTCCTCCTTGGGCACAGAATCTGGGGCAATCAGACACTCACTCAGGTTTGACTCAGTCAAAGGGCGGGCATGTCACCAAGTTAGACTAATTGCAGTTCTGATTGGAGTAAAGTAATAGAGACTGAGAATGATTGGAGCTTATTGATTCTGGCAATGACATCCAATCCAGATACTCCCCATAATTTGTTTCTTAGCCTCACAGAGCTTACCCAGGCTAGTTTGTCAGCTTTCTCATTAGTTTTATGAGCTTCTAACACCTTTCTAGAACATTCCATTGGGAACCAGCATAGTATTAGAGACCAAGATTATGCATATATTTGACACTGAATCCTGGTTCAAAACATTTCCACTTTGTACTTCTGTCTGTAAAATGGCAATTATGATGCTTCTTATGCCATGAAATTGTTTTGAGAATCAAACAGACATGATACATGAAAAAGCTTGGAACAGTACCTACTACACATCACATTTTCAACACATTTTAGCTAATGGTCTTAGACAAATACAGTTGGTTTCTGTGGCTTACAGATACCATTGTTCACCACAATGATACAATGATAACACTTAGTTTTTAAGTGTAAGTTGTTTTACATTGCAAAGTGCCATCAAATTTCTCAGCTATATTAAAAGCCTCCAGAAAAACTCTACTATTCCCAACAGCTTCATTTGGTTTTTGGAGATTGAAGTAAAAGTATCATATGCATGGGAGAAGCTGTCCAGAGGGAAGGGAGGAGCTGCAAGAAGCAAAATGATTAGAAAACAATTCAGAAACAAGAGTGACAGAAGAACATGGGCAGCACGGAACACAAGCAGGAATCTTTAGGGACCTGGAGGAAGGCACAGGACTTCCCACGTGGGAAACAGTAAACCTTGGGGGAAATTCTACTGCTCAAGTTTTTTATCACCTTTTCTCCCAGGTCACTTAATAGTCTTCAAAATAGGACTTGTGACAAACTATAATTTGCCTTCCAATTTCCATTGTCTTCTTCATGGTAAGGAACAGAACCCTGATTTTTATTTTTTTCAGAGAAAGATGGCATTACATCTCCTTTCCTCACATGTAGGTGTGGTCAATGACTAAATTTTGTCTAATTATAGATGAGTGTGGGGTAGGATTTCAGAAGTCTGCTTCTTAAAAGGAACAGATTCAGTTTCAAGGAGAGGGAAATAGACTTCAATTTTTGATGGGAAGAGATAAAGTTTTAAAAGCAATTTGAAACCAAAAATATCATGGTTATTTTGGGAAATATCAACTGATATAAGTTTTATTAAATATAACAACTATTTAAATAGCTGTATTGTTATTCTTGTATCTACTGACTTGGTACCATGTTAACTGATCCCCCAATATAAATCCACCTTATAATCTTGGATAAATTTTTATTTAGTACTGGAGGGCAATATTTTAAACTATTATTGATGCAACTTTCCTATTTTTCAATTGGGAATTTTATGTCTCTAGGTATCTCAGCTGAGACCAACTTCATTCTTGAAATCTTAGTGACATAAACTTTGATTCTCTAATTTCATAGCCTAGGGTATTCCAAAATCCTTACAAAATTTTTGCTAAACATCTGAGGGCCTTCATCACTCTTGATCTTTTACTTCCTTGTGTCTTCTGTCTTTGTATTATTTACTTCAACAAGGCATTCATCTGCCTTTTCAGCTTCACAACAGAATTCCTTCCAACCTCACATCCTTCACATTGATGAACTGGTAGATTCTTGGGAGAGTCATGGGGAGGGTAATGCTGCTCCACCTTCTTGGAGGGGAGATGTCGCATAGGATGCAGCTTCCTACATCTTATTGACACTACAGTCAGCGTCTTTCCTGTTGTCACCATAGCCTCTGGACGTCACTTCTACAGAGTGGAGTGGCCTTCATGTTACCCCATATCATCAGGAACAGGTTATCTTTTTTTGAAGATTTAACAACCAAACATCATCCATGTTTCAGTGGAAGAGCTGGGGATACGCCTTCTACCTTGAGCCTTTATCAAAATGTTTCGACTGAAACACATGTGTGTGATCCAGGCTTAGCCCAGTCTTCATCAGACAGTGATAACTAATTCAGCCTACACTAACAATTAAACTTGAAACTTACTAAAGCTCGATAACCTCCAATGGCATGGTCTGTGACATATTTCAACGTTTCCCTTTTCCATTTCAACATCTTGAGAGGTTTCTAGGCCTCAAATCAAATCTGTCTGGGCCAAAGCCCCTGCTTTCTCCCTCATCCTACTCTAGACCATCAACATACTTTGAATGAAGGAACATGGGAAAGAAGGTCAACTGTCACCAACTCAGCACCTCCATACTGTGCTGCTGGGTCTGGACTGCTGGTGTGAAAACCCTATGTACTGGCTCCAGCCTGCATGGGGCTTCTGAAGAGCGGTTGTCCTCAGCCCTCCCTGGGCCTCAGATCCTCACAGATGTTCCTCTATTTTCAGATATGTCAGGGGCACAGCCCATTCCTGTGTCAAGTCTGCACAGAATTCCTCTGTGGATTGTTGTCCTGTTCAGGGAACGAGTCAGATAATGAAAGAGCTGGAAAGAGATTTGTGAGTATATTATTTATTTATTTTTTCTTAGAAACTAGAAATTTACATTTTGATCTTCTCAAATCATAATTAAAAGTAAAATAAATATATCATATAACACTTTTTGTTTTCATAGGATTTTCACATCTACAAAGGATGATGGAAAAATATGGTAAATATTAAAAGGTTTTTACAAATTTATTACAGTAAAAGACACATTATCATTAATCCTCCTTAACATACTTCCCCTTGCTTTGAACACACTTACCCATTGTTTTTGCCACTTTATGAAGCAGTTTTGGATGTCATTCATTAGGTATGTCTTTATAAGGTACGACCAAAAATACAGTGAATGTTACTGCCGATTGCCATCCTACAGAAAGGCAGGGTTGTAAAAATATTGCTATGTATTTTCATCCACCTTATTCATTGGATCTGTCACTGTGCAATTTGTGGCTCTTCCCTGTAGGGAACAGGGAAAGGGGACGTTACTAGAACCTTTTCAGTAAGTCCTAGTCTCCTGTGATCCACGACAGCACAAGGTGGATTAACTTATAATACAGGAAAGGTAGAAAAAATGAGACTTTGAGAAGAAGCTGAGCTTTGGGCCTGATCAGTGATGCTCTGGACGACAAAGAGGAAAGCCTTTGAGCTTGCCACACCTTTATTCAGGACACTGGGAGAAACAGATGACTGGGGAAGGGGGTAGCTGCAGTGGAAATCCTAGAACAATAAGGAACTATGCAGATGAAGATTTTGTTCCTCCCAGGATGTCTTCAGCTGGTGTAATCTTGTCCTGGAACATCACAGCATCACCAGAACATTGAGGTTTTACCTGTGACTGGAGGCCAAAATGGAGTTATGTCTTGAAATATCATAGCTGGCCTGTAAGCAGGAGAACTAGGCCTAATCAAATGATCCCTCCCCTCAATTATGTAGAATTGCACCAGACACTTCCCGAAAGTCAAAGTGATCATAAAAGATATACATTTTGAATTACTTTAGAACATCAAGGCAGCCACAACAGCGCAACTAAAGATACGCACGCACACGCACACAATACACACACACACACACACACACACACAATAAAAAGACCTTTAGAACTTCTTCAGAAAGAGGTAAGAGTGATAGGATAAGTGTGTTTGAAGTCAAGGGAAATATTTTGAAGGGAATTAATGGCATTTCAAAATTTAAACATACACTATTTTTCAATCACATCTTTAAAAATCTTTAGAAGATTTGAGTTAGATATGATATAAATTTTCTTCCTATTTTGTGCATGAGAAAATTTTCTAACATTGAGATGATATGTGAGACCTTTTCAGTATATTAATGGTAGATTTGATACACTCTGAGACTAGTAATATTTTCTCCTCATTGAGGTCACTGCTCTTCTATTTCTAGTGATTATAGTAACTTCCCATAGGCTTGAGGGGTGAGGGGCACGTCCGTGCAAATGAAACTCAAGGTGGTGGGCCAGTGTGAATGTTTTTGTGATCCTCTCTCACACACACACACACACACATGTGCCACACACATATGTGCACACAATTCTCCACATGATTTGGGATGTTTGTATAATTTTTGTTCCATTTCTCCTTTTCTTTTCATGCCATAAATATTTTAAATTTCCAGTTCCTATTATAATGGAATTCATTTTTAGAACAGTTTTAGCTTTATAGCAATATAGTAGCAGGTACAGAGATTTCCCATACACTCCCTACCCACACATGCCTGGCCTCCCCTCTTATTAACCTCCACCAATAGTGGTCTCATCAATAAAGCTACACTGATGCATTTTTTCACTCACAGTTCACAGTGTATGTTAGGGCTCTCGTACGGTGTTGTATATTCTATGGCTTTGTGCAAATATATGACATGTATCCACCATTATAGTGTCATACATAATATTTTCACCACAGTAAAAATCCTCTGTCTTCTTCTTATTTATCCCTTCTCTCCTTTAACCTCTGGTAGCCACTATCTTCATGGTTTTCCTTGTCTAGAATGTTGGAATCATATGTTGTGTAGACTTTTCATATTGGCTTCTTTTATTTAGTAAAATGCATTTAAGGTTTCTCCATGTCTTTTTGTGGCTTGATAGCTCATTTCTTTTTAACACAGACTAATATTTCTTTGTCTGGATGGAATAAATCACAGTTTATTTATCTATTAGCCTACTGAAATTTATCTTTGTTCCTTCTAAGTTTTGACAGTTCTGAACAAATCTGCTTTAAATATGCATGTGGTGGTTTTTAGTGTGGACGTAAATTTTCTGTTCTTTTGAGAAAGTACCAAAGAGCACAATTGCTGGGTCATAAGGTAAAATTATGTTTAGTTTTATAAGAAACTGCCCAATTATATTTCAAAGTGGCTGTACCATTTTACATTATCACCAGCAATGAATGAGAATTTATGTTGCTCCATATTCTCACCAACATTTGGTGTTGTTAATGTACTGGATTTTGTGCAATAGTAGGTTATTATTGTTTTAATTTAGTGATGAAATATGATATGGAGCATCTTTTCATATTGTTATTTTCCATTTTAGATCTTCTTTGGTGAGACGCCTATTAAGGTCTTGGGCACACTTTTAAAATTAGGATCTTTTCTTATTGTGGCATTTCAAAAGTTCTTTGTATATTTTGACTGAGAGTCCTGTATTATATATGACTTTTGCACATATTTTCTCTGTCTGTGGCTGGTCTTTACATTCTCATGACAGTGTCTTGCTCAGAGCAGAAAATTTGTAATTTCCTAGATTTTCTTTGATGTTATCTTCTAGGAGTTTTATAGTTTCATGTTTTATTTTTAGAGCTGTGATCTATTTGTAAATTTTTATCACCTTCTTTTTGAAGGGTACCCATAGATATATATTTTAAAGTTATATTTGTAACAGAATCACCTAGTATGCTTATTAAACTTAAGATTCCTTTTCTACTCCAGACTTTCAGGTTGTCTTCCCACATTATATGGGCATATTGGTTTTTGTGTTTACAAACTTTACAAGAATCTCAGGTGATTCCTATGGTAGTTGGGATGGTACCTATCATCAGTTTTCACTATTAAGTGATTGGAAGCTGAATTATAACTATAATTTTTACTGGAGATGATCTGGACAGTGGTTAGTCATAAGCATATTGTAACCTAGAGTATGAACCAAATGTCTTCCAAAGGCATTTTCTCCACAGATAACAAGGACACAGTCTCTCAATTGCTTATAGAATTTAACTGAAAGAACTGACATTTGAATACAAAGTATCATAAAATGCAAACAGACAGATTTTTAAAATGCTTTCATATCATCACAAGTTTGAATTTATGCTTTGGGTTATGATGCATTTATAAATGATGTTATCGACCGTATGGAAGGAACAATTTTAATACTATGGATTATAATGTGCTTTTTAGGACTCAAAAGAGAAGACACTTAGAATAATGCACCAGTGCAATAGTTAATATCCTTTTAAAATGTTGATGAATAAGCATGTGTTTGATGATAAAACTTGGAAAAAAGTCAGAGACTGAATAGTGACACAACAACAATGATAAAACTAATAATAGATTGGCTGTCCAATTAAGCTAATTTTCATGATCCACTGATATTTTTAGGAATTCCCAGCTACTTTTCCCCCTTTTATTTGTAGGATAATTAGATTCAGTCACCTAAGGCAGAATTCTGTATTTTTATTACTCTCCTTCTCTTCCTCTGCCTGTTGTGAGGAGGAAAAAAAGTCTGTGGCTCTTCTAAGAAGACAAAATGGAAAGTGGAAGTGAGAAATATACAGGACATCCACTGGATAGTTCACAGAATTGGCAAAGAATCTGATCGACCTTGCCCTAGCAAGGACAGCACAGCCTGGATTGCCAGTCGCAGGAACCTCTAGCTGCCCCAGGACAGGGCCATATGATGATCTGAATCTGATTGTAACTGCCCCACTTTTTGATTACCTTTCTAGGGTCTCATGCCTGAGAGCCTCCATGGCCTGGGGGTGGGTATTATGACTAACAATAAGAGCAGGACCACCTAGCATTTGCCTCTTAACTCTTTTCCAAGAACAGGGAGTAGTCCTTAGACATCTAAAGAAGACTTCAGTGCTAAAAGAGCGTACTTAAACTCATCTCTTTCCTTACTCCGTGTTAGAAAGCAGTCGGTTAGGTTATAACATGTGTCATAACATGGCTTTCCTTCCTTCTTTCTCACTTACCTTGTCTCCTTACTTTACCACCTTGACCTGATCTCACATCTCCAGATTTGCTTGTGAGGGAATTTAGGCAAATGCTGTCAGTCTAGCCCTCATTCCTGGCTCCTTATTTCTCTACTTCATGAAGATAAATTTTCTCTGTGAGAATCCTCTGTGAGGACTCCAGTTTTTACCCCTTGAGTAGATCTGCAAATAGTTCAGAGATATATGACCTCATTGTGATTTTTTTTTTTTTGTACCAGGGATCAAATTCAGGACCTTCTGATTGTAAGGCAGGCATGGTGCCACTGAGCTAAATCCCCGGCCCTCATTGTGATCAATCTTGAGTAGACCTGTATAGATTTCATTTACGGCCAAAGCAAGAGGAAGGCTAGAATTCAAAATGAAATTCTGTCCATGAAAAGCTCTTAAAACAAGTGTATATTAGGTGAGCCAAACAGAAAAAAAGTGAAAACAAAAATTTTACATAAAAACACCTAAGAAGAAAGGTGAACTTTACCACCTACTTCAAGTTGATTCTAGATCAAAGATGCTTCAGATTTTCAACACATTCTCTTCATAGGAATACACTTATTAATAGGAAGCAACACTGGTAATGCTGCAAGTTTCCCCTAAGATAGAATTTCATTAATTTTAATTAAACTTTTTCAGATGTTCATGGATTTTGAAGTTTTTATTGATTATTTTTCCTTGAATAATTTCTAGACACCATGATCACTGAAAGCACCTCATGTTTTGGCATTATATTTGGAAACTACAAGAGCAGAGACTCCTGGTGCTCTAGGCTGCATTAGCTCTGCTTCTCGGTAGCTATAGCTATAGCAGACCTTCTCTGTGCACCAGGAATCATCCACACTAAGATCCCACAGGTTCACGTCTCTTCTTTCTTCATTGCTTTCTCTGGAGGCTCCCTCCACTCACAGGTACACATGGCTGGGGCATTGGGAGATTTAATGCTTCTGGGAGCAATATACAAACTATAGATAAATGCCCAACATCCCTTCCTCAGAGTTCCAGTTCTGAGACATACTTTACATGGTTCCTTATAGGCTTAAAATCAGCTCAGGCACACAACTATTGTTAGGTTTTGGGCCTTCTCTGTCTCAATCTTTTCTTTTCTCCGTCTCGATCTTTTTGGTTAGTCCAGTGTTGACCCCAAGGATCATTCCCCAAAACATACCTGCAACCATTTTCTTATGTCAGATTCTGCATTTTGGGCATGCAACATAGACACACTTACAGGTTTAGATATAGATATAGATACACAGGGCAATTTTCTGAACTTTTACATAGTTAAGGCTTTTTGAACTGTCTTTAAGTAAAAATCCAGAATCCAGAAAAAACAATAGTTCTTGGAGATGTAGGGAGTCTGTAAGAAGGGTGGTGTGAGAAATTCTTACAGTATTTGACTTGAACCAGAACCAAGAGTGCAGGCTCAAAGTTCAAGTTCAGCTGCTAGAATGGAACTTGCACAAAATTCTTTCCTAATTGGCCTCAAAGAGATTTCCTTGGAAGGAACAGAAGCATTGTCAGCATTGATCATTCCCATATGTTCATAGTTTCCTAGACAATGGCCAAGATAAGGACTGAATGATTTAATAGGTGTTTATGTGGTTTAAAGTGCTTAATTATGGAAAAAGGGAAGGTAGGGTGGGTGGATGGTACATAGTAAAACATAAATTCTGAAGAGAAACTGATGCATGTGGTTTGAGCATTAATGATGAGGTTGTACATGAAGATTTTATAAGAGAACTAGGGATTTCTTTTGTTCCCTGGGTTAGTCAACCATGCTGAGAACATTGTTCTTGGTTCTATGTGTATCCAGGATATATAAAGCCTCTTAGCAGCCACACACATGATAAAGCACTTGGACTTTGGCTCTACAAAAACATGAAATAGGATTGCATTCAGTTGCATGTAATACAAATGATGCTTTTCCACGTTTGGGGTGTGGCTTCTTTTCCTTTGCCATCATATAGCTATTCTATCTCTAGGCATTGTATCTGAATTTCCAGCCACAAGTATGTGGGGTGCCCAATGTGGTGGCACATGCTTCTAAACTCAGCACTTTGAGAGGCTGAGGCAGGAAAATTGCAAATCGGAGCCCAGCATGCATCACTTAGCAACTTAGCAAGAACCTGTCTCAAAAACAGTAAATGAATAAATATAAAAGGGCTGGGAATTTAGCTCACTGTAAAAGCACAGGGTTCGTTCCATAGTTATACATAAAAGATGTGTGTCAGGTGAATCTGTCCTTTTTAAAACAGAAAAATAGACTTTCCCTTAGGGTCATCCAACAGACATTTGTTTAAATCTCATTGGCTAGAACTAAGAACTCTAAGAAAGATCTGCCTGAAAATTCTAACTAAAGCTGAAATTAAAGTTTTAGCTTGTGCTTATTCTGCAAAGTGTGAGGTGGGAAATATTTTAAACCAGGCCTGTAGAAAATCAGAATTCTAGTAATCAGGAAAAGGGAGAGAGACCTTTTTAGACAGGCAACTCACTGAAAGTACCACAGTAAGAACCTGGGGAAAAACTGAGAAATTTAACTTAAAAATAGAAGAAGAAGGAAACAGAATATTTGAAGGAAGAAGAAGAAACTTTGATTTAGGTGGGTAGCCTTCTTTCATCTGTTTCCTGGCTCTCATTTGTTTATTTCCTTTACTTTACACCCCAACTCCTACCACAGAATCTAGAAAGGAGAGAGAATAAGATGAAAATAAATTATGTAAGGCTTACTTTCTAAAAAGGCTTGACTAATCTTAGTTGTATCCATGTTTGGGTATTATTTGTTGTCTTGATCATTCAACAATAGCACAGCTTCCATAATTAATGGAAGCATAATATTATTCCTTTTGTCAATTTAAAAATTAAAGTTTACAAATAGTACATCCTATGGAGACAATAAAAGAATCTGGGCATTGAACTGACATCAGAAATATTTGAAACTCTAGGCAGAGGAGCAGAGGCCCCCAATGCTGAGGAGGTGAGCCTTTCAGGCATATACCACAACCCTAAGGGCTGAGGAGCAGAGTCCATCAGGCAGCACTGAGGAGGTGAGCCTTTTGGGCCACAGAACCACTGCCCCCAGTGCAGGGAAGCAGAGGCCCCCATCGCTCAGTAGCTGACCCATTCAGGCCACTGAACCACCATCCCCAGTGCCCTGGAGGTGAGCCCTGCAGGCGCCAGCACCACACATCCCTCCCCACACCCCATCTTGAAATGAGGAGACACATAAACAAGTCTCAAAACCAGACTTTCAGATCACCCAAAGCAACCCCAAAGGGCAAGGAGATGGAACAATCTGATACTCAACAACCTGGACTCGCTAAACTGCCAACAAAAGAGGATCTGGAAAACATGAAATCAGAAATAATTTCTCACATAATAGAGGAGATTGTGCCTGTAGTGAAAGATATGATTAAAAAATCTAGAGAGGAACATTAAAAAATAGAGGAGCAAAGAAACATGATGGAATTCCAACATAGGAAACAGATGGAATCCATAAAACAGATGCAAACAGATTTTCAGGAGATTAAAAACTCTGTTGAAAGTTTATGGAGGGGTGAGACAAGCAGCTTGAAGCTCCAAGGCCATCCCAGGCCCCACCCACACCAGGGTGAGGTCTGCTTAGCTATGAGGGCCCCTCCAAGGCCCAGTCCTCCCCACCCACCAAGCACGCCTCTGGTCTTCTGAATTTTCTGCTACCTGGTCCCACACTACAGAGGCATAGGGGATTATAAAGACCCTTATCCTGAGCACCACAAGATACAGCAGAAGTTAGTAACAGAAAGAGGGCTTCTCAGGCTCCTCGATGAAAACTGAAGCTCAGCAGAAAAGTAGAGAATCTCTACAATAAAGGCACACCAGACCACTGTACTTGGTCTGCTCCTAGCTTACTAAGACTCATTGACTCTTATATGCACATGGATTCCTACATTGCCTACTGTGACAGCAGAGACATACCCTGAAGGAGGCCCATAATTTTTACTTTTTGCTATTTGCAAAAAAGAGAAAAAAATTTTTTTTCTCTTATTTTTAATTCTTAATTTTTACTTTTTTCTACTCTTCAAATTTTTACTTTTCTTTCTTTATCTTTTCTTTCTCTCTCTCTATCTCTCTCACTCATTCTCTCGCTGTCCCACATTGCTCCTCATCTCCCCATTTGTTCCTTTCTGCACTGAAGTCGGATTTCTCCCTTATTGTTCTTTTCTTCTCTTCTTCCTTCTCTTGATTATCACTAGGTTTAAAGGAAAGTAAATACAGTATCTAGCCTTCCTGTTGCTGTTAGGTGATTCTTTTCACATCTTTGTTCTTTCATTCTGCCTTTTCCTCTTGCCTTTAACAACTTCTTAGAGTTTGTGTGATCTTCCTGTGTCTTCTGGCCTCACCGCTAATCTTTCCTGATCTTTCTACCTGTCCCTCCTTCCCCAACTCCTTTTAACTCCCCAACCTGAAGGGGAAACATGATATATTGAAGAGTTTATTCATTATAAACTTATGTTGGGTTGGTCCTGGGTTTTAATTTAACTCACATAGTTAAATGTGATAGATTAATAACTACCACAAATTGTCGTTTTCTAAGCTGTGCTTGATGCTATGGTATTGCTGACTATGTCATTTGGGCTAACATGTTGTGATTGATCTAATTAGTCTTCCTTCCTGGTATAAGGAAAATAAAATAACCTCTGAGTCATTAGAGTCTCAAAACCCAAACACAAGCTATATCTTGAAGACACTGCTGAAAAGCAATCATTCCACAAAGGTTTTAAACACAAGCAACAAAGATACATACATTAAGCAATTCTGAAATATCAACCCAGGAATTAAACCAAGGACAGTACCAAAAACAAAAATGAGAAGACACTTAAGCAAAGCACAAATGCAGGCTTCCATGCCACAAAAAGGAAATTCTGTGGGAAATGAGGTGGAAACGTCTAATAAGCAACTACTTGGACACCCTGAACTGGTAACACAGGAAGTAACAAAGTAGATGCATGAGGCTCCAGAAAAATTCAAAACAGAAATGATCTCTGAGATGAATACAGAGATGGTGATCAGAGTGAAAGACATGATTAGAGGCTCTACAGCAGAAACAGATAAGAAAATAGATGAGATCAGAAACATGCTGGAAGCCAAGAATGCCCAACATAAGAAAGAAATGGAATCCATGAAACAGATTCAGACAGATATTCAAGAGATTAAAAACTCCATTGAAAGCATGCAGAGCAGACTAAGATAATCTTAAGACAGAATATCAGATATAGAAGACAGGATAGGGGTTAAGACCATGAAAACAGAGATTTCTTAAAGATAGTAAGGGACCATGAGAAATCAATCCAACAGCTGCTAGATGATGCAAAGAAGAATAACATAAGACTGATAGGAGTCCACAACAAAAAAGGAGAAAGTATAATTGACAAAAAAAATCTCTTCACAGAAGTAATAGTAGAAAACTTCCCAGACAGAGGTGGACATACACATAAGTGAGGCATATAGAACTCTAACTAGCCATGACCAAAAAAAATCTACACCTAGACATATAATAGTCAAGATCCCAGAAACCCAAAAGAAGAACAAAATTCTACAGGCAGTTAGAGAAAAGAAACAAATCATCTACAAAGGAAAGCCAATCAGAATCACAGCAGATTTCTCATCACAAACCCTCAAATCAAGGAGAGCCTGGAGTGAAGTATTTCAAGCCCTAAAAGAAAATAACTTCCAACCTAGACTGTTGTATCCTGCAAAATTATCTTTCAAAATCGATGGGGAAATTACTTTCACGACAAAGAACACCTGAGAAATTTCATGAACACCAAACCAGCACTCCAAACAATTTTAAGCAATATCCTAGAAAAAGACAATGAAGGT
>NW_004624813.1:4304293-4326195 GCF_000247695.1 Heterocephalus glaber | reverse complement strand
CTGATTTTAACCTCTGGTGACAAATGACTTTAAGTGACTTATAGAAGCTACAGGCGAATTCACAAGTCCCCTGTTTCCATTCACCAATCTTGTACATCAAAGAGCACACTGCAGCCCTCTTCTTATCAGATAGTATCAAGAGAGCAGGACGACTTTAGCCAAAATCAAGCCCACCGGCCCACCACAAACATCACAGATGTGCATAATGAGTCGTATCTCTCTCACCACCCGTAGACTCATTGGGTCACGGTCCTCTGATCCCAAAAAACGGTAAATAAGAAAAGTAGGAAAACCTGTTTTTCTCCCGTGAGAATTTTACGACATCTCTTAAAGTTTTCTGGCATTCTTTTAACAGACTTGTGAAGTTTCCCAGAAACGACTTAATTTTCTCAGCTAACAAACTTCTTGTGATCTATTCTCACAACTAGATAGCTAAATTCTACAATTTCCCACACTCTCTACTGTTTTTCTACACAAATTCAAAACCTCTTTACAGATTCATGCTTTTGTGTGTATTTGTTGAATTAATTTCTTGGAACTGAGTCCCTGTGTCCACATTTCATTTTTTGTAAAATATATTTACTTCTTTCTTTGCTCATAGTAATTTTTTATGGTAATAGTAAAGCATCTATCATCTCTCTTAGCACTTGGAATAGTGTTGCACAGTGAACAGAAGCTCTATGTGCATTTGAAAATAACATTATTCTTTCATTATGACCAAACCATGCTGACTGTCTTATTCTCCACAAGAGGCACATGGAAAAGCCTTGCTAACCAGCAAAGATTTCAAAATTTTAACACATGAAAGTCCACCCCTCTTCTTCATCAAAAACATCCATATTTGCCTGTATACATTGTACCATGTGATCTGAAAAGCAAGAAATATAGATTCCATCTAAGTATTCTGTTCCACATCTTTGAGTAGAACATAAAATGAAACCTGTAGTTTTAGGACTTTATTCCTTGAAGTCTTCATAGTGCTAATGATTGAAATAGGTGACAGTAGATCCAGGAATAACTATTAAAACTGGAGAATTGTCCCCAAAGGCTCATATTAGGTTAGGAACACATCAATGCGTAGAGACTTTATTACAGCTTTTAAGAGTAAAACCAAGATTTTAAAGAATTGGTTGCTATTATTTTGCAGAGTTTCCAAACTCCATATGCTTATTTATTTTATACTCTCCTGAAAATCTCTTCCATTCTTTCCCTATTTTTCATACCTGCAGCTAACGCTGTAGGAGAATATTACAGTAGTCAATCATTATCTGATTTCAAGTATGAAGCTCTTTCATTATCTCCACTAGGTGAATTCTTTCTGTGTGAACAGCATGTTTCTCTTTTAAATTGCTGCCAACAGTGACTATCTCTAGGTGTGAAATTTAGATTGCATTTATCTGATGTTGAGGGAACAAATTTCCTATTGCTTCAGGGTTGTAATGTGGAAAAGAAATTATACAGTATTCATCAGGAAGATTGATTACTGTAGAATGAGTACTGGTCACTCACTAGATCTCTTCTTTGAATGCTTGTTACTCTCCCATTACACACACGCATACATACATACACACACACACACACAATCTACTTGTGTTAATGCCTGGTTCTATGAGGTATTATTATTTCATCATGTCTTTATATTTGATAGCTAAGTTATTTTCCACAGAGTTTTAAAAACCAAGTTTCTGTGGGGAGAAATACCACATGCCTTTATGGTATAATAAATAGCTGTTAGCTGAGAAAGTTGCCTTCCAATTACCAGTGGAAAAGGATATATTATTTGCAACAGTTGCTCTTTGAAAATTCTATAGATTATATTGATATAACTTTATCTAGTATTTCAGCAGAATTTACAGTAAAATCACCTCATTGGCTGTTTGTACACCCTTTGATTAACAAGCTTATAATCAATCAGTGAAGTAAACTAGAAATAGTCATGAAAAGTTACAAAAGATATGGATAATTTCCTCTGAATAATAAGCAATTAACTGTAAATCAAAGCTTTTAACCCAATTGTAAGGAAGGTATTTTGAAGGATTGATTCTTTTGTATAATTGAGAAAAAATAGAAACCAGATATAAAGACAAGTTGCTTTCTATTCTATTTTTAAAAAGCAAGTGAATATTTAATTTTTAGGTTAGGTTTCAGGACCACTTTTAAAAATCTGATGGAAACTATGCCCCTTTTTTCTAGAAAAATACATACGCATAAGGTCACTATATGAAAAACATGATATTCCATATGGCTGGTGTCCCTGAGGGTTTTGCATTGCTGACTTTCCATCCTAGGGACTGAAGTTTAGAAATTCTGCCTGGTTTATTCTTGACTGTGATCTTTGGCAAAAATTTGTTGGAAGTCAAACTAATCAAGATTTTATTCTCTGGCCTAGTATATCCACTACCCCTGAAGAAAAGAGGGCATTTTGAGATGATGTAAATCAGTAGAGAGTAGTAATGTGGGTGTCAATGAACCTGGGAAAAATTCAGTGGGTTTTCTTAGAATGTCATACTCACTTACAGAAGGAACAATGAGGAACAATTTTATCCATAAAATAAATTCTGTATATATATGGCATATTCTTATTCTTATTTCCCCTTCCCCTCTTCCTCACCCCTTTTCCTTGTTCCCTTAGACTACTTTCTAATTGCTAGGGATCCATTCCCTTACCTCTTTCTATCAATTCTATATCATTTTTTTTGTACTTTGCTTCAGTCAGATGAGAGATATCATATGGTATTTAAGCTTTGTGTCTTATTTACTTCACTCAATATTATATTTTCCAGGTGCATCCATTTTCCTACAAATGTCTCTAATTTGCCATTTTTTATAGCTGAGTATTGTTCCATTATATATAGATAACACATTTTGTTTATTCAATCATCTGTTGATGGGTATACAGGCTGCTTTCAGGAATTAGCTATTTGGAATTGTGCTGCTATAAATATTGGTATGCAAGTACCACTGTAGTATAATGATTTAAGTTCTTTGGGGAAGATACCAATAGGGTGATAGCTGAATCATATGGAATTTCTAATTTCAGTTCTTTGAGAAATCTCCATACTGATTTCTATAATGGGTGTGCTAGTTTACATTCCCATCAACAATGAAGAAGGGTTCATTTTTCACCACAGCCATGCTAGAATTTATTATTTTTTTATTTCCCAATGATTTCCATTCTTTCCAGACTAAGGTGAAATCTTACAGTTGTTTTAATTTGCATTTCTCTAATAGCCAGAGATATTGAAAAATTTTTCATACATCTGTTGACCATTTGTAAATGCTATATGTCATAACATGAGCTAAGTAAGACAAATAACACAAAGACGTATGAAAAAGGAAATAGGGGAACTGCTGGGGAAAGGGACGTGGGAGAAAAGGAAAAGGGGGAAAAAACCCAACAAGTTGTCATATGTACATGTGACAACTCTCAAAATGATTGTAAACTGCATGAATTGCAGACATATACTAGTAAAATTGAAAAAAATATTGACTATTCCAAGTAAAAACATACCTCGTGTTTTGATACAATTTTGCACTGACATTAAGTCTTCTGTGGCTAGCTTCACTGAACATTTTAAATTTTCCTGAATATGATATATTTTGAAAATGTAATTGAA
Organism: Heterocephalus glaber; assembly: GCF_000247695.1. The sequence goes on along the minus strand of NW_004624813.1, from coordinate 4,322,578 downwards.
TTATTCCTAGCTAGCTCAGGAATGAAAAGAGGGAAGAAAATGGTTCTTCATTGAATTTTGACTTTCTTCTTGATTATATTTGCAGGTGTTGAGCAATTCAACTAACCCAAATAAAACTCAACTAAATAAGACTATTAAATCTACCAAATTTCTTTGAGTGCCTTAGACACATCCAGGCAAGAGGACATCCTTAAGGTAACACTGCTTCTTCATAAATAATTCCTTTTCCTCACTTTTACTTCCAAGCAATAGCATCTGCTCACATTTTTCCACATTTTTGAAATGACTTTTTCTAGCTTTGATGTATAAATGCAGGGATTACTGAAAGAAATAGTTCTGAAAATTGTTGATAGGGAAATGAAGGAAAAGTTAGATATATTCATCCCAATTAATATGTTTCTTCCATTAAATTTATCTTTTGAAACTTACTTATAAACAAGATACTCTACTTAGAATCTATATTTGCATCTTCTCATTTTTCTTCAAAGACTTCTGATGGATGGGTTATTTTACAATTTAGGAGGCCATCTTGGTCTTTTTTCTATTACTATGACAAAATAAATAAGGTTGGGTAGTTTATAAAGAGAAGAGGTTTATCAAGATCGCAAGTTTGGAGGCCAAAAGACCAATATTGTTTGACCACATCCATTTGGCTTCTGTGAGGACCTGGTGGCAGACGGCATCTCAATGACAAGAGTGTGTGCGAAAGAGATGGCATGGTGATATAGGAAACCAGAGAGATTCAGGGGTCAGGTTTTCCACAGCAATCTACCCATGGAAGCCAACTTGAGTGGCCTATGTGCTGTGTCAAGCCCTGAGGGCAGCACCCTAATGGTGTGATTACTTCTCCTTAGACCCCACCTCTCACAGCCTCCACCACCTCAAGCTGCCACGCTGAGGACCAGGCTTCCAGCACATGAGTCTCTGGGGCCACATTCAGACCACAACAGAGGCTTGACAAAATAATTATGAGTAGTAGAAAGAGGACTTGGAACTCAGGTTTCTTGGTTCTCACTACTATGCACCTTCCAACTGTGACAGGGAGCCTTCTTCAAGCACTCAGTGCCTTGTGTTCAGAAACATATTGCTGCCTTGTTTGCTTTTGAAGGAAAATAGTCTCAATATTACTGAGGTTGTGAAGTTAAAGCATTTCAATTCTAATTTTTACCAATGCATCCAATATTATAGAATATATTTTTAACAGAATTTTGTGAATTTTTATCAGGACTGATCACAATAAAGCTGATTTCCAATCCTTAACTCGGTCCTTTTTCATGATGACTCAGAAGTATTCCCTTCCCCATTCCTGCAGTATCATAAGGAAGAAACAAAATACACAGAGAATGTCCTTGGTTTTACCTATTCCCATTACAGAGACCAATACTTTATTTAATAGATGAGCTTTGTCAAAATGTTTTGAGGAAGATAGAATTTCTTTAAAAGGGAACATGAGAGTTGGAATTAGGTTGTGTGCCATGTACATTTAGTCCAAAACAGAAGAATCTATTTCTTTTTTCCTGCCTTTTGTTACCCTGCCTGCATTATGCAGTAATATTAGATTTATTTCTTTAACCTTGAACTCAGAAAATACCTGAGTCATTAATTTCTTGGGGAGGAAAAACACTTTCTTAAAGTAGCAACTCATTTGATAAAATTTTCCAGTCAATCAAGTCTGTTGAGAAATACATAATACATTTTCACTATAAATAATTTCAACCTGAATTTTGAAGGAGACAGTCAAACTATAGCACTCTGTAATTAATTTTTGTTTCCCCACAAACTTCAGTGCACTATGTAGAAGAAAATATTAGGTCTTTTCTATGGACTGAATTCTCTCTGTCTCTCTCTGCCTCTCTCTGTCTCTCTCTCTCTCTCTCTTTCCCTCTCCCTCCCTCTCTCCCTCCCCCTCTCCCTCTATTCATATCTAAGCCCTAACCTCCAATAGTGTCCCCTTGGGACCAAGTCTCTAATGCATGGGCCTTTGGGAGGACATTCAAGAACAAAATTCTATGCATATTCTAGATATTAATACTCTGTTCAGTAGCTAGCTAAGGAGAAGTAATCACACCATTCTGAGGGTGTCTCTTTACTCTCCTGATTGTTTTCCTTGCTGCACAGAAGCCTTTTAATCTGATTTAGCTGCATTTGTTAATTCTTGTTATCATTTTCTGGGCTATTGGTATCTTATTCAGGAAGCCTTTGCCTGTGCCTATGGCTTAAAGTGTTTCCCTGTGTTTTTTCCTTCTAGCTTACTTAACACCAACATTCTCTTACACGCACGCAGGCACAGGCACGTGCACGCAGACACACACACACACACACACAGACACACACACACACAGAGGTATAACCAGACCAATAATGGGAAAATGAATTGAACAGACATTTTTCAAAAGAAGTACAAATGGCCAATAACTATATGAAAAAATGTTCAACATTTCCAGCAGTCAAGGGTATACAAATAAAAATACATTGAAATACATTGAAGAATAGTTACCATCAAGAATATAAAAAATAACAAATACTGGTGAGAATGCAGGGGAAAATGCTGCTAGTAGGAATGTAAATTAGCACACCCACAACAGAAATCAGTATGGAGATTTCTCACAAAATTAAAAATAGAGCTACCATTGGATCAGCTATACCACTCCATGATATATGCCCAAAAGAATTAAAGTCAGCACTCCGTAGGGATACCCACATACTCATGTTTATTGCTGTGCCATAGAAAATAGCCAATATATGGAACTAGTCTAAGTATCCATTGGGAAATGAATGAATAAATAAAATGTGGTGTGTATGCACGATGAAGTATTATTCAGCAATTTAAAAAACATAAAATTTTGTCATTTGCAGAGAAATGAATGGAGCTAGAGATCATTGTGCTGAGCAAAAAAAAGGCACACTCAGATAGCACATTCTCCCTAATATATGGGACCTAAAGAAGATAGCAAGAAAGTAGAAGAGAGACTATTGTTAGACAAGTGGAAGCTTTCATGGATGAGGAGGTGGAAGGGGCAGGGAATAGGGAATGTGGATATAATCAAAATACATTATACACATTGAAACCCCCAATATTATGTGTCTACAGGGGAGAGAGGAACAATTTGGGGAAATGATTAAAGTATGCTATGCGTGAACAAATATGCCAAAATGAAACCCACACATATGTACAACCAATATGCACCAATAAAAAATGTAAAAAAGAACCAAACTTGAGCACAGCCTGGGCAGACTAAATACCATCCTTCAAGCTTAAATTATTTAAAGAATTAATTTAGGATATGCTCAGATTCCCTGAGACAAAGCAGATGTAGATTTTTTATTTCCTTTGTACCCTTTCTCCAGCTACTCTTCAAGTATTATTTGGGTAAATATGAGTGTGTGTGGCCATGCGGAATCATGGTGGAGGGAAACAGTTGCGGTCCTTGGAGTGGTTTCCTTTGGCATCTTGAGGCTCTGGTATAGCCCTGTCTGTCTACCTGGGAATAACTAGATTGCTCACATTTGTAGCTGATGTTTTTGCTCAGGATAATTCAGTATCTGACCTCTCTCAGTTAGGCCCTCCCTCCCCCTTTGCTTCAACCTCTCCTTGGTTCTCACTGATGCTGTAGGCTCCCATCCATTCTGCTACATCCTCCCACAGGAGGCTCCACAGCTCAGCCCCACTGTTTCCATCTTGGAGCTGAGTGACTTCTGAGTCCCATTACTGCTACATTCAAGCCATAAGAGGGGAAAGAAAGATAAATGTCACAGTCTCCTTTTTGTCTGCCAAACTATTCTGTACTGTGCAGTTTGCTTTAATGTGATCTGATCCTGATTGACGGATGAAATCTTTAGTCCACAGAGAAAGCCATGACAAGAGATTTTCACTGACTTCAGCTTTTCACCACTTTCAAGGACAGAGAACTAGTCATTTCCTTTTTATCATATTCTTCTTTCTCCTCTCATATCTTTTCCTAAATTTCCAGAAGTAGGGAAAAACCATAATTATTCTCTCACTTCATCATTCTACTTTTCTTTATTAAAAGAAGCAAATGTTATGGTCTAGAAGTGAGAGGGAAAAGTCTGTGAGCTGAATCTTAAATCTTGATATATTAGTAGAATTTATAAAGAAATGGAAAATATTTTGTTTCTTTCCCTTCTCTTCTGCCTCCTTCCCCTCCCATGACTCTTTCCCAAGGTCCTACATTTTAGGGATATAAAATTTGAAGTTAATATTCTTACACGAAGAATGAAAATCAGTGGCTTTGTATCAGCAAAATTATTTCCCTTTCCTATGAATAAGGCTGCCTATTTTTACTATGGGTGCATGCATGTATTCTGTGTCTTGATGCACAATTTCCCCAAATATGAACCTTACTTCAGTGGGTGTCAGGACTGAATAGATACTACTATTGATCACCGTGAATACATCTTGAACAGGAAAGAGTTCAGGGTTTCAAGATGTTTTACCAATGCTTCAAGATACTTTCCACCAGCTTATCCAACTGGTCCTTACTTCTCTTGGCACTTTTCTTCTGTGAAGTGAGCACATAAGTGATATTCACACAACTCTGATGCTGTGTGAATAATTGTTTCTTTGCACTTTTGAAAAAATCATTTAATGAGCTAATCAACATTTCCTTCAGTTATAACCTTTATTTTGTCCTTCCAGTATGCTGCATGTTTAATTTTTCTGGGTCAATGAACATCCTGTTGGCCATTTTAAAAATAAGTCTGCCTGTCATATTCTAGTTTTGCTTCTTATCAGGATCCTAGTGGGAGAGTTACCTTGGATAAAGCTCCAGCCTGAGCACTATATTTTCCCCTACTACTCAATAACTGTTTCCCTAATAAGTTCAAGGGCTCTAAGAAGATTTCTTAAATCCAGAGTCATTAATGTTTGTCAAATTTAAGATATTTAAATGATCATCATTTCAGTGATTTAGAAGTTAGAAGAATATTTCTTGCCTTCCATTAGTTTGTTTAATTAAAGGGATTATTAAAGTTCCTTAGGCTTGGAATAAACTGAAGAGCTCAGACACAAAGCTTATTTATTAAAAACCACATCATCTAATATATTTTTAGATGTTGTGGTTAAGTTTAGTTCTTTTTTCTTAAAGGTGAATTTTTCCATCAATGATCAAATTGATAAGAAGTAATGATATATAGACATGTACTTCTAGACAGTAATTTGGGGTTCCATCATATAGCAGTGACAGGAAATCCTATATAAAGATGTAAGTGGAAAATGATACCTGACTGATGGCTTTGGGGGGAGTAGGCTGATTGGCACTCTAAGGATAAGACTATTTTGTTCCTTGATGGGAGATTAGTACAGAAATAGATGTGTGAGTCAAACCTCAGCAGAGTAATGATTTCCTGACAAGCACTCTTTCCAAACCCAAAGTACATTAAGTTTAGAGCCAAAGAGCCTTTACATTTTAAATAGTTTTCTCAACTTTTCTTAAGTTTGAGAAAAAAATTGCACTTTTAAGTACACACCACAAAAATAGTTTTCTATATAGTATATTACTCATTGTAGGCCATGGTCAAAGTTAAATAATAAGAGTAAGCTCAATGAGTGGCTCATGGTGCAGCGCTGTGTGACTGCACAACACACCAGGCTGTGGATTAGCCTTTGAGTGGTTGATAGTATGTGCTAATGCAATTCGGAAGAATTCCCAGGACAAAAAGAAAGAGATACACACCTATCCCTTCCATGACTCAGAGACTCAGAGCCATTTTTGATATGTTACACATTTTTCTTTCATTTTTTTCTTTTACAGGTATTTGAAAAAAAAGCTTTTTGACCCCAATAGCTATCAAGCTATTGAAGTAGAATGCAATGAACTGATGTGAAACATACTGTAGCAATCACAAGACTCAGGTGGACAATGTTAGACCCGGCCTAGATATTGTCTACCTGACAGCCAGCTATATCTGTGTTTCTTCTCATGAAGAAAGTACCAGCACCAAACTGTGGACATCTGCCAAACTTAACACCCTCAGTGGAGTGTGCAGAGACATTTCCCATAGTGAGATAGAATAATGTTTTAGACAATTTCATGTCTGACTTAATCTTCATAATGTCTCAGAAACCTTTATGAGTAACTTTTCCAGAAACCTCTATAATCCCACATCTTTGTAGCAATGTATCCTGCTAGGGATTGTCACATTCACTGCCTGACCCACTTTAAATATTTCTGCTCCTAGGCTTTGCATGGGTCTTCCCTGCATAATCCAACAAAGAACTCAACAAAAAGCCCTTCCACTAAGGGCAAATGGAATGCTTACCATATAATGCCAGTTCTGGGTTTTGCTTAGAACCTATAGTTCAGATCTCCAAATTAAACACTTCTTACTCTTGTGATCAGTTGTGTGATTACTCTAAATTAAACTGATGCATGTAGAATTAGATTCCCATGGTCACAATATTAGCATAACGTCTTATTCTTAACTAAAGTTTCAGAATATATTTTTTCATAGAAACAAACATAGATCATCCAGATCATAGAATCAATGAGAACTCTATACAATAGATAAAAGGAGATCAGATAGGGTCTTAATAAACCGAAGAGAGATAATCAGTTGGCTAAGGTTAGACAGATTACCTGGAAGCTTGAATGAGTGAACAGCAATAGGACTGTGGGCAAGGAAGGCAGAATTAAAAGAGAACTAAGGGCCATAAAATTGACAGTCTAGATTCAGGCAACAGATACTGGTTTTTGATGCATGATTCCTAGTGCTAAAGAATGCTTATGATTAAAATAGAAACTATAACGGAGAGGATAATGATCATAATGATTATTGCAAAGCTACAAAGTACCAGGAATATAGGGCTGTGTGTGTGTGTGTGTGTGTGTGTGTGTGTGTGTCCATCCTCTATAAGTACATGGCCTCTATGGCCTTCAGTTCTTGCTTCCATGTGGGTGGCATGACCAAGGCTTTCCCTTTCCCCTCCTATGATAGGGTCCTCTCTGCCCTCTCTCATTTCAGTCGTCACTGAGTCTTTTCATTTTCCAACTCTTTGGCTCAGGCTGTCCTGATTTCTGGAAAGAGGAACTAAGAATCTTAATCTACTTGGCATATTATGGATTTCTTCCAATCTTGATTTTTGCTTTGGCATGATCAGGAAGAAGAAAATCATCATTCGGGATTCTGGGTACCATGACAGTGATATGGGAAAAGGAAGAAGTTATACTATGGGGAAAAAGATTGAAATGTCATTATATAGGCTAGTAATAGATCCTGAGTATTATCCATATTTTGCAACTGAGAGATAAGTTCAAACAGAACAGACACCTTCTCCCCCAAGATAATATTCTAGCATGAGCTGGGGCAAACAATAAATATTTGTTGAATAGTTAGATGTAGTATGCAAAAATTTGAACAGGTCGTGCAAATTCTTTTGGAGGTCACCTGTAGCTTTGCATAACTTCCTGGGCTACCTTCATGTATATATTTTTAAATTATAGGTATAGAAGTCTGTAAGAACTTTTTGGTTCATATCATAGTATCCCACAGCAGAGCTTCCTATAATTTATGTAAATATGGAAGGATGAAAGCCCTGTGGAAATACCAGGATTCCTAAGTTAAAACTCCATTTCTTTAGCCATGTCATCCCATACAAGTAGAAACTAAATAATCTCATTTGTAATGAATAGAGACAAATTTTTTCAAAACAAATTCTAATCCTTCCGTTAGAATATATTGAAATCAGAAACAGGTGTTAAGATGTCTGGACTAGATTTTGTGTGCTTTGCATATAAAATCAGAGCATAGATTCTGCATTCAAACAAGTGAGTTGTAATTCCAACTCTTGCACTGGCCTGCTTTCTAAATCCTGGCAAATAGTTTAACCTTTCTCATCCTGTCTCATCATCTCAAAAACAAGGATTTTAATAATGCCTACCTTTGTAGTGTGCTGAAAGAATTAAATGAGTTATATATGTGCAACACTTATAATAGAGTGTGTCACACAGAAGAACAATAGAAGTGTCAGTTGCTGTTAATAAAATAAAATGTGGAATCTTTTGCTTATCCTTCAATGAAAGCATGCCTGTTAAAGTGCCTGAGGCACCAGCAGGCATTTAAAATTGGAAGCAGAAGGCAGAGAATCTTAATAAGGATCCATGCCAGTGCTAGGCTGGATATTTTATATACATTATCTCACTTAATTTTCAGATCATTCTTGTTTATACAATAGCCAAGATAAAAAGAAAATAATCTTTGGTTAAGATAAGATCTCCTCTGCTTGTAAATGATACAGTCAGATTTTAATCTGGATCTGTCCAATTCTAAAGCCTTTTGTTATGTGACTAGTTTAAGCATAGAAATATTTAGAGGAACTTGAAGTTTGGAGAATGTTCAATTATAGGGTTCCGTGCTAAAAATGTTAAAGTAGCTAATAGAAGATATAATTTGCTTTCCCAAAATAAGTACATTATCTCTCTGGAAAAAAGACTAATTTTCCTTGAAGGGTAGATTTAAATCTTATCAATTTTTCACTGAGGCAGATGGAGGCCAGTATATACCTATAAAATGCAACTTTTAGAGAAATTTTAAGAATTTGAGTATAATATTTTGGAAGTTTAGAATTCTATGGATTGTGATTTAGATTCATATAGTTTACTGCTCTCATTTGTGCCTATAGTTAAAAAATAAAAGATCCTAATTTTCAGTGTGGATATGTATCCATTGTATTACTCATGATCTCTGTGTGTTTCTCAGCCTTAATCTCTCTTCTTTTGTTTCATTTTAGTCATGAGGGAGTCTTAGTTGTGTGCTGTGTTTTAATGTCTAGGTATATGTGTATGCGTGTGTGAGCATTTTTGCTCGTCTTGTGCCTCAATTTTTGTTAATATAACTATCTGTTCCCTTTCCTTATCCTCACTTTGTTTCTTACATCTATCTCTCCCTTGACCACTATATAGATCTAAAGTCTATTTTATTTATACATGCCTATTATATGTTTCCTTTTCTTAATCTATAAAAATTAATAGATATTTTCTTTAAAACGTTTACACATGTCACTTTATGATATTTTTTCTTTTAATGACATGTGTTAATCTGGTATTAATTACTATATTGGTCAATTTTCTTATTACTGGAACAAAATACCCACACTTGCAACTTTTGCAGGAGAGGTTTAACTTGAGTTCATGGTTTCAGAGGGTTCAGTTCATAGTCAGCTGGCTCCAAGGAAGAAACATCATGCCAGAAGAAAGTTGCTCAACTCATGGTGGTCCAAAAGCAGAACATAGAGGAAGAATGCCAAGGAGAGCTGTCCCCTTTAAAGTCATGCCTACAGTGACCCATCTTCTAACTGGGCCCCACCGTGCATTCAAACATGAACGTCAGTGTCTCAATCCACTGATGAATATATTGCCATCAGGATCTTCTGGGAAGACTTCCAGGATCTGCTGGAAGTCTTGAAGAGGTCATAAGCCTCCCTGCTATTTCCTGGCAGGACTCAACTCTGCTCACCTCTGCTCTCAACAACAAGAAACTTCACTGTCATCAACATTTTAGACATTTATTTGCCAACTTCTTAATACAGTCAAGTTGACAATTAAGTTTAACTGTCACAATTGCTTTGAAGAAATATCTGAGGTTGAATAATGTCATAAAGAAATGAAGTTTATTTGAGCTTATGGTTCTGGAGTTCAAAGGTCAAGGGCCCACATTTTGTGAGGGTTTCTTGCTGAAAGAATCCAATGTGGCACAGTGTATCACACAGCATGAGAGTAGATGTACATGTGTCTTCTGGTCTCTCTTCTTATAAAACCACTGGCATTCAGTTATGGAGGATCCACACTGATAACCTTATGTCATTATAATCACCTTCCAAAAGCCTCATTGTGAAATACTATAGTCAAATTACTTCCATCTTCTAAATATTTTACAACAGGAATTACATTTCAGCATGTGAACCTTTGGTGGGCATACTCAAAACATATCCAAATTATAAAATAGCATAATAAAATTTTCTCATCTGATTTTAGATAAACTTGTTAAAGAAGCAACACCAAAAACATTATTTAACTAAAGTATCTACCAATATTGAAAAATATTGTATCTTAAAATATAGGAAAATGGAAAGCCTAAAGAGGCTATTTAGATACTATAGAAGGGAAACTAGAATTTATCCTTGGAGAAAAGCCCTTCTAGTCATAGAGACTTTAAGAAGTACTGTATCTATAGATTGTTCTTGGGAATTAAACTAAAATTAAAGGCTTCCAACAAGCATTCAGTATTCTTTGAAGGATTGAAGTTAGTAATAAAAGTCCATATAGAATCAGAAATCACTCTGAGCCTGAAATACACTTTATGTTCTTGGAATATATAGATGATTTTGTACAAATATTTCAGAAACTAAGACTGCTCTAGAAGCCAAATGGAGAGTTCTTACATTCTCTAGCCAGAAAATGGAATGAAAATGAGCAGATTGGGTTGGCACAGTACCACCTACAGTAGGCTGTTGGTGTCATTACTCATTTCAGGTAAGCTAAGCCACAGTCTGGAAAATGTACTATGGACCATCACACTTTGCAGTAGACATGGTGTGAGACTTTACCATAGGTTTGAAATATTTTCCCAAGAGGAAAATATAGATTCCTAGTGTCACACATTCTAGGACAGGAAATAAGATAAGCCTTAGGAAGAAAAGTGTTTCCTGTTTTTTCTAGAATAGGAGGCTTGTGGATCTAAGACTCCAAGGCCAATAAATGCCTAAAACTTTGATGAGAGTGAGGTTGCTTGTTGGCAAGAGTGGGGGTGAGTAGAGTTGAGTCCTCCCAGGAAGGAGCTGAGGGGCTCATTGTCTCTTCAAGACTTCCAGCAGACATCTAAGTTGTGTTTCTCTGACTCCCAAGCTTTCAATTACACTCTTATTAATAGTGTATTTAGTCACAATTGTATGGGAATATAGGGAGTTAAAACAGAGGTTGGATCAGAAAAAGATAACTGAGCCTAGAAATAAGAGGACATAGATGTCATCTGCTGCAGAAAAAGATGGCCCAGCAGCAAGAGGAAAAATGAAGAACTTTAGGACAATGTCCTGGGACACTTTTGAAAATCAGTGGATGAAGATATGACCATTAAAGAAGACTAAATATTACCAAAAACTTAGTATTAGGAGTGAGGGTACTTGAGACCCATAAGGATTCATGCCATGATACTTTGAAAACAAAACAAGAAGTCTAACTTCATTGAGTAGTCACAGGATAGGAAGCCAGCAACATCCAGTATCTATAAGAAAAGCATAAATAGTCTTGCTAAGCTAACTGTGACCTCTGATAAACGTGAATTGACATAAAAAGCAAGTTTTAACTTACTCTTTCAACAAAGTGAATTATATCAATGTGTCATTTAATGAGAAGCAATAGATTATTTTTGCTTGAGGGCTGGAAGCCTTTTCACATATTATTATTTTAACATTGTAATTATTTGATGTGATTGATCAACCGGTCAGCAAATCAAGTATTTTCCATCTAAATTAAAGATACTGGTGGAGCGTAATATATCTATTTTGCATTTTTATGTTAATAAATTGATGTGAATCATGTTATCTTGTCTCAATGTCAGCTTTGTGTTACTGAAGGTCTCACTTTATGCCACAATGTTTTACAAGGTCTTTCTGAATCCATATTAGTCTAATAAACATTGAAAAGTTTAAAACTGTGTGAAATCCCTGTAAATCAGAAAACTTATAACAAGAAATCACTGAAAAAGACCTTTTTTTGAGTGCCTGGCTCTCTCACAAGTGTGGAAGGTAATCTGGTCTGACTTCTCAGTTTACCCACTGATAGCCACAGGATTGTTTACAAAATTCAAGGGAGAAAATAAATGTAAATTGGAAATACAATTAGGTTAGAGTAGTACATAAAACCTGTCTTTTGTTTTTGTTTTTGTTTTTGTATTTTTAGTCCTTGGATTCTAGTGGGGGATAGGGAGATAAGGATAACTTCATAATTAAAGATCCTAAGGGAAAGAAACCCAAACAGAGTCAAGCTCAAATCTTTGAGCTTTAAGATTCTTAATGATTTTGAGGCTACTGAGTACTTTACAGAGTTCATGTTTTTAGGCCTGGCTGCGATTTACAGTGACTATATAAAATCCAAAACCTTGAGCTTCACCTCTCACTGGAGATTTTAGTGCCCTAGTGGGAATGAGTTTCCATATCTTAATATTCAGTTTTCTACTACTGATGTTAACAGACTGACGGTCTTTGAAACAGATGTCAAAGCTGATTTCTGGAAATTGCTAAGTCGATTTTACTGTATCAGATCATACATAAGAACTTTTCTAGATAAATGTTGAGTAGTTTTGTTTCTTTCAACTTGTGCACAATAGGACAAGAAAGTTGTCATTAACAGGATAGAGTAAAAGTTCCTGGGACTGTATGCAAGTGGCTTAAATGATTTTCAAGCTATACTTCTCTGGATGACATGCATGGTCTTTCATATGAATGAGTATTTGAGGGAAAATAGCCCTGTTTCATAAAGTAGGGAATAGAAACTAATATTGGCTGGCTGACTTGCTAAGGACTGGATTAGGCACTCATGCTGGTTATTTCATTTACTTCCCTTCAGAATCCCAGGAATATTCAATTATTATGATGTTGTAGGTATAAAGATGGAGGCTCAGATAAATTGTGTGACTTATAAGGGCTCCTGGCCAATAAATGGTGGAACACAAACTAACTTGCATCTGCCTGGTTCCCAAGTTCATGACCTGTATGTTATATTAAACTGCTTTTTTTGTCTTCCAGAATTTGAAGTAGAATAAATAATGCCATAGGGACTTTCTCTTAACATTTATGATTCTGATGATCTATCTTTCTCATACTGTATGGAAGTCATAGGCATATAACCATTGAATTGACTTTCACTGGCTCTAGTTGGCACACATGCATTGAGTACCCTTGTCACATTTCCTCAGCTACTTCTGACTTCAGCTGCAACTGTGGTGGACAGCTCCTGTGGCCACTCCACAAGCATCCTGCACCTGCCTTGCTCTACTTTCTGAACTACAAGGGAAACAAACTTCTTTTCTTTATAAAGTACCCAGCCTTATATATACACATATATTAGTGAATGAATGGTGGAATATATATAAGAACTATTTATTTTTTATTAATATGTTTGAAGTACACAGTGGTTACATTCATCATGGGGAATTAATACATATACATGACACATTTTAATTCATTTTTTAATTTCCTTTCCCTCCTTCCTTCTTTTATCTCTTGGTTCTTTTCCCTTTTGAAAAAGATCTATCTCCAGGGCTGGGGATTTAGCTCAGTGGTTTCACAGCCTGCTGCGCAAGCACAAGGAACCGAGTTCGATCCCTGGTACCAAAAAAAAAAAAGAAAAAGATCTCCCTGTTTTCTTATATATATTATATTAACAAAAAACAGTAAGACTACTACAAACTCAGATTTGATTAATTTATCTAGAGCCTCAGTGGAAGTGTAAAGTTTAGAAACTTCCATGACTGTGATCTACAATAGCTTTTACATTGGTGAATGTTTTAAATGGGATTTGATGTTAATGTGTTTTATATATATATATATATATATATATATATATATGATATATGACATGTATTTCATCCTAGTTTTTCATAGAAAAACAAATATTTTGAAAGAGGCACAGGGAATTGAATTTTAAATTATCAAACTTTTGCTTCTCAAATTTCAGGGTAACAATATTTCTAAATGAAGATTGTACGGAATCTTCTGGCTTCCAAATGTATGTGTATATATATATATAAAATATAATTTTATATATACACATGTGAATATGAATATAAATACACAGCTACTCATTTCTTTTTATTGCTACAGTGGTTCTTTTATTTCTCTTTGCTTTGTACTTCATAATTATCTTCCATGCAAAATTATGTCATGATTTCATCACAAAGAAATTCAGAGAATAAATGAGCAATGAGAAGTATTGGGAATAATTACAGAAAATGTGTTTAGGCATGTAGATAAAGTATTCAGTCATCGGGCTACTTGTGGAGAAAGGAAGTTAAGTGACATATGTAAAATGATATTTTGTTATTAAATTTTGAAGGGAAAAGAAATAAATATGTTTCCATACACAATATAGAAATTTAGATAAGAAGCAATGTGTTTTCCACAAAGGTGCTAGATACAACACCAGGTTACATAGTACATCAGGCACATTGGGTCAAGACCAGAGGTTGTGGGGTGGGAAAGCTATATCAAATGATATTTACGGTTTGGTATGGTGATAATTAAGGTCACATGAGATCGTCTAGAAGCTCACATACATGCAAAATATAAGAGACCTCAAACTGAGGCATCTCAGAACCCTGGAATGCAGCAAAAGAGAAGTGAGATGGGTAGGGGAATAAACCAAAGTGAAAATTGAGAAGGATAAATATCCTGTCAAATGCTTGTGGTAGATATAAGGAGAACCTAGAATAGATCACATATTTGGCAAGGTGGAATAAGTGGTGGCCTAGCAAAAGAGAATACAGCACTGTTTGGAAGCAAAGATAGGAAGAGTCAAATATTTCTTGCTGTTTTACTATTAAAGGGAATGGAGGAACTGAGTTGATATGGAGTTAAAGGGGATATTTTTAAGACAGGAACTTTCATAACTTGATTATTTAGTGAATGAAGAAGATCTATACAAAAAAATTTCACCATCATAGAAAAAGCTAACACATGTCTCGTAAAGGTCTCCAGCATAAAACCTGACCAATACTCCTTCTACAACCAACAGATGGAAAAATCCTAGCTTCTTGCCCAATCCACTGCAGCTCCACAATGCTGTTTCCTGATCACACATATATAATTATTCAAACTAGTATACAGGCTCTAGCAAGACCAGGGTGACTGTTTTGATAATTTTTTCCATTAATTTTGTTGGTACATTTTAGGTATACAGTACAGTTACATTCATCATTAGGATCTTGTACCTTTACATCATGTATCTTGGTTCTTATTTTGTCCCCATTCCCCTGCCCTCCTTTCACCCCCTTCACCTTTCCCTATTTACAAAGACTTTGGGAAAAAAAATTTTAGCAGCTGTTCCTCAGACAAAGGTCTACTATCTAGAATATATGAAGAAATAAAAAAATCAAATATAAAATGTAAAGACCCAATTCAAAAATGGGCATCTGAAATGAAGAGACATTTCTCAGACAAAGAAGTAAAAGCAGCAAATAAACATATGAAAAATGTTCATTTGGGAGATGCAAATGAAAACAACACTGAAATTCCACCTCACCCCAGAAAGAATGACTGCTATCAGGAAATCAACCAATAACAAATGCTGGTGGGGTTGTAGGGAGAAAGGAACCCTTCTTCATTGTTGGTGGGAGTGCAGACTGCTGCAAGTACTGTGGACATCAATATGGAGATACCTCAAACAACTAGGAGTAAAAGTCCCATTTGACCCAGCTATTCCTCTGCTGGGTATCTTCCCAAAAGAAGTAAAAGAATCATACCACAGTGATATATGCATACCCATGTTTATAGTGGCACAGTTTGTAATAGCTAAAATTTGGAAACAGACCAATTGCCCATCAAGTAGAGACTGGATAAAGAAGATGTGGGGTTTTTTTCTTATATAAAATGGAGTACTACTCAACCATAAAGAATGAGAAACTAGAGACATTTATAGCTAAGTGGATGCACATTGAGGTCATACTCTTAAGTGAAATAAATAGGACACACATGTTTCAATAATTTATATGCCATAGGATTCCATTTAGAGAAGTACAATCTAAAATTTCAGAAAGAAAACTATGAGGGAAAGGCAATAGAATCAAATGGAAGATCATCTATATGATTTTCAAAATCAGATTTTCATATCAGCACCATCAATATCATCTGGACTTATTAGAAATGAAGATGCTCAGACCTCACCCCAACCTGCTAAATCAGAACCCCCGAGGATAAAGCCCGGAATTCTGTTTCACAAGATCTCAGGGTGATTCTGAGGCCCTCTCAAGTCTGAGAACCATCCTTGCTTTCAAATAAATATTTAAGAAAGACTCTAAATTTTGCCCACAGTTTGAGGAACAAGGGTTTTATGTTTTTTAATCAGTTTTCAAGTGAATTTTTTGATGTTTTAATACAAATTCTCGATTAAGCAGTTTTGAATCCACTTGTCTTGAACTTATATTTTATACCATACCCAGTACTAAAGGTAAAAATAGTTTGTGCTTTTGTAGCAATTATTTCCTACAAAATAATTGTCTTTTTTTTGTCTTTTAGGCTTCCCTGGTCCCAGAGAAAATAAAAGAATGGAACATGGTCTCCAAGGGAATACTGTTTGTTTTTTTTAATCTTCTTTCTGACTAGTTGGTCATTTGTAGTGCCGTATCAGTGGCTAAACATTTTTAATACCATCTCTAGCTATGTATCATTTATCATTGCATCCTCCACAGAGCACATAAAAGTGTCCTCACCCTCATCCATGCCAAAGTGATTGAATTATCCTGGATATGTTGTATCTTACTGGTCTCCACCTTGTCAAGTTCTTTGTAAATTTTGGTCCTGACATATAGCACATTATTTATGACTTCTAGATTTGTTTTCTGGTACAATTTTAATTAAATTTCAAATGCTTGACTTTATTTCTATTTTCTGTGAATATTATACCATATGCTACACACTGAATATATTCCTTTTTTGCCTTTCTTCTTACAAAAGGAAAAACACACAGAATAAAAAAGCAAACAAAATAACCAAATTAATTTTGTTGTTTTAAACACATTTGATGTCATGCTGGGTTTATTCTTGTTACCAATTTTTCTAACACTAGACTGTTTATGTCATTCTTTTTTTATTCTTGACATATTCCTATCCTGAAACTTGATATATATCTTTGAAAGCATCTGTTTTCTGTGCTGCTTTCCCTTTGCATTTTTTCCTTTTTTCCTCCTTCTCTATTTATTTGATTTGTATTTCTTTTTACACTTGAAAATTTGATAATCACAGAATAAAATAAAGGACAGTATCCATCTCTTATAACCCAAACATACAGAATAAATTATTATAATCATTTAAAATATTTGATTATTTTTCATATTAATAGTTTTTATACATATTTAATATGTGATTTTTCCTTGTTTTTTCCCAAAGACAAATTTTTATGCTATTGGTAAAACCACATTTACTTTTAATTTCACTTCTAATCGGATTTGATATGAATCTTTTTTCTTTTATTAATAGATTATGATATGTTTTAATGCACTGAAAATTATTTTTTCACTGCCAAATTTTACATGTAAATTGTGTCATAATTTATATGTCATCTTGCAACTAGTTTTTTCCTTACCATGAATATTTTTAGATCTATCTATGTTGTTACGTGTACTAATTCATCTTTTAAGCAAAAATAGTATTTTATCCTATTTCATTCATCCAATGGTGGATATTTATTTTAATTCCAATTTTTCTTATTCTTAAACACTTCTATAAAAGGCCTGGGTCCACACAGCTGTGCATACATGAGCTAGTGTTGTCCTGGAGAAGTAGCATGGTGAGTGAATGGAAACATGAGCTTCGTGATCTGGCTGCCCCACTTCATGTACTGGTTCTGTTAGGTGACACTGGTCAAGGGTCTCATCTCTCTGAAACTTAGTTTTCCCATCCATAAAATGACAACAGCAAAAGTCCTATGCTGTAAGTTTGTTAGAGGAGATCTAAGGGAATACTTGGAATCTCACCTTTACCAAGGAAGTGTTCTAAGCCTAGGAGCGGTCAGGTGCGTCTTGTAGGGATGGGGTAAGAAAGACACATGTCCAAGTTTCATCAATACTGGAAAATTGCTCCTGAGAGGAACTGTAATAAATATCTATCTACTGATCGATCAATATATTTTTTACTTTGGTATAGACTTTCGAGAATTCAATAAGGTTTTAAATGTTTCATTTAGAAGGAAAATAATGAGTAAAATCTCTTTATTCTAATTTAAACTTTTTGATTAGCAGTGAAATTAATTTCCTAAGAAATATTAGCACCTGCATTTGATCTTCTCTGACTTTGCTTTTTATTTATTTTACACTTTTTGTTGCTGTTAATGAGAGTTCTTTGAATATTCTGGTTTCTAAACTCTAGCTAGCTGTGCATGTTACAAATGTGAAAAGAGTCAACATTTTTTTTTCTTAAATTCTTTTCCTTTTCCTTCTTTCCTTTCCCCTGCCCCTCCCACTACCCCTACCACTTTGGACCTTTTCTTCCTATTTTACATTATCGATTATTCATTCTAATCATCGGTACATTTTAGGTATACAATATAATGACATTCATCA
>NW_004624813.1:4263497-4276773 GCF_000247695.1 Heterocephalus glaber | reverse complement strand
CTGGGCTGGGAGCAGCGGGAGGGATGGTGACCGGGAAGCCCCTTCCTCTGGACCAGGAGCAGTGGGACGATGGCTCAGAAGCCCCTACCTCTGGGCTGGGAACAGTGGGACTCAGTACCTACCTTGGTCTGGTGGCCTTGTGTCCTCTGCGTCTTTGTAGTGTGTAATCAGGTGGCTGCCTGTCTGCAGTGGGGTGATTCGGTGTCTTCTGCACAACTCAGGACCTCAGTAGGGCATGCACAGACCTGCCTGTCTGCAGCGGGGCTGATTCGGCGTGTTCTGTGCGACTCAGGACCTCGGTATTGCATGGGCAGACCTGCCTGTCTTTCAGTGACTTTTCTTCTCATCCCTCAGCTCCATACCTCATCTGAGTCACTTGAATTTTTTATGCTTCATACAAGCTGTTACTGTTCCTTTGCTGCCTCTTGAGAGAAACTACAGCCACATAGCCAGCTCAAATTTGCTGCCTCCCCAGTTGTGACAAGTTACTCTAATGTGAGCTCCATATGGCTTTTTACTCTGCTCTGCCTCGTGGGGCAGAACAAGGCCAACAGTACAGGGCCCCAGATTGCACAGCTGGCCACCCATTTTAGAGACATCCCTTGGAAGGCTTAGATAGGAATTTAAATAAGTTAGGAAAAATATTTATATTGGGTCATGGGTTCTATAAAAATTAAAGAAAATAAAAGAAGGAATTTTTTTTTAAAAACTTATTTTAACTAAAGTTGATCAAGGTTTACAACAAACAAATGATTTTTATCTCACATTCCAGGACAAGATGACAAAATCAATTTTCCAGAAGCAGAAAAGTCCCTCTCTCCATATTTGAATTTAATTTCTTTGCAAAAAGATGGGGATTTATCACTTTGAAGAACATAAAAAGGAAACAAAATTGTTGGAGCACAAATCAGGTGCAAAACTCATTCAAAGAAAATCACTGCTAAACTCTCCACTTCAAATGCAAATCTTGACAAACTGGATAATGCACTGAATTCCAGTATTCTTGGGATTTACTAAAAGTGAGACTCTAATGAGCTAAATACAACCAACCCCCTCTAATCCCCAGAGTTTTCTTCACTCCAAGCATATGTAAGAACTGCTCTCTATAGTGACCCTGCCTAATGAACACTGACAGAAAGGTTAAATTGCCAAGGAGAACACAAGAAGTATATTCCCTAGAGAAGCAGGCAACTTAATTTTAGTCTTTCATCAGTAAAAACAGCAACATCTCAAAGGAGGAACTTTTCACAACTCAGGAATAAATGTAAAAATAGACCCTATTTTTAAAAGATGATGTGATTTATTAATTGTACTGCTAATGTTCTCTTGTTCTACAAAGTGTTCTTATGTCAAATGCCACCCCCACAGCCAAGTGAAAGTAACTGGCAGTGGCAGCTTGCGAGGTCACACAGAATTCCTTCTGAGCTGCAAGCCCAGGCGCTTGTTTCTTGGCCACAGTGTACATCAGTAATCTTCACAGCCCATTATCAATAATGCTTCAATTTCCGAGCACAGTGTTCATGACTGATTGACCCTCGCACCTACTATTGTTATCACAGAAGGACAGGTGCGATTGTGTTGTTTAATATCCTGTAAGTGGAAAGTTTCCAGGGAGGAATTATTTCAGAAAACAAGCTCCAGTTCCATGGAGTTACAGTAGTCTTAGAGGAAAACCAGCACTCGAACCCAAGAACAAAACAGATGGTTGTGTTTCCCATTCCCCATTGGTTATATTTTCTTAGAATCCTTTAGCAGAGAATCAGGTACTGGTGAATTTGGCCAATGTTAATGCTCTTAAAAAAAGACATAGATGAATGGAAGCAGGCATTCACATCACCAGTGTTGTAGCCCAAATACAGTTGGAAAAGTATTTATAAGAAAAAATTCATTTTATCCCCTTTGTTAGTATTCCCAAGTTATCCCTGCTTCTCTTAAATTTGTGTACTTCTTGCAAGTATCAAAAATTTTCACTCTTGAAATGTTTCAGTTGTTGGGTTTTGTTGCTATGAGTAAGTTTCTGTCCAGGTAAGTAGGGCAGCAATAACAATAATGAGGCAGTGCAAAAAATGACTGAGAGAGCAGGGCCTTGGAGCCCACTCTGGTTTTTATCTCATTGTGCTGCTCTCTAGCTACCTGTAATATTTTGAACAACCTCTTTAAGGTTCTGTTTTCTCATATACAATATGGAGAAAGTAATGTTCCCTATTTTATAGGTTATTGTGCACATTCATTTTTCTCTAAAGATCCATGTCTCCCATATTTTTCTCCATCTTGGTAAATGGCACTCCATTTATTAAGCCATTCGAGTTAGATGTGAGGGAATCACTCTTGATCATTCTGTCATTCACACTTCCCATTTAACTTGTAATTAAGTCTATCAATTCTACCTTCATAAACAATTCAACATCTCCCAACAGCTCTTGGATCTTACCCAATGATGCATGAATTTGAATCACTCCAGCTTTTCTGTCGCCCTCCTGTCTATCCCTTGGTCCAGGCTCTGTTACCTCTAGTCCTAGGCTATGCCTCTACTCCTATGCTGCGTGTCTCCTCACTTATACTTTTCTTCCTTGTAAGTGAGTCACCATAAAACAACGTGAATCGTGATTTGGATATGGAAATCATTTCACTGCCCTGCTTAGAATCTATCAGTGACTTCTAGACACTGAAAATACATGTCAAGCTCTTTAATTTTAGCCATAACTTCCTCTTTAACCTGATCTTCCTCCCATCAACCTTCTCCCTGTTCCAGGAACATGCTGGGGTTTTCCCCTTCCTTAGGGCTTCGCAATAATATTTCCCTTTATGTTGAACTTTGGCTCCTCAAAACTTACATCATGGCATAATTCAGATCCCAGCTTAAGTACCATCTTTTATGAGAAAGTTTCCCTACTGCACTATTCAAAATAAAGATCAGAATTTCACTTGCCTTGTTTGCTACATGATATTTGTAAGATTCTAAATTTATATTGTTTACTTATGCCATTATTTATTATGTTCTGTCCCTGTAAAGTTTGGTGCTCCATGAAAATAGAAATCCTGCCAATGTTATCCAGTAGCATTCTTCAAGGACCTGGAGCAGTGTATAGAAGCCTTCAGTATTTCTTGAATGAGTGGGTAGAAGATGATTGGTTTATAAGAAGTCCTTAACAAATCTGAGTTGATTTCATGATTAAAAACAGACACTTATTTCATCCTGGTCATTTTGTCAGCAAATTTTTAAATTTAAAATTGATTTTGCATTTTTTCTAATAACAATGTTAGTAATTTAAGGCTAAGAGAAGACCGAAGCAAAGCTCATTGTGAAAGATGGCTCTGGCCCCAATGGTTCCAAAATATCACCATTTTGTAAAGAGTGTCTTTGAAGATGTTAGAACAGAAGTCTGGGATGGTTGGCCTAAATTTCAGAAGTAATAACAGGGAATCACTGTTTATAGCTGTTCATCTGGATGCTAGATGCATTTGTCTTTTTGGATTCCAGCTCAAGACTTTCCCTAATCTTTGGAACCTAAGATATTTAACTGCCTTTTGGAGTTCTGTCTACAACTGGATCTTGAATCCCAGAAGGAGGGAATGGGAGGAATTTTTGTTTGGTTGTTTATTGGAGAAGAACCACATGAGCCTTGCTGCTGAGCACTGCTGCATTTACCCTGTAAATATGTCAAACACTGTAGCCCAGGCTCCTTTCCTACTGTGAGACCTTCAAGAAAGAAGTTTTCCCTTGCCATGCATTGTACTATATGATTTTTTTGTACTTCATAATGAATCCTCCAAAACACATTCCAGGTTTTTTTCACTAGTGTTTTTGTTACAAAAAGTCCCAGCTCTGTTTCTTCTTTCTGACATTTTAAAACTTTCTTTCAATCCTCTTTCTTTAGATTGGGCTCTAGCCTTTCCCTCCCAGAATACATCGTATTCTTCATATCCTTAGTTGGAAATTCTGGAAATTTGACTTTTTCAAATATACAGTAGGGTGGGGATCATTAACCACTTTTTCCAGAAAAAAATAAAATAGAGTTTGATATTCAAGTAATTAAATAAATTCTTTAATGTGTATCTTTGATTCACTTAAAATAAGCTTTACTACAAAAAAATACTTTTGAATTTAGAGATTAAAGATGAAAAAGTTAAACCCCTCATAACTTCCTTTATCATGTTGGTTTATATCCTTTTAGATTTCTCTCTCTCTCTCTCTCTCTCTCTCTCTCTCTCTCTCTCTGTCTCTCTTTCTGTAGTATGGCATGTTGAAATGGAATATAAGTGTAATTTTTAGATCTTTCTGTGCATATTTTAGGACTTCAATGGAAGTCACATAGGACTATAAGGAAAAGAAAGGATTCAAAACTCATCTTTTGATTTCAATTTCTCTGATTCCTGCACTGCATCATGAAACAATGAGGAAAGGCCAATAGGAGGAAAGATTTCCAAAGATATATGGATTTTAGCATTTGTAAACTGTTACTTTATATTCTTCTCTGTTATCGGGTAATTGATTGAGCTACTTTTTACTCTAAGAGAAACATATTCTTCTCCATTACCTAGCAATTTATTGGGTTTTTTTTACTGTACTATAAACTTTTTATCTCCAGAATTCTTGTATATCACTTTCTAAATTTTTCAAAACCCTAAAGGACAGCATAGAATAGATCAGTTACTAACTTGAGACAAAATATGGAATAGATGATGAAATTTGGCTTTTGGACTGACTTTTTTTCAAATTCTAATTCTGCCATTTTCTAGCAGTTTGAGTATGAGTTTCTTTTTGAAACCTCATTTCTACCACTTGAAAAGGGAAGAGATAATACCCATCCTGAAGATATTGTGGGGAAATTAAGTGGTAAGTATAAATGAGGCACCTGACAGAGTAACAGATACATGGAAGAGTTTCAATGAAAAGCAGCTATCACTTTCATTACTTTTGTACAATTCTACTTATTGTAAATAAAGTTAAAGAGCAAATACAACATGAAATGTGGTATTCAGTGTGGATAGTCATTCAAGGATTTAGCTCCAAATTTGAGATATCGTCAAATTAATTTACTTGAATATGAAGAAAGTCAACACTGACTTATTCACTTTCTTCAATATAAAAACATCTTTATTCTTACCAAAGCCTTGGTGATATCATTCCTTGGAGATAGATTTTTAATCAAGTTTTCTTGAGGCACAAAGCTCTTATTTGCATAAGTTAAACTCAATGGTTTTGCATAAACATAAATAATTTGAGTGAATAAATGGGCAGATCATTGAATGCTGTTCATTGTTTTAGCTTTAAGCTTTTCCTGATAGGCCCCTTTGAATGACTGCTATGCCAAGTTATATGTACAGGACAAACCTTGTCTCTGTTTATAGTTGGAACCTAGTAATTCAGCCAGTAACTCTGTTGATGTCAGCTTGCATTGTATTCCTTGTTCCCGGCTCAATGACCAGCCCAGTTACAGTAAGATATTCATGTTGAATGGATTAATTGAATATGGATTTTTTAAAACTTAATTCTTATTCGAACTTAATTCTCTCCCAACAGTTAATATCATATTTTCTTCTCTTCAAAATATTAATGTAAGGGATAGGAAAAGGTCAAAAGATTTGTATCTTTTATTTCAAAAGATTGGAAGAAGGATGTCTTAGTTACTTTTCTCTCATTGCTGAGACAAAATACCTGACACTCAAAGTAAAAGCGGGGAGAAAGGTTTATTTATATCACAGTTTGTAGTGGTTTCAGTCTATAGTCGTCTGGCTCCAAGGCAGAGTGGCATGGCAGACAGGTGTCACAGAGGAGAAACACTTCATGGTGGGCAGAAGGTAGCAAAACAGGCAAGGGACCTTAACAGCATCTTTCTGCCACTTTTATCTTATCCAGGATACTTAGGGTGGGCAGCACTCACACCCTTATTCCTAATGCCCTTGAGCCTAGCTTTGCACCATGAATCAATTCCAGCATCATACACCCTAGATTCAGCCACCTCTGAAAAAGCCCCACCTATGACTGTATGAGGCTTTGGAGGGACATCTAGGCACAAATCATAACAAGAGAGAAAAAGGGGCTCAAGGAAACAGCTGTCAATAGCTTCCTCTGAGACACTGGAGAAGGAGTAGAAGTAAATTGCTAGCATCTGGCTCTTTTCTGCAGCAAGGATTGAGATGATAAATGTGCCCAAAGAGGTGAGTCATGAAGCCCAGTGCTCTCAGGCTCAATAAAGATGCTTTCCTTAAGTTTCGACATAGGTGGGAAGGGCTGTATTCTTTCTGAAACCCTAAAAGAGGATCTGTTTGTTTACCTTTTAGGCTTCTAGAGGCCACCTACATTTCTTGATTTGTGGTTTCTTCTTCTCCATCTTCAAAACCAGAATCTCTCTCCCCCCCTCCCCTCTCCCTCTCCCTCTCTCTCTCTCCCTTCCTCTCTCTCTCCCCTTCTATGTCAAATCTCCTTTACACCTTCCACCCTTCTTAGCCCCCTCTTATATAAAGACTCCTGTGATAAAATTGCAATTACCTGGGTAATGATAACTAAGCATAAACTCCCCATCTGAAGATCCTTAATCACATTTGCAAGTCCCTTTTGCCATGTACAGTAATATTCAAAGGTTCCAATACTAAGATATAAATACTGTAAGGGCTAGTAATCTATAATGCCAATTTAAACTAGCACAATCATATTTTAATGTTACATTTTGCATTGTATTAAAATTGAACTGTATCTATATAACGAAATAAACCCATTTTCTAGGATGTAAATATTATTTAAGAGATAAAGCTTCAGTTTCATAAGTATTTCTTTGCTTTTCATTTTTTGCATTAACTACGTTTTGTGACCCAGAGCAAGTTACATTTCCCAAAGGCTCAGTTTCCTCCTGTGTAAGGTAAGGCCCATGAACTGGCAGGTCTCTAAAGTCTCATTCAGTTATAATCTTATCTGAAACTCTTTTATTATTCTACTTTACATTCAAAGTTGCATTTTAAAAACAAGTAAAACTTCTGGTTTCTCTCCAGAGCAGCAAAAGACAGACTCTGGTTTTGATTTGGTTTTGTGTGTCTAAAGCCTAACAGAGCTTGTGTTTTGGGACTAGAAAAAGAGTGGATAACTCAGTTTTACTCTTAGACTCTCATAAATAAGTGAAACAAACTAAGTAACTAGTCAAATAAATAGCAGCTCTCTGGGGCTTTATTTAGAGCAAATAATGTTACACCTGTCACTTAAAGAGGGTAATATGAGATGGTACACTTGTGTAATTCCTAAGGGTATGAATCCTCATCCAGAATGTTTTATTACTTCCCAATTTTTCATAAGGCTATATTTCATTGGAAATATTAAGTTTCAAGTGAATGTTGAGTATCTTACACTTCATAGAAAGTATTGAAAATAATACAAAGAGAAATGAAGTTTGAAAATATAGTGGGGTTTTGTTGTTTGTTTTATTTTTGTTTGTTCTTATTTGTCAAAAAGCTCAAGTGGAGACAAATCCCATAGGAAGTACTTGTTGTTTGAAATCACTAAGCTTTAATATAAAACTGGTAAACAGTCACAGGATTTACTGCATCCACTAAAATTATATTTTTGCACTTTTTTCAAGGTCACTATACTTGAAATATGTCTAACACGATCTAATAATATTATGCATAATAAATCTGATGATGAATTTTAAAAAGTGGCCTGAACACTGATCAGTACAAAAATATAAGTACCCTATTAATATTGTACCTTGTTCTTTCTCACTTGTAATATTACTATGTTGGAAGCCATAGACTATTAACTCCCTTCTAAAAAAAGTTACTGTGTTCACTTATAATTCAAAATTTAAATACCAAATAGTTTCTCTGGTGTGAGAAACTGAAAGTGTAAATGAGGATCAAAATGTATAATAGGTAATGTGAAATAGGAAGAAAAGGTTTAGAGGGAAAGGGGAAGTCAGGAAGCAGGAGGGGGAAGGGAAAGTAGGGAAAGAAAAAAATACGAGAAAAGAAGGGAAAAAATGAAAACAAAGCTGTTGTAAATAGGGAGGGGTGGAAGAAAAGGAAGAGGAATAGGAAAAGACAACAACCAAGATACATCATGTACAGGCACAAATTCCCGATGATGAATGTGATCATAGTGTATACCTAAACTTAATGGAAAAAAAATAAACAGCCAAATTCCTTCTTATTCTCTCTCTCTCTCTCTCTCTCTCTCTCTCTCTCTCTTTCTCTCTCTCTCTCTCCCCTCTCTCTGCCTTCCTCCCTCTCACCCCCTCTCTGTTTCTCTCTTTCCCTCCCTTCCTTCCCCTCCCGCTGTCCTGCAAGATCTTAACTCAGTTATCTTATTTGCATTACTTTCTGTGGAAGGAAGAGAAAGGGGAGGAGAGAAGAAAATTAGGAGCAGGTGGCTAGATGGTCAATGTTCAATAAATTGTCAAAAAGTTTCCTCAAAGCAGGGTTTCTTTTTCTTTTTTTTCTTTTTTTCTTTTTTGGTACCGGGGATCTAACTCCGGTCCTTGCGCTTGCGCAGCAGACAGTGAAACCACTGAGCTAAATCTCTGGCAGAGCAGGGTTTCATTACAAATTATTAGTTTATATTGCTTTTTTTAATATTTAAATATCTTCAATATTCATTGCATGGGGTCTTACCAGGTTCTGATCATACATTGAGCAATTATTGAATGCATGCTTTTTATCAAGTACCGCACTAAGCTCTTCAAACACAACGCCAGTAAACTGAGTAGAGTCTTAATTTTATAATTTTCATGTTCTAAGGAGAAAGACAGAGCTATCAATCCTGGAGCCACATAATTACATTTAAAATTGGATTAACATGCTAACAGTAATATATGGAACCAAGACAACAACTAAAGATATGGGAGTTTTGGGATAAATCAATGTAAATCACTAATAGAATGCATTTTAGAAACATCAGGTCTTTTGGAGGTATTCATGTCACTTCCCCAAGAATTTTTTTCTAAATTATTTAATTGAAAAGAGAATTTGCATAATTGAGACTTTAACAGCATTAGAAGCAAAAAGGGAAAATAATGATTAGTTAAGTGACCTTTGCCTAAGATTTCAGATCCATTAAACAGTGATATGTGGCACATTGTAATTAACATCCTGAAATTGAAACATCGAAGGGATATCAGATATAATAGAATAAGACATGTTAAATGTTGCCAGACATTTTGTTGTAAATGTAGGAAAATTATAAAGATGTCTCACTTTCCTGCCTCCAGGCCTGTCTTATGTAAAGTGTTTTCATCTGCTACAGAAAGGTCTTTGTCTAACTTTATTTAGGAGGCATGGTAAGTCATATGTGTTGTGACTACTTCTCTTTCTTTCTGAATGTCACAAGATAAAAAAGCAAATGTCTTATTAATTGTACAAGGCCAAAGTTACCTCATAAGATACTGATAGTATTGTGTTTTAAAGGGAAAACAAATTGGATTTCTGTCAAAGTTCAAACTCAATTATTTGGAGACTTTGCATAAATCCTAAAAAATAAAATATTGTATAGCAAGTAGAGACCTTATCTTCATTATGAGTTCATTCTTACTTTATTCTTAGCTTCCCCGAAAATTGTTACCAGGTTCTTCCCCAGCCACAAATTCCCAGCCTCTCTTTCCAATCATTAGCACTTGCCATCCCCTTAACTGTTACTAACTTCCCTTGACAGAATAAGAGAAAAGAGAGTAAAGGCTGAAATTTTTGTTAAGGTTTCCCAAGAAACTGTCTGTCCATATATCATTTTTTCCTTTCTCTCTCTCTTTTAATCTTTTAAGTACTGTAGAGAACACCAGTACATCTCCTTTGTATAAATGTTATCCTCTTTCAAAGTTCATCTCAAATTGCATTTTATAACAAGAACCACAGTTTCACTACCTTGATAAGGGCATTGTCCTATCTTTTAAGGTGCTGTATCATCCATTGTTTATACCTCTTTTATTGAACACACTATTGCTGCCTCTGCCCTCTTCAGAAAAAACCAATTATTGTGAATAACTAAAAAGGTAAATACACATGATCTGTCACCCAGGTATACATAAGCCTACTGAAACCAAGAGCTGTACCTTATAAGATTCTCTATGCATAGCTGATACCATATGCATAGCTGATGACTCTGGATGTGGCAAGTGAGAAGAAAGATGTTTATGTTTATTGACTGATACAGGAGAAGGAGGTGGATGGGGGGAGACAAAGTGCAAGAAGGAGATAATATAGAGACAGGGATACGAAAGAAACAAAAGCAACAAAATAGCATATGGACAGACAGATGTACAATCTGTTCACAAAGAGCCCCATGTTTCTTTTGTGAGCTTTTACCAACACTTTTCACTTTGCCGCCTTCTAACCATAAATGAGGATAATGATATTATCTTCATCATAGGGCCCCTGAAAGAATTAAATAAGTCCTAAAATGATAGCATTCAGCCCATCACATTCAATAAATGGTAAACTTTAAAAAAAATTTTTGAATTTGGTTTTTTGAAAACTCTTATCGTTAATCGTATGAGCTAAAAATATCTACATTCTAAGAAGTTCGGGGAAATATTCACCAAAAAAGTATAGAGCCAGAAAGAAGAGTAACAGAAAAGACTAAGGTAAAACATTAAACCATTACCTCAAGAAGAAAGAACATGTTTATAAAAGCAGGGAGAAGATTGTCTATTTACAATAATTAGCTTATTAGTATCACAGTTATTGCTAAGAGGGTAGGAATCAGATCTGAAATGAGGAGATTGTGTATGGAGGTCTTTTGAAGGTAAGCCATGCCTTTTTATCATGAGAAGATGGAAACTTGGAAGGAAACTAGTTGTTAATACCACAGACATACATAGTCTTTAAATAAGGCTCTGGACAGCTTATGGAAGAGAATTGCTAGGTGCCATTGCTGACAAGCAGGGCAGGCAGAATGGAAGAGAATGTGTGACTAGCACTGTGTGTTCGTGTCACAACAGGGAGCACATAGCACCATCAAATAAGAAAAATCAGAGGTTTATTTACAAAGGAACTATTTTCAAAGTATGGACAGACCTTTGGGT
This sequence comes from Heterocephalus glaber, assembly GCF_000247695.1. The sequence continues at coordinate 4,265,770 of NW_004624813.1, read as the reverse complement.
GAGAGACAGAAGAATTTTTCACACCAATCCTGGCTTGAAGGATCTGGGAGAAACTGGAAGGCAAGAGACACATAAAGAAGGTCAGCTTGAGGTCCCCACACCCTGCCCACAGTGACCACCTGCAGCCCCACATACACACACCTCTGGCCTCCTGGCTGTGCCGCTACCTGATTCCACACTACAGAGGCACAGGGGGTCATAAAGGCCATTGTGCTGAGCTCCAGAAGATAGAGCAGAAGTGAACAACAGAAAGAGGGCCTCTCTCAGGCTCCTTGATAAAAACTGAAGACCACCAGAAAAATGAAGAGAATCTCTGCAATAAAGGCACACCACACCACACATACTTGGTAAGTTGGAGGGATCATCACCTCCCATCAGAACCTGGACTATCTTTAAGGGAAGAACAGCTGTAACCTGCAGTAGAACCTTGCAGAGTTCAACCCTGAGGGAGGACAGGGAGCTCAAATTGGGACTTGAAGCCAGAAATCTGCCTGAATCTCACAGGTCTGCTACCGGCTCGCTGAGACTCATTGACTTATATCTGCACACTGCTGCCCACATTGTCTATTGTGACAGCAGAGACATACCCTGAAGGAGCCCCTTCATGTTTATTTGTTATTTGCAATTTTTTTCTTTTCTTTTTATTTCTTTTCTACTCTTTTCAAATTTTTTTCTCCTTTTCTCTTTTCTTTCTCTCACTCATTCTCTCAACGTCCCACATTGTTCTTCATCTCCTTTATTGTTCTTGTTCTGGCCCTAATTCATATTTCTTCTTTATTTTTCTTTTCTTCTCTTTTTCCTTCTCTCTATTGTCATTAGTTTTAAAGGAAAGTAAATAAAGTTTCCAGGTTCCCTATTGCTGTAAGGTTGTTCTGTTATCTTTGTTCTTTCATTATGTCTTTTCCTCTTTTCTTCAACAGTTTCTTAGCATTTGCATGATCTTCCTGTGTCCTCTAGCCTCACTGCTAACCTTCCCCTATCCTTCTACCTATCTCTCCCTCGCTCCCCAACTCCTTCTAACTCCCCATCCTGAAGGATAAAGTTGCTATATTGAAGAGTTTATTCACTATAAACATATGTTGGGTTGGTCCTCAATTTTGATTTAATTCACACAGCTAAAGGTGATAGATTAATAACGACCACAAATTGTCATTTTCTAAGCTCTTCTTGACCCTATGATATTGTTGATTAGATCATTTGGGCTAAGGTGTTGTAATTGCCTTCCTGGCGTAATGAAAATGAGATAGCCTCAGAGTCATTAGAGACAAAACCTAAAGACCAGCTATACCTGGAAGACACCTCTGAAAAGCAATCATTCCACAATTGTTCTAAATACCAGCAACAAAGATAATTACAAAAAGCAATTTCTAAGTATCAACACAGGAATTAAAGGACAGTACCAAAAACAAAAATGAGAAGACATTTAAGCAAGGCACAAACTCAGACTTCCACCCCACCCAAGGCGAATTCTGGGGGAAACAAGGTGGAAAAGTCTGATAATCAAACACCTGGACACCCTGTACTGATAGCACAGGAAGTAACAAAACAGATAAATGAGGCTCTAGAAAAATTCAAAGCAGAAATAGTCTCCCAGATAACTACAGACATGGTGTGCAGAGTGAAAGGCATGATTAGAGGCTCTAGAACAGAAACAGATTAAAAAAATAGATGAGCTCAGAACCATGCTGGAAGCCATGAATGCCCAGCATAAGGAAGAAATTGAAACCATGGTCTCCCAACATAAGAAAGAAATGGAATCCATGAAACAGATTCAAACAGATATCCAGGAGATTAAAACTCCATTGAGGGTCAGGGATTTAGCTCAGTGGTTCCACCACCAGCCTCAGAAAAGCAAGGTCCCCAGTTCAATGCCTGGTACCAAAAAACAAACAAACTCCATTGAAAGTATTCACAACAGATTAAGGGAATGTGAAGATAGAATATCAGATATAGAAGACAGGATTGTGGTTAGTGACCATGAAAACAGAGATTTTTTAACGAAAGGAAGGGACGATGAGAAATCAGTCCAGCAGCTGCTAGATGATAAAAAGAAGATTAATGTAAGACTGATAGGAGTCCATGAAAAAAATAGGAGAAAGTACAATAGACATAAAAAACTGTTCACAGAGTAGAAGAAAACTTCCCAGACACACGTAGAGAAATGGGCATACAAATAAGTGAGGCATATAGAACTCAACTAGCCATGATCAAAAAAAATCTACACTTAGACATATAATAGTCAAGATCCCAGAAACCCAACAGAAGAACAAAGT
>NW_004624813.1:4220145-4241678 GCF_000247695.1 Heterocephalus glaber | reverse complement strand
ATATATATATATACTTCTTTCTTGCGAATTCATAAATAAAAAAGGTCAACAAACAATGGTCCATGAAGCAAATCTGGCCTGCCATCTCTTTTTAAGTGAAGTTTCATTGGGTCACACTCATGTTCATTCATCTATTCTCTATGTTGGCTTTCACAACTCAAGCAGACTTGAAAAGTCAGACAAAGAACATGTGGCCAGCAAAACCTAAAATATCTACCATATGGCCTGAAGGAGAATCTTCTGACTTCTGCTCTAAGGAAAATGATAGTATTACTTATAAGAATTCTCATCCAGTTCATGGACTTCTTGAGGCCTCCATTGTCTGTTTGGGTTTTTTTTTTTGGTTTTTTGGGTTTTTTTGGTACCAGGGATTGAACTCAGGTCCTTGCACTTGCGAGGCAGGCAGCAGAACCACTGAGCTAAATCCCCAGCCCTGAGGCCTGCATTGTCTGTCTCCATCAATCCAATGGCTTCTTCACTGGTCATTCTATTTCTATTGTTCAATTTACATTTAGTTAAAGATGGTTAGATTCCTTGTAAATATTGCTGGAGGAACAGTGCTTTCAGAATGCAGAAGAATGGCAGCCTGCTTCTAAGGGCCTGTGTGCTCTCCAGAGTACCTCCAATCCAGGTATTCAGCCATTATTCTGAATGTATTAACTAGAGAAGCAGATTTAATATAAAATAGATATTTGATAATATAAAGGATTTACTGGGTAGGCTTACGTGGTCACGTGTGGAATCAGGAGTGGATGAATGAAAAGTGGCCATCTTCATGCTAGAGGGCCAGAGGATCTAGCTGAAGATCAAAGGCCTGAAGCTCACTGCAGAGTCCAGTGTATGTCTGTGTCGGAAAGCCAAAGGGTCTGCATTGAAAGGCTAAAGAGTCTGTAGTAGAAGCCTAAAGAATCTGGAAACATTCTTTCTTTTCCCTGTCTCCAATCCCCAAAGTCAGTGGTAAAGACTGGAACTCTTCCAAAGAAAAGGAAAAACTTTTCTTCTTTCCCTTTTCATTCCATCCACTCAAAAAGCCTGTTGGCTGGTGCCACCCATATCTGGAGTGCATCTTCCCTCCTCCATTTACAGCCTATCTGTCAATCCTCCACAGACACACCTAGAGCTTTACTAATCTGCTGGACAATTCTTACTCAAGTCACAATTAACAAGCACACTAAGATATCCAAGATGCTCCCACACTCAAGGTAAATGGCATATAATCCTCTGACACTCCCATACTTTTACTTATGCCATTCACTTGAAATAGCTTCTTCCCACTCACTTATTTGCTATCCTAAGCCTGCTTTTCAGAATTGATCTGAAACATATCCATAGTCTTTTCCTACTTTCCCAAGTTTAATCTTTCTCTCTTTTCAAATATAGCAAGCTCTAATCATTTTGTTCATGCTTCTAATGATATTTACACAATCTGAATTATATTTCAGTTATTTTATTTTCTCCTCACTTTTCTCACTACAGCAATAGCAGAATCTTTGGCATTTTTGTCTTTGATAGCTTTTATAATATCTAGTGTTATTTAGACCTTACCTGTAGGCTGTGGTTTGTCCTCCAACTGTTCATGTGCCACAAGCTTGGTCCCTAGTACAGTAGTATTGAGGTGACAGAATCTTTAAGGGGTGAGGCCTAGTGACAAGTAATTAGGTCACAGGTGGTCCACTCTCATGAATGGAGTAATGTTGTCTTGTAGGAGTGGGTTGACTTTCATGGAACTGAATTAATCTTGCAAGAGAGAAAAACCACAATCTCACTAGTCTTTTCCTTCCTGTCTCATCATATGACATCTCTCTCTGTCTCTCTGGCACATGGTCCTGCCATGTGTTGCCAACAGCTGTGAAATAATTCAATCAGAATGTGCTCACCAGAGGCAAGACAAATGAAACTCCCCAATCCGAGCCTTTAAACCTGCAGATTCTCTCTCTCTCTCTCTCTCTCTCTCTCTCTCTCTCTCGTACCCAGTGTTATAGCAGCCCCAAATGGATTAAGACACTAGATTCAGTTGAAATGGCTCAAATTCCCTTACCAAGACTGAAAACTTGGTGAATAAAGGATTTGGGGTTTCCTAAGCCATTTTGCCTTAAATAATATGTATATAAACCTGAGGAATAGCTGCCTTTGGTTTTGCCTTTTGAATATTAGATCAGCTTTTATAAATTTGGTCCCTATTTATGACATTTTAAGAAATATCTCAGCCTTGGTTGATTTTCCCTAAGTCAATCTTGTTACTCCATAAATCTGTTTCTTACATGGAAATACCAAGATGGCTACACAAAACAGAACATTTTTACAACTAAGGAGCTTTGAGACAAATTTGCATGATAATGTCTACAGAATTTCATTTATCTTTCCTGGTGAGTGCATCAGTCTAAATTCTGAATTGGTAATGAGCACTGACTCTTTGAGGGAATTAGCTGGAGAAAATATCAGTGTATGTCAGGGTTCTTTTTATTATTTCAGAAAGATGGTTATAAATGCCCTTCAGAGGTTACTCTTGAAGGCATATTTTGTATGAAATTCAGCTCATCAGCTTAAATCTTTTCTTAGACCTGCCACCCCTGCTGTTGGTTGTTAATTTAATTCCTCTTAATGGTTAGGCTTTAACTTTGCAGGTGGCAATCTGCTTAGGACTCACAGAGGTCGACATGCTCCTGTTTCACAGCTGCCACAAGCAGCCATGGCCTTTCCAGCTGTTTAGAAACATGAGCAGTTGGGAACAAACTGGTCAATGGTGTGTGGCAGGCTCTCTACCAATATTTTTTGTGCAGGGAACCCCATACAGGACATACAGTATTTGTCATTATAAACATTATTGAAGGGGATAGAAGACAAAAGTCTGGAATCTTCGGAGAAATAATTGTCAAATTCCATCATCATGTCAGTTTATCCTTTTAAATTTTTTTCCATTCTTGAATTTCCTGGTTTTCAATCTACCATCATATATCTAGATGATTTGTGTATGAGGAAAATGGAGACATAAAGATCCAGAGTGACACTTCCTCTGTAAACCATAATTTCCACATAAACAAAGAAGCAGTGACATGCCACAGTTTTCACTAAAAGCAGCACATAAAGATGAACTCCCCTTATAAGCCCCAAGGGATGAGTTCTTTGATTTCAGGTTATAGAGCTTGTGATATTTTGGTATTGAAACCCACACCTCTTACCTGTGAGTCCATAATTATTGCTGTTGCGTCATACAATTCTTCCTTCTCCTGTCACTTGAGTCTTGATGTTCCATTATGATGAGTTCTAACCCACAAGTTGAAGGCATGACTCTCCCATGCATCCAACAAGCTTCCTTTAAATATCTTGTAATCACTGTATCAAGATCATCCTCATTCTTGAATATTTACTCATCACCCTCAATCCAAAATAGCTGATATTTACTGGGTGCTAACTATAGGGCAGGAGGTCCTGTTCAGAAGGCTTATGCATAATAAAATACGTGATCTTCACAAAAGCCAGCGGAAATGTTATCATCTCAGCCTATTTTTAAAATAAGAAGTGCAGCAGATTCTGGCAATCTAACCAAGAGCCCATATTCTGAACACTTTATTATCTCCGCTCACATTAAACTTCGGCATGTTCATCTGCGTCATCAGGACCTATACAGAACTGTGTGGGCTAATTCTACACATTACATAGCTGCAGACTAAATCCTTACTTTCTTTCAAGGATCATTAAAAGTGTCTCTTTGAGTCTGTCACCTCCCTTATTGCACATGGAAACTCAGATTACCCCAAAGCACAGGCTAATTATAACCAGGTTAGAACTACCTCACCTTTACGAGGGCTTCTCTGTTCCTGTTGATTCAAACTGGCATGTGATTTCCAAACACTATTTTTTTCTTTCAGTTTTTTGAGACAGAGTTTCACTGTTAGTTCAGGCTGGCCTTGAACTCACTATGTAGCCCAGGCTGGCCTCGAACTTTGCGGTGATCGTCCTGCCTCAGCCTCCTGAGTGCTTACAGGTATGCAACATCACACCTGGCTGTGATTTCCAAACTCTGTGCCACTCTAAATTGTGTCAGCTACACAGAAGAATTATTTTCCATCAAGCATCACAGACCTTTGTGTGAGAATTCAATTGTAAGTAGTAAGGAACTATAAGAAGTTCCAAAAATATAAACATAAAATCTCTCTAGTGTATCACTTTCTGTTCCGAATCCTTGGGAAAATTTATCTTCTTCATAAGTATTTCTGATCAGATTTCCTAGGATCAAAAAATGCTCTGGGGGACCAGGGATTTAGCTCAGTGGTGCGGCCATCTGTCTTGAAAGAGCAAGATCCTAAATTCCATCCCTTGTACAAAAAAAAAAAAAAAAAGCCCTGGGCATTTAAGATCACTGAATTTCTCCCAAGATTTCTGCAATCATTTAAACTGGTACCTTACTTGGATATAAGAAGGATGGTTTTGGTTGTTTTCATGGTATGACACAGCCTTACCAGGGGGCAGGTCTCAGGTAGCAGGGGCAGATGGCTATGTGAATGGTTGTTCAGAGAGGTCATCCAGAGCCTCTAAAATGCATGGGATGTGAGAAACAGCAAACGTGGAAATAGCTGAGGCAGACACAAGTTCCAGGGCTATGACAGAACTGGAAAGCCCCACCAATAAGTGAGTGGCTATCAACATCCCACGGGGGCAGAAGCTCCTACACCAGGAGCATGTGATATAGTGCCTTATTGTTTAGGATCATACAGAGTCCTGAGCTTTAATTTTGATAAAATGTCTTAATTTTCTCCAAATTATGTCTATTTATTAATTCCTAAGTTAAGCATGGATTTGTAGACTTTGTTTCTAGGTTGAAAAAGTATGTTTTGTGAACAAGTCAAGTAAATTGCTCCAAACCATCCCCATTCCTGAAAGAATTATCATTTGGATGAATTGTTTTGGCCTCCTTCACCTGGCCTTAAATCTGCTTGGCATTTGCACCATTTGTGGAAATTCCCACTCAGTCCATGGATTATTTTAAAATGCTTTCTTTTCCTCACTTTTCTCACAAATCCAATTTCTCAGTTAAAGGAAAATTGAACAAGTATTGCCATTGTTGAGGGGATTGAAGGCTCCAAAAATAAACTCTCAGAACTCAGTATAATTTTCAGAGATCACCTTCTGACATCAAAACTTGTGAAGATCTCCATGGAATAGTTTAGAAACAACGATCAGTAGAAGCAGCCCACCACCAGGAGAGGAGAGAGCAGAGGTTAACGACCATGTTCCAAATGCTATTAACAATACTCAAATTTATCCAGTTAAGTCCCACTTAGACATGCATACTTTAGGGAAGAGAGGGAGGGAAGGAGGGAAGGAAGGAGAGAGAGAGGGAGAGGAAGAGACAAAGAGACAGAGAGAGACAGAGAAAGGGAAAGAGAGAAAATATGGGAAACTTTTCTTGTCATTTAGAATGGGATACTTCCCTCTCTGGGAAAAATGTTTTTGTTAATCTTTTTCTATAAACTCACTTCAGATGGAAGCTGAGATCTGAACTGCATGTGAAGGAAGCTAGATTGAAAGGCCTCAGGAAAGAAGGCCTTCTGTAAGAGAGGCAATGGTGGGAAAAGGAGAGAGGTGAAAGTCCCAGGAATGCAGAGAGGGAATTAGGCAAAGAAAAGTCTCTATAATTAAAGAGAGTCTATGATTACTTTTTGTAGGAAAAAATTTCAACTACATGCAAGAGGATAGTTTAATGTAATCCATTAAAAACTATTACAGCCTTCAACAAATATTGACACATGGTCAATCTCAACTCCAACTTACCTTCACACTACTCCCTCACTTTATGAAGCAAATTGTAGGCATCATATTTCACCCATATATATTTTAGTATGTATTTCTGTAATATATACATTATTCTACATAACCTCAGTATCGTAGACAAGAGCAATAATGACAACAAAAACCCCACAGCAATTCCTTAATACTCTTAAATATCAAGAGAGGTGCATAAATCATAATTTTAATGTTTGATAAAGTTTCACAAATAAATGATTCAAAATAGCCAGGACCCTGATAAAGTGGCAGAATATCACCACCACAAATATTATTTGTGCTTGTATGTTGAACATTATGTTTGTAGAATTTAAATATTTTATTTATTTATTTATTTTTGTACCAGGGATCGTTCAAACTCAGGACTTTGCACTTGTGAGGCAGGTGGCAGCACCACTGAGCTAAATCCACAGCCTGTAGAATTTGAATTTTTAAAGTGTATTTGAAATATGATATATGCATCATACTAAATTTATATGATTTCATTTCTTTTCATTTATATTCCCTCCTCCCTTTTTTCTTTTCAAACCTGCCATTAATTTGTTGAAGAAATTGAAATATCAAATAGAATATTTCACATATGGGAATTGACTGGTGTCTTTCCTAGTATTGAACATGTTTCTCTATCTCTGTATTTTATGCAAAGTATGAGTTAGAACCAGAGGATTCATAAGAATTGAGTTTGACTTAGTTAGTAAGCATGTAAAGGGGATTTCAAAAGCTTTTCACTGCATCCCGCTTACAAGAGAATCAACAAATATTTCACCATCAAGGTGAGCAAGTAGGTTCTCTACTAAGAGTAACTTCAAAGAGAAGGATGCAAATAGAACACACATCTGAGATATGGTATACATAAGAAAAAAGACTAAGACACATCAAAATGTTAATCACAATAGCATGTTACACTAAAGAAATTATGGTTGTATCATTTGTAGTGTTCTTTCTATATGACTCTATTTTACAGTGGAAATATTTTTAAAACAATAAAACTTGCATGCTAACAAAGAAATTTCCCTGACTTTTACATTTTCATGGCAGGAGAAAGCACAGATGGGTAAGGCATCCTGGCCTGATCCTCCTGACCATCTAGCTTCCTCACCTTCAAACTGTGTCCCATTCAACTTTCTCTCTTTATTTGCTTTCACAAGTTAACTAACTTTGAAAAAGACACCACATTCTAACCCACTTGACCGATCTATTTCTACCATTCTGTGATGTATTAGTCTGTGTTTGTGGAAAGTATGACTAACTTCCCAGGGTCTTACATTTTTGGGTGATTTAATAGGATAAATTTCCTGAACTTAGGACCAGCCTTTGAGCTGTGGATTCCAGTGCAAAAAGCTGACAGGCCAAGAGTTTCTTTTGACGATGTCAGCTGGTCTCCCTTTCTCCACTTCTTCACCAGAAGAATGATTTGGGTCCAGTTGAGGAGCCAACTCATAAAAGACACCATGCTTCCTTTCTGGACACTAGGAGATATCACTGGAAGAATGCAACTTAAATATTTATACAGCTTTTCTTAAATCAGAAACTTTGGACACAAGTCCAAAAATGAAAAGTCTTATTTCTGGAAACTTCAGTAAAGAGGCTATGCTATCTGAAAGTCAGTGGTCTTTGACCTAGTTAGATGTTTAACTATGTAAGGAAAGTTAAATATTAAAATTTACATTTGTTTGCACTGTATGGGGAGTACTGGTTCTTATAGGGAATCACTGCTTGTGAGTAAATTGGAGTGTTATACAGGTTGGGATTCTTAAGTAAGATAACCGAAGGGGTTGATGCTATAGATGTACTAAAGATGAAAAATTTGCAATATTTGATGTGCATGTATATTTTTCTAGGAAAAGCATGTATAGATTTTTTTTTAAATTTCAAAGAGGTCCTTTGTTGAAAAGAGGGGTAGTTAAGCACATGAAAATTGGAGATGTTCTCAGGTTAATAACATGTAAAATGAGGCTTGGATAACAGAGGAGTAGTGACCCTAAATAATGCAGAGAAAATTAATGTATCAAGAAGAGTAAAATTACAGCATGTTTGAAAATCTGTGCATAGAGAAGGAAACATGCCCTGTAGGGCACTGTAAGGCACTTGTCAATGGGATTGGGCAGGTGAACTCAGAGCCACCTCTAGAGCTTACCTTCAAGGTTTCTTTACAAATTGTTACCTGATTTTGCTGTCTTAAGACTTTGATGGGCATTTTTTCTCTTCTGTCTTTTATTGGAATGGCAGCCTGCAATTATTTTTTGGAAGAGAATATCACTTGTTGCATCCCAGTGATGTACAAGTGATGAACAAGAAATAAACCAAAGAGCAAGAAGTAAAGAGCTCTATCAAAGGTAATGATTCTGTGATAAAATTTGAAGGTTAATCTTACCATGTAATGGAGAGGAGATGGCTTCTGAACAAGAAAGCGGGAATCAAAAAGTTTAACCTTCTGGCTTTTCTTGGTTTAGATCTTAATGTGTTTTTATTGTGTAATTTAACTAGCTATGAAATCTTCAGGCATCAAACCTATTTGGATGGAGTCAGAGTAGTGTTTAAAACAGAAGTTACTAGTGCACACTTAGGAAAAAATAGAATATGTTTTCATGCTTAAAATTTTGGAGATAGCATCAATTCAATTTCTTTGAAAAAATATGAGTGATGTAATATACTGATCTATCCCAGAGTAATGGGAGCTGCCATCAGCCCCTCCCTTTCCATAGAGCATGTGCAATCAGCATGTACAAATCCCCAACATTTCCATCAGACCTGCATCCCTTGTTATGTTACTTGTTTTTAAAATTAAACCTCTAAGGCCATAGAAGAATCTTTTCTAGATTTGTATTTTATTCTGAAGGCAATGTGGAGTTATGAAAATATTTTAATTGGGGAAAGGGAAATGGCCAGATTTATGAAGAATGGAGAAAAGAGAAGTAAAACAAGGGGTAGAGAAATCAATGAAGATTATTGTAGTACTATAAGTGGAAACTATGAGAACTGACCTAAAGAACAATTATTGAGACTAGATAGGAGACAAAATTGGGAGCTGTTAGGGAGGTTGAAACAGCATGACTTGGTGACTAGTGGGAGATTGGGAGAGGAGTAAAGTTGAGTCAAGGAAGACTTGAATGACAAATGGAAAGCTGAGATCATGTGTAAATATAGGTAACATAACGAAGAAATGTTGGAGACCAATGTTATAGTCTAGCTTATTAAATGGCAAGATGTTCCAAAGAAATGTAGACAGAATGTGTTATATAAAACCAAGGAGTGGCCTGGGGATTTAACTCATTGGTGGTGTAGCTTGCCTCGATAGCTCAAGGTCCTGAGTTTGATTCCTGGTACCAAATAAAAAATAAAAATGAAAAATAAAACCAAGGAATAATTTTATATAATGACCTTGCTCTAACAGCTGATACTGGCTTTTGAGATTACTGTCAGGCTCTGTGCAAAGCTGCACTAAAAAGTTGTCTCTTCTGGAGTAGTCCCTTTAGACTGCTATAATAAAGTGTCATAGACTGGGTGGCTTTTCAATACCATTAATGTATTTTTCACTGTTTCAGAAGCTAGAAGTTTGCGATTGAAGCTTCAGCAGATTTGATGTATGGTGAGGGCCTGCTTCCTAGTTTATAGAATGTCTTCTCACTACATTCTCATAAGGTGGAAGAATACTTTGGGGCCTCTTTTATATGGATGGTAATCTCATTTATGAGGGCTATGACCCCATGACCTAACTACACACCAAAGTTTTCATCTCCTGACACCATCATGTTGGCATTTAGTTCAATATATGAATTTGCAGTGTTGAACATAATAATTTTTTTCTGTTTATGTAATGTTAGCTTCACCCAAGAAAAGACAAAATAAATACTTTGAATTTTATTATTATACAGTTAGTGAATAAGCTGATAAGCATAGCCAAATGAAACCAGAGTTGTGGAAAAGAACATCCATTGGCGAGATCAATTTGACACTGATCCATTGTGAATTGCTTCTGGCATGTTTCTTTCCTGCACTTCCCAATCAGAGTAGAAGAATATGTAATAAAGGAAGAAATATGACTCATGGTGATATGATTTCAAATAGGATACAAAGGAGAAAAAGAGAGTCCCTGTTTTATTTCAGTTCAAAAGCAACTCTCTGAATGTCTTTCTGATGTTGTTGATCTTATGTTATAGGTAGAGAGGCACTTTGTGGTATTTTAAATTAGCCTTACTACTTTGAATGGAATCAGAAAAGTGACAAAACCATCTGCTTTTACAATGTCTCCCTCCCCAAGAAAACCAAACTTTGACACATCACAGTATCATTGGTGACCATATAGCAGGTTATTAGAAGTCTTGGCCTATGAATGCTCTCAGCACTTTGTATTCATCATACATAATTGAAGTATTTGATCTTCAATATTTTTTTCACAACAGGTGGAATGTTTCCTTGGAGGAGGACTATGAAATCCTTACCTAATCTATGATTCCCTCTATACTTTTAATGACATCTCCAATAAAATACACAAATAATCTTTTTAGACTCTTTAAAATACTAGCCCAAGCCTTCCCTTCTTGTGTATAGAAAAACAAAAAGGAAATAATCTTCTTCCAGAAGTGAGTTTTGTGTCTTAGTTCTAATGCTTCCTAATTACCTAAGCAGCTGGAAGACCCCTGGCGGATGGTATCTTGCTACTTGGACAGATGCCCTGGTGTCTGTGAAGAAAGAACTGAAGACAATACTCAGTTTGCATCCTGGTAAGAAAGGACATCAAAGTTACTGATGATAGGTGAAATGCTTCTGGAGAGAAGATAGCTGTTGGATGTGAAAGGGACTTTGGACTGTTCACTGCTATTTGATAGCCCACTGAGTCTGGTGTGGTTCTCTTCTGTATATCATTTTTAAGCAAATCACTCTGTGAGGATGTGTTTGTATGAGACACATTGTGACAGGAAAATAAACAGTGAACTTTGACTCATCTTAGATTTCAAGCTATCCTAGAATTTCCCTATATTTTAAATTTTGAAACTTATAACAAGGATCTTCTAGTCTGAATATTTGGAGAATGGATAGAATGGATAGGTCATAGCTGTAGAACCAAAGGTCCTGATTTCTAATCTGGCTTCACTACCTACTACTTCTATGGACTTGGGCAGGTTACTGAACATCTTTGCTTCTGTTTTCTCATCAGTAATACAGAGATGATGATGATGATGATGATGAGGAGGAGGAGGAGGAGGAGGAGGATGACAGCTCCTAAAAGGGTGTCTTGGTGAGCACTGCATAAATTACTGCATGTAGTCAAGATCACATAACTGGAACATAGTGAAATCCCAACAAAATCCAGCTTCTATTAGAATTTAGGTAATCAAAAATGAGAGATAATAGTCATTCATGAATGAAAAAGGAAGAAAAAATATTGTTACTCTCACATGAAATTGCTTCAGTTTATGGAACCCACAGTTGTAGTGATGTGCATTTCAGTACACAATGCACATCTTCGTGGGTTATATTAAAATCAGGCAGCTCAAAATCCCTTATAATCATGCACAGAAATGTCCTCAAAAATCATCTACTCTACTTGTTTTATTTTAGAGCTATGAAACAGAATTTTAGAAAGGTTAGATGACATGGGACAAATGGCAAGGAGCATGACCTGAGTTATTCAGGTTTTCTCTCTGGGACAAAATACCTGAGAAAAACTACTTGAAGGGTGAAGGGTGTTATGCCTGACAGTTTCTGAGGTTTCATACCATGGCCAGCTGGCTCCCTTGCTGTGGGCCTGAGTTGAAGTGGAATATCATGGAGGAAGGATGTGGTAGAACAAAGCTACTTCCTTCACTGTGGCAATAAGGAGAGGGAGAAAGAAAGAGCCTGAGTTAGGAGGCTTCCCCTTTTTGCTTTTGTTCCACTTAGGCCTTTGCTGTATTTGACAAAGCTGCCCACATTCAGGGTGATTTCCCCCATCAGGCTGGTGTTCCACATGCCAATTGTTCTGGAAACACACTTACAGACACATACAGAGTATGCTTTACTAATTTCCTAGGTGTTTCTCAAGCTAATCAAGTTGACAACCAAGATTGACCATCACAGCACCTAAGCATTCCTTTGATTAGACCATCTCACTAAAGAAGGAATGAGCAAAACAACTCTTTACCCCTCACCCTGCTTTTCAGGACCCGACTGAGTATAACTAAAGCCAGGAGATAGAAGACTGGAAATTCAGCCAGAGAGAGGAAAGAATCAGGATTATGCATTTCACAAACCATTATTAGAAACCTTTTACCACCTATGCTGTGTTTTGGTGAGAAGGCTCAGGATCACTTTCTCATGTGTATGAACACCTAGGTCTCTGGTCCCTTGCATCTCAGCTGTCAGCTCATGTTTTAAGACATGGTGCATAGCAGTTAGCATAGACTATAAGGATATATTACCTTCCAGCAGTGTCACATTGTGGGAAAACCTGGACTTTATTGTCCACAGATATGTCTTGGTTTTTTTACTTACCAGATGTGTTATTTTGACATAAATTTTTATCCTTTCATTTTTCTTTCTTTACAAAATAGGGACAATATTGGGTGGACTTTTTAAAAGTACCACTTTGAGGTGAAATACATGTAGTCTGAGAACATATTTCAAGGAGCCTTACCAAGTTATTTATTCTCTACTCTCTAAATTTGTTCATCCAATAAGAATTTTTATGATGGATAACACTGATCTGATACCATTTATGTTTTCATCCCACATTTTGGGTAGCTAAGACACTCCTTTCCATTTTCCCTCAGTGCTTTGAGAAACTTTTATATGATTAGAGTGTAGTCATTAGAGATTTGGCCATTTAGTATTTTCTTGTTTACTGTGTAGGATATGTGTGCTCCCAGTGCTCCTCCCATTAGGATGCTGGAGTACTAGACAACAGAATTTGGGAAGGAGAAATCCTCAGAATAAAGATTTTATATGCACCCAGAGCCATCTGGGAACACTCATAAAGTTGACTGTCCAGGACAATTGTTCCGAGACCACAAACTGAAGGACTCTATTTTCTCTAAAGCCACATGGATGTCAAGTCCACTAAAAGAACTATGAACAGCAGGGAGTGGAAGAATGCTATCATCTCATGATATTATTCTGAATATTAAATAATATGAGAGAAAATACTGGGAAGATTATAAAATGTTACATAAATATGACTTCATATTAAAACTGTGAAAGATCCAAAAGCAATATATAAATTTTAAAAAGCCACATTATTTATATGGAACATTTAAAGACTAAGTATGTAATATAACTTACAAATCAGATGTGAATTATTTTAATTTGCAAAATTTCTTCCTATGGTCAGCTATTGCTTTAACTTCATGTGTGGAAATTCTATCTAATCTTGTAATTTTTAAAATTCTTTCTCAGGAGGATGTGCTCATTAAGATTGAATTTGTTTTTGCTAAATGGAATGCCACCTCATATTTATTATTTTCCTTTTATATATCACTTTTGGATACATTATATAAATTGATCCTCAAAAGAATTTATGATACTCCTCAAGATAGAAGACATTGTCCCCAGCTTGGCAGCAAGGAAACCATAATTTAGAAAAGATGAGTTATGTTACTTGCCCAGGATTAGTAATGGTCATACAAAGTGGAGTTAGAATTTGCATGCAAACTTTCTGATAGCATATATTCCTTCTGTTACACTATGTTTTCTTGGTATCTACTCCTGGATGAATATAAAGTCTTGCAGCTTCTGGGCCACACTGAGAAGGGCATTTGAAGCTAATCTGATTGACAGTCCATAATAGTGGACCTGGTTGTGTTACTTAATATCATTCAATAAATTTGTCACAACTGTCATTAAATATATATGAAAAAGCACTCAATTTCCAGAAAGCACCAAGTGAAATAATTACAAAGGAACTTTGCAATTATACTAAACTTTGACTTTCTTAATTTAAAACTATAATCTCAGCATTTTTAAAGTAGAAAAATGCAATCTTTTCCCAGGGAAATATGGGCACCAAATTCTATTTCTCTCCCTTTTCGGCATTTTGTCTTATAAAGGATGGAATTCAGTGGAAACAATACATCTATATCCAAAACTTGGCTATGGCTAGAAACCCTAGGGGATCATTTCCTTAGTTATAAACTGAGCGCTCTTCCCTAACACGCACTGTATAAGGGAATCTCAAACCCTGATGTGCCATAGAGTCACCTGGAGAATGTTTAAAAACACAAAGTACTGTCCCCCAGTAGCTTCTGATTCAGCAGATCTGAAGCTAGAGCCTGGGAATCTGCACTACTGATGTTTTCATGTGATGCTGATGCTGCTCGACTATGCATTTTTAAGGATATGCTTCTTATATTACAGACTGTAGTGAATACATTTGCATTATTGAAGGGCTTTCTTCCTTATTCTTAAAGGACTACCTTTACATTAAACTCTCAAATAAACAGAATCTCTGAATTTTGCCTGAAATTCAGAGAAAATTACCAATTGAGACTAAGCATTCCTCCTCCTTTTCTTTTAGTCAGTGAAGCTGCCTCACAGGATGTAATTAGGTATAATTTAGCAATCAAAGGCTTGCTGACCACCCCTTGCTGTTCCTTAGATTTCTTTCTCAATAGGAGAACTCTGGTGAAAAATACTTAGGAAGGTGGCTGAAATCACACCTCCAAATCCATGGCTCCAGGATATTTTTTCAATTGGTTTGCCCTGAGTAGCAGCTAAAGCATCTTTACAAGTCCTCAGAGTGTTTAAAAGAGTCCTTTAACATTTATATTCTCCATTCTAAAAGAGTTACAAAACATCTTTTGCCTCAGTCAATTTCATTTTTTCTTATTTCTTTCACTGTCATGTAACTTGGTTTGCAAAAATATGAGTTCTTTTACTTCTAATTATTAAAACATAAATACAAACTGTTTAGCAGCTGGGCATTGCTTCCTGAAATCTAAAATAGAAATCTCATTCATTGAATGGGCTCATTAAAATATACCATAATAAAATTTTTAATAAGAAACAATATTTGAATTATATCTACTATTAAGCTTCACTCCCAGGAAAAAATGAACTTTTGTCTGGGGCTGCCCAATCTGAAGTTCTCATTATTTCAGAAGCTAGGCTGAGTGTCATAGTCAAATCTCTGACCATAAATGGAAGTAGATTCATTATGATTTTGCTATGCAATTATGGTTCCATTATGTTCCATTACAGTAGGAATGTCGCCAATTTTAGTATCTGAAAATGAAACAACTAATGAGCACACAATTTGAGAGCCTATGTGTTTCCTGCCTCGTGATTCAAGCTGAGGCTCAAGCTTGAGCTAAAAGAAAGAAAAATATGACATGCAAATGGACAGTTAGGGTGTGTGTGTGTGTGAGTGCGTGTGTGTGTGTGTAAGACTAGTTATCCGATCTGTGTCATAATTTAAGTAGTTAGGAGTTAAAGACTGCTATCCTCTGAGACAGAAAATTTAGTCTTGGATTTTGGTTCTTCCATTTCCTAACTGTGTAACATTAGGCAACTTCCTTAACAATTTGAAACCTTCTGGTGGTAATGGAGAATACTAATTTGATTTGTGATTTATTAGAAGGATATCAGCCTTTGGAGAAGAGCGACCTTTACCAACTATCTAAGAACTCAAAAAAATGTAGGAGATTCTCCTTTCCAACTCCTTTGTCATTTTTGTTTTACATGTGTTAAATGAGAGTGTTGCAGGGAAATTTGCTTAACCCTCTTCAAATTCTGGTTCTTATGTGATCCAGTTTCCATACAGTGGATACATCTAAATAAAAGGAAAAAGGCAGAAGATAGAAGTTGAAATTAAATTGCTGTTTTTCTTCCCGTTGCCAAGCACCATCATGAAAGCAGATGATTTTGTCCAGCAGTTGTAAGAGATTTCTGCATCATTGAAACCCTAGCTTAGTGGCTCTCAAGGAGGGCAGTAAAGGAGGTCATTTTGTTGACACAAATCACAGAAACATTTGTCCTGGAGCCAGTAGTTCTAGAAGGTTTGTTGGCTTCTTGGTAGGAACTCTTTGTTGGACCACTTCTGCAGTTAATAGTTGCTCCTGAAAGCTTGGCTGAGAGTTTGTCCCCAGCCCTCCCAATGGTTATGTCAACACTAAAATCTCTGAATTAGATCTCATTCTGCTTAAATAAACCAGAATGGTTGCTACTTTCTTTAGCTAAGCTCTGAAAGAGTAAAGTTTTAAAGAAAGAACATTTTAGTAACAAGTATAGGTCAAGCATCATTTATCTAAAAATCCAAACTCTGAAAAACTTCAAAATCCGAAACTTTCTGAGTGCCAAAAGAGTGGTACAAGTAAAAACCGCCATGGGCCAGGGATTTAGCTCAGTGACACCATACTTGCCTTGCAAGCACAAGGTCCTGAGTTCGATCCCCAGTACCAAACAAACAACAACAACAAAAAACTGGATGCCTAGCTTTAGGTGCTGGGTACCAGTAAGAAAGCCTACACAGAACACACACTCGATTAAATGTCCTCAAAGGGAAAAATAATCCTCCTCAGCCTGCAGCAACTGTGATATATCTTTTCAGTACATTCTCAGATTTCTCTATGCAAACAGGCCCACAGAAGATAATAAAATGGCACATATGCAGGCCGGATATACTAACATCAAGTTCCCCACCATGTCTCACGAGGAATTAAAACACCATTTGCATTATTCAATATGTTTATTTCTTACTCTCTGATCTGTGATGTAAAGGTATTGTTGGAAATGTCAAAAAGACCTGCAGTTGTTGGTATGGAAAGCAGAAATAAGAAAAAGAAAGTATTTATGTTCACAGAAAGTCAAATTGTTGGGAAACTGAACAGAGATGTAGAATGAAACTTATTAAAGGGTGTATTTTTGGTACGACTACCATATATGTCTTCAAGAAGCAAAAGGGTAAGCTGTTGAAATTCTAACTGCAAGGTAATGAACAGAAGTTAATGAAAAATAGAAAAACACGGCATAAAGCTGAAAATGAAGAGAGCTCAATCATGTAATGAAAAACCAGACCCAACAGCAGAATATTGAGCATACCTAGCCCCTCAACTGCTTTGGATATTTCTTCTGATCTAAACTATAAAATACACTAGCATCATAGGTTGCCATTGCTGTTGGACAATTGCTGTTGGGATTCTAGTGATGCTGCTGTGTTACCTAATTGCCTTGCAGACGTGATTTTTTTTTCACTGTATCGGTGGTATGTCATATTTTATTGTTAGATCTTTATATGTGAACAAGTGTAAGAAAATATTGCTTAACTATAGGAAATAAACTCAGGGTCAGGAGTGATGGTAATATAAAATAACTATCAGCCGTCTATTAGGGTGGCCGAGATAGTGCTTTCTGTGATTCAGTATATACCAGATATGTCCAATCTCTGGCCTGTGTGTCATTAAAAAATATTTGTATGGCCAGGGATTTAGCTGAGTGGCACCACACCTGCCTTGCAAGCACAAGTTCATGAGTTCGATTTCTGGTACAAAAAAATAATTTGTAAAGGGGAGTTTTCTTACTTACATCATTAACTATTATAGGGGTTAGAATGGAATGGCAACTTGATTAGCTTTGGGATCCACTGGGGGAAATGCTGGAGCATATTTGTTAGTGTGCCTGGATGGGACAGGGAGGTATGACTTTGCATATGACTTTGGTCCCTGGCCCATTTTTTGCTGGCACTGTTCCCCTAGTCTGCTTCCCAGCCATCATGAACTAAGCATCTCTGCTCTGTCATGTCCTTTTGCCATGACATCTTTGACTTGGAGCCAGCCAACCTCGAACTGAAAACCTCTGAAACTGTGATCCAAATTAAGCCTTTCCTCCTTTAAATTGTAGATGTTGAGTATTATGTCCCAGTGATGGTAAAATGACTAATACAACTATATTTTATATGTGGTCCAAGACAATTCCTCTTCACTCAGTGTTGCCAGGAAGGCAACCCAAGCATGTCTACCTTATCAGCAGTGGATTGGACACACCTGAATTGTGCAGAAGCTTCCTTCATTCAAAACATTTTTTAACATATTGCATAATCTTAATTTCCAGATATGTCTATAATGTATATATGAAATGTAAGTGAACTTTATGTTTTGATTTGGGCCCCTTCCCAAGATATCTTATTATACATATGCAAATATTTCCACATCTGAAAAGAAAAACACCTCAAGATCCAAACATTTTGGATAATGGACACTCACCCTTTATTAGAACTATCTTTTGCTACAGGATATATTATATTTGGCATTCAGATATAATATTTTGGATATTTGTCCCATTTAATATCTTTTTATTATATTTTTTGCATTTTGATATATCTTCATTCTGCTTTCCCATGGGAAAGTTGGGAAACTTTTCAAGGGAAAGAGAACAACAAAACATTTTCCCCAGGATCTCTTACAGTGACTGTTGTGAGTATGCAACCTAGCTTCTAGTAATTAAATGTATCCATGTGAAGCTTAAGTGCAGATGGTAGGAGTACAAGGAGGTTTCTGAGCCAGAGAGATCACTGGGAAAATATGGAAGCTTTGCTTCTCAGATTTTTTGGTGATGGAGTTTATGGTATCCTGTGCCAAACATGAACAGCATGTAGATGGAGGCAACAGTAGAGTGGGGTTTTCACTATAACCATCTGCAGTATATGGAATTGGATATTCTTTCTGACAATATTATCCCTTGCTAAGTAGTAGTCACACCTGTTTTTCAGGCTCTCTTATAGATAGATTCTTTGAGCAATGTAATATCCTTTCAAATCCACTGGGCTTAAGCTAGCCAATGTGAATTCCATTGTTTGCAACTGAAAATCTTGATTGATCCAAAGGTAATCATATAATGTTTTGTTTTATGCTTTTCATCCAGTTTATCCCTGGAATATTGTATGGTATCTTTCCATGGCTTACAGAACTATAAAATTTTGAGCCAGAAGAAATCATAGTAAAACCACCCAGTAATTGACCTACCACCTGCTATCTTAATGGATGTGGAATCTTAAGTACAGAAAAATAAGTTAAATTGAAAAATTGATCTGAATTCAGAAACCAAACCCAAATCTCCTTGGTACCAATTTGCTATTTGTTTCACTGTTTAGCACTGTCTACAAGAGGCCATGTGCTGAGCTTCAAAACAAAGGAAAGATATGTTGGTTAGCTTTCCTACTGCTGAAAAAAATCACCTGACACTCCTAACTTAAAGAAGAAGAGGATTATTTTGCCTCAAAGTTTCAAAGGTTTCAGGATATGTTCGGCTAGGTCCAAGGCAGAAACATCATGGTTGAAGTGTATAATGGGGAAAGTTGCTCAAAACATGGCATCCAGGAACTAGAGAACAGGGAAAGAGCAAGAGAGAAAGTGGCCAGCGACAGATCTATTACCCAAGGTCATTTCCTCATGCCCATTCCCTTCAACTAGGGCCAACCTCATAACATCCTATTCAGCTCTGAACTCATCTTTGGGTTAACCCATTGATGGGATTAGTGCTCTCACAGTCCAACCACCTCTCCAAGGCAGGTTTTAATCTAGTCTAGTTCACAATCAATTAATAAACACACAAGTACACGCTGGATAAATTGATCTAACAGCTTTAAAGGATCTTCATTTAATAGCCTTAAATAAAATATTCTCTTAAAGTAAGAGATTTATGCTGAGTCCAGTGATATCCACATTTAATATTTTAATAAGCTCTTTAAAAGTACATTTTACCCTAGAAGTCTCAAAATGTTGAATCAGAAACCTACCTCTTTAACAATGGCAGGTGACAGCTTATAAAGTATAGCAACCTATAATCATCTTTGAAATTACTCATGGTTTTCCAAATTAAACTCTGTACTGCATTCAAACTATGTGCAAAAGATATATCATGATTGACTGATAAATTTATGGTGGCAAATCTTAATTGTAGGTTCATTCCAAGTTAACAGCTAAACTACTTAACTACTTAGTAATTTGCATATTACAAACCTCAAAATTCTCTATTTACACATAGTAAGAGTTTTATTTAAAATTCATCACATTCTCATTGTTAAAAATTATGGAAATGTATAAAGCTAACATATTAAAACCATCATACTGTGTAATCTCAGTCCTCAAGATGGTATAAATCTTTCCTGGTTAGATAATGCCCACTACCTACAGATTCCCTTGGTGGTGGGAGGGAACCTCCATCTGGGCTTCACTAAAGTTGCCTCTTTAGTGCCTTCAGAATGGAACTACACCATCATTTTGTGACTCTCAGATCTTTGAGCTACACAACTAGCTTTCGTGGAAATCCAGTCCTACAGACGGTGAGACTTCTCAGCATCCATAATCACATAAGTCTATACTTTTAGGAAATAATATGTATATATATATAAATGCTTATGTATAAAATAAATAAGATATATTATAAATATACAGCATAACATATTATATAATTATAATATACATATAGTCTGTATCTCTAAGATCCTTCTTGGCTCTGTTTCTCTGTAGAACCAGGATGTGTAACATTTTCTTGCCTTTTTTTTCACTTCACAGTATAGAATGATACTTAGAAGATTGTATTTTAAGAAACATTTACTGTTGAATGACTATAAAAGAAGGTTCATTTGTGCTTACTTCAGCAGCAGTACACTAAGAAATCTCAATAAAACCTTTTAAAAGGAATACTAGACCTTACAATATTTCTGAAACCAATTGAGAGGGTTTTCCCCCATACTAACAACCAATTCTCTAGCTCTGGACACCAGGTGGTGTCCTTCAGTTCAGTTCAGTTCAGAGTTGACATGATCTACTTAGAGTGTGCACCAGACTTCATAAGTCAAACCCCAAGTCCCATGAGACAATTCCTGCTGCAGAAAGCAATCACAGGTCCCAGGTCTCCAGTCCTTCTGACTTAGTTAATGTATCAGCAGTTTGTACAAAGTGCTTCCTGTTGAGGGAGGAAGGCATGGAGCAAATGCTAGTGGGGCAGTGAGGGAGGATGGAAAGCACCTCCTGAGAGGATACTCCTCCCATTTAAGCTAGATTGTCTCTTCAAACCACTTGTCTTAGACAATAATTGATGGCCTTTGTACCAGACATAACTACTGCCAAAAAATGTAGTGGAAATGTTACTGCAGGACTTCTGTTGGTTTCTCATGGGACACTGGCTTTGGGAGCCTTCAGCAGCCAGTGAGGTCCAAGTTCCCTCCAAGGCCATGTAGAGACCACAAAGAGATACACTTGAGAGGCCCAGCCATTCTGGCCAAGGGCTATTTGGCTCTTCCCAGACAGGGCATTTGTGAGGTCTTCTCTGAGATTATGGCTCCAGTCACAGATGCAGCCTGACCGCAGCAGCAGAGCTGCCTTGCTGAATCCACTCAGCCCTCATCTCTGAGTAAGGTCGGCGTGCCACGGCTCCCATTCCCAGAGGAGGCTAACAGGTCAGTGTGCCACAGCTTCCAGCATAAAGGAGGCTTTTCTGGGTAGGCGTGCCTCAGCTCCTAGCACAGAGGAGGTGAGCCGCGGGTGCCAGCAGCAACACCCCCCTCCCCCCAACAAATGAGAAGACACATAAAAAAGCCTCAGAACTAGACTTCCAGATCACCTACAGTAACCCCAAGGGGAAATGAGATGGAACACTCTGATACCTAACTACCTGGACTCCCTGAACTAGCAATGAAAGAGGATCTGGAAAAACTGAAATCAGAAATAATTTCTCACACAACAGCAGAGGTTGTGCCCATAGTGCAAGACATGATTAATAAATCTAGAGAGGACACAGATAAAAAAAAATAGAGGAGCTGAGGAACATGATGGAAT
>NW_004624813.1:4129365-4214206 GCF_000247695.1 Heterocephalus glaber | reverse complement strand
AAGATGTAGAACAAGAAATTTACATGGTTTTGGACAATATATCAAAACAATCTTGATTAAAAACAATGCAATGTGTATGTGTTGATTTTCTTTTCTTTTTTTTTTTTTTTTTGGAAAACACATTTGGTAGTAATCTGTGAGAGAAATCTGTGACGTAGTTCTGGTTTGAAGCCTGGCTCTTTTTTCCCTATCTGCTCAGAGAACAGGGCTAGAACCCAAAGAAGTGAGCTCAGAGCTGGCTCTGTGAGGACATTGCCATCTGACGGGTTTCCAAAGCACTACTGGAAGGAGAGCCCAGAGTAAACCCTCTTGGTTAGTTTGTGAACCTTGAAAAGCTTCACATACATATGTCTGAACCAAATAAAGACTGTAAGATCATTACAAATAGACTCCTAGAGCATTAATTATGTATCATTTTAAAGCATACTGTATTAAGCTTTTTAATATTTAACAATTTGAATGGTGGCAGGTTTGAAAACTGTTGTTCTTCATCCCAGAGAAAAATGTTTTGGAGTAACTGCTTCTTTTTCCTGTCAAGTCCTCACTTAGTCAGTACCCCAAATTATACTCTTATTATGTGAGAGATGGAAGTGTTAATTTTAAGGAGACAACAATACAGCTAAAATTATGAGTGCTCCAAGCCTCTGCTAATATTTAGAGCTCTTTGAATGATGTGGCACAATAAATAGCAGTGATGGATGATGAAAGTGTTGGCCTCTTATCCAGTGATTTACTGGGCTAAAATTAAAATGAGTCTAATATTAGTAACTATTGAGAATAGCAAAAGGGACCAAAGGTAGGCTTCGGTAGATTTGGGGCCAATGATGTGAACCAATATTTTAAGTAGGAGACTACACTAAAACCAAGTCAAATGCTGAGAGATATACTACCTCGTTATTAGAGAAATTCATCTGCACACACATGTAATGAGTATGTGGCCTACTCAGTCCTTTGTATTGTACTAGGGACTCACTTTGTGTGTGGCACTATAGTATTGCACAAGAGTTTAAGGAATTATACCAAAGAAAGGGCATAGTCTCTGCCTTTAAGTTAACCCTACAGGTAGAGAAATGAATTCTAAAAGGAGGAAACGTTCAGTCTGAAACATACACACTTAGAGTTGTCATTGGATTGGGGTCTATATAAATTATGTGAAAGCTCTCTTCGGAATTATGTTAGAACTCTAGATTTCAAGTGATACAAACACAACCTACACAAAGCAGGAAACAGCTGCCAATTCTGAACCACAGAAAAGACAAGGGAGAAACTCAAAGGACAGCTCAACCGGATTGGACTCTTAGAACTTTCTAAGATTCTCATCAACTAGGAGAATGTGAGAGGAGTTAGTTTTTTTGTGATAAACTTGCATAATAATATTTAACATTTTAGTCATTTTTAATTATGCATCTCAATGGCCAGAAGTACATTCACAATATTGTGAAAACCTCACAAACAACCATCTCTTGCCCTTTTTCATCATTCCAAATGAAAATTCTGTACTTGTTTTAATGTTTTCAAATTTCCTACATATTATAGTTGTGCCAGTTTCATTCCTTTTCATGGATAAAAATATGTTCTAGCTTTTCATTATTTTTTAATTTTATTTTATTGGCACATTTTAGATATACAATACAATGGCATTTATCATTGGAAATTTGCACCTTTACATAATCACTCTTGTTTCTTATTTTTTCCCCATTCCCCTGCCCTCCCTTCAACCCCTCCATGTCTCACTATTTACAAAGACTTTTGTCTCCATTTTTTTCATTTTCTCATATCCATTTTTTTCATTTTCTCATTCCCTTCTTTCCTTTCTCCTACTCTTCCTGCTTCCCCTTCCCCTTTGCACCTTTTCTTCCTATTTCACATTATCTATTATACCTTTTAATCCCTATTTACACTTACAGTTTCTCACACCAGAAAAACTATTCGCTATTTACACGTGTGTCCTATTTATTTCACTTAAGAGTGTTGCCTCAATGTGCATCCATTTAGCTATAAATGTCTCTAATTCTTCATTTTTTATGGCTTAGTAGGACTCCATTTATTAAAAAACCACGTTTTCTTTATCCATCACCCACTCATAGATATTTGGATTATTTCCACCCTTTTGCTCTTATGAATGATATTGTTAAGAACACTAGTGTACAGCAATCTGAGTCTTTGCTTTCTGTTTTGGGGGGGACGTATTTAAGAATAGAATCATTGGGTGATATGGCAATTCTGTGTTGAACTTAACTTTATTCTCCCAGAATAATATCTCCACAAGGACACAAATCTTGCCTTGTAGCAACCCAAGGTTCATACAGTCAGCACTCAGACAAGAAAAGAAAGACTGTTTTCCTCTAACTCAATAGCTGAAAATCTAGGAAAGAAGCTAATGGGCAACTTGACTCTTAAAAACTTAGAGTCACTGTTGAAGCTCAGGAGTGGTGTGTAGAGGTAGGACAACTGGACACACTAAAGATTGGAACTGATTGGACTATTGCTCTACCATTGGCTGGGGAAATGGAATCACGTAAGAAAATGACAGGTACAAATTGGGACAGATCTTTAAACCTAGGAGGCGGGGGACACAATTTTCAAGAAGAGGAGAAGGATATCCTGGATATGGCTACTGGAAAAATTCCTGTGAACTCCGTGATTGTTTTAAACCTGCAAATATCAGAATAGTTGCTTTCTTTTGTTATTGTGCTTTGTAGTTACTATTGTTAAAGTAGGTACACACACACACACACACACACACACACACACACACCAAACAAATGAACTGTCTGAGGGAGACAATTTAAGACATTTCATGTTATAGCCCATAGTAAATCTCTTTGAATAGTTGTTTAACATTACAGCAATATTTTCCAAGGAAAACACCTATGAAAATCACATTATATAGATAATTAGCTGAGAGTTGCATTTTTAAAAAAATCTATGCTTCCCCCATAAGCTTATTTTTCAGTTTTAGTGCCATCACTAAACTATATTAAAGAAGCAGGAAATAAGGTGTTTACCTTGACTTTCATTTACTTCTTTTATTTCTTCTCTTTGCTATACTTGGGATTCAGATTACATCACAGAGACAGACATTGCCTGTAAATATCCAGCAAAAATCACTTTACTAGCAAATTCATACACCTACAGGGTTTGGAACACAGAGTCGAGTTGGAATGACTTCAACCTGGGTGTAACATATAATCAAATTTAGTAAAGCAGTCATCTGATTTCAGGATTCATGAAGTATCCTACCGTTTAAAACTTCTATTTCATATTTATACATTCAGCAAAAAAGCTATCTTTCCTAAGCATATAACACAAGTTCAAGAATATATCTATTTTTCTTATTTTCTAGCATTTTATCCCATTTTCGTAATATTTATTTAATCTTTATTACCTCTCATAGTTAAGTTATTGCCACTATTTCTTATTTTTCAGTTTCTAAATTCTCATCTTGAAGTTTAATTTTAAGCATTGTTTCAATTTTAGGTTTTCATTTTATCGTCATCCATAACATATTTCTTATGAGTTTTCCAGGTCATTCCTGTTGTATCTTAACTATTTCCACGTAATAGAAAAGCATAATGTTTTTTAAAATGTCTTGATCACTTGCATTTATTAGTATGCTGGACTGCTGCTTTTCATAAGAGAGATATTAACAAATTGCAGAGAAGGAAAGCAAAGAGACACAAAGAAGTGCTGTTCATTTCCTCTCAGAAACAATACTCACACAGTTATAAATTGATTTATGTAATCAAACTATCTTTTTATATATGGTCTCCTCTCTTTTCTCTTTCCCCACTTCCTCTTTTCTCTCTCTCACTCTCTCTTTCATGTCCTTACTTCATTCTTTGCCTTACTCCCTACCCCATTCCAAATGCAAACACTGAAAATTTCTAGAAAAAGAAAATTTATTTTTATAAGATGCTAATCTAAGTCTTTTCAGTTTACACAGATGCCAAAGGAAGGACTTAGTCTATGTTTTCTCCTTGAAGTATCTGGAAAATATGTGCCTTACTTATGTTACACTGGATTTGGCTTGGGAATCACAAATTTCTGCTACTATTATATTCACCAACCAACTTTTCTGAAAAGCCACAGAGGAAGTATTTGAAGATAGGTACATAGGGAAATGAAGAATAATTGTCAAGCAAGGAGTTACGCATAGAAGAAGAAGAAGGTTTTAAGAATTTTCAAACTTGGGCCGGGGATTTAGCCCAGTGGTTCCATCGCCTGCCTCACAAGTGCAAGGACCTGAGTTCGATCCCCAGTACCAAAAAAAAAAAAAAAAAGAATTTTCAAACTCTTGTGCTAATATTCCCCTGTCTCAAGAGATTTGAAATACTTTCAAATGATAATCAATTGAATGCTAAAATAATTCTTCTCCTTTTATCTTCTCTCTTATAGTCATCATTTTTTTCCTCCCCCAGTTAACCTTACTGATCCTGTTGATTTTCTTCTTTTTTTTGGGGGGGGGGTTGTGTGGACCCGGGATCAAACTCGGGTCCTTGCGCTTGCTCAACAAGTGGTGAAACCACTGCTATAGTAACATTCTGAAATGTACACCCTAAATAGGCATCCTGTTCTCTATGTACTTTTCAATCATGAGATTCTTTTCATCATCCCTTTTCAATCAAGAAACTAATGTCAGGTTGCCTTTCTGATGTGTCTTATTGTCAGTGCCCTGAAAGTTTCCATAATCACAGGCCCATCCCATTCAGGAATAATCTCCTTTACAGAACTAGAAAATAATTGTCCAAACATTATTTCTTCATATACTTGGTGAAGCTATGAACTTCAAACTTTTCTTGACACTGTAATCCAAGGCCTTTAACATTTTTGATGGATTTCATTTTCTCCTCTTTTAATTATCCCTACTTCTTATCTTTAAGACTTCAGATTTTTCACAATAAATATCTAAAGCCAGACATATCCCTCTAATCAGGTTCTTGTCAATCAGGATAATGAGAAGATTCCCACAACAGTTGCACACTAATCTCTTACTGTATTCTTTAATAAATGCTTTTGAAAATGTTACGGAAAACCTGGATTTGTTGTTTCCAGTATTCCCACTCATATGCTTCTTTCCAGACTTCCCAGACATTAATTTTCAGGGAGATTTTTGTCTTTTGTATATTCTTACAACCCTATTTTTCTTAGGACTTCATCAGAAGAGTGTCTCCACATTGAGTCTATAGAGGTGGCATGGCCCAGGTTGTCTGGAAGAAAACGAGTTGCAAGGTAGGTATTTACAGGCTTGGAAAGGGAGTAGGCAGGACTAGCTCTGCCATTCTCAGAATTCAGTACAAAATGAAAATATAGGCCCCTTATCAAAAATCATTGAGTTAAAAGTTTATGGCAACAGAGCATTAAACCAAGTGTGAGACCCATAAGAGCACAGAGTCCTGTGTGACTCCATAGGTCACTTGTGCTTGTGGATTGAAGAGATAAAGAGGAGGTCTCTAGACACCACTCACCTGTGCAGCATCAGTGGGTTGAAAAAACTTTCCATTCAGTAGAATATTAAAGTGCACTGCCTCATTTGTTAGGTATATTTAGTGTTTCTTTGCTGACTATTCCAGTGTGTGCTTTCCTTCCTTTTTTATCATACCCAGTTAGCATATTTTACCCTCTGTCTCAGTATAGTGGCCTGAGTTTGCTTTCACTGAAATG
Source organism: Heterocephalus glaber (assembly GCF_000247695.1). The sequence goes on along the minus strand of NW_004624813.1, from coordinate 4,208,542 downwards.
TTTTCTTGTAAAATATTGTTCTTTCCTGTAAATACACATAATTGCACAAAAGGAGTACACAGAATACATATAGTCCATCTATTGCAAATAAGACTTCTGGATGCAATATGCATAAAAAATAGCCATTGTTCTCAAGTGGATTTCTGTTTAAGGCAAAAAATAGATAAAAGCCTAGATTAACATTACTTTAAAATCACTATGAAGGCATTTATAAGTAGTGATGTTGTGCAGACACTTTTCAATTCTGTTTTAATCCTTGTTTATGCTTTGCTGCATTACAGTGAGATCAGTACCGTCCTAAGGACTGTGGTATTGGTTTGTTCCAAGTAGGTAGTAGATAACTTATGGACTGGTCCTTACAGTTATTTGGTCCCTCCACCAATTCTATCACAACACAGAGATATAACAAGTATAGTGTCATGAAGGAGAAAGACCACTACATTACAAATCAAAAGCTCATGTTAATTTCCTCACTAACTGATGGAGCTTAAGACATTCCTGCAACCTCTTTAAGCTTTCGCTTCTTCATATGCTAAAATAAGACTAGTAATTCCTTCCTAGTAAAGTTAGAAAATTGATTATGAGAACCAAATAGAATTAATGTGTGAGCATATTGCAGAGTTTTCCTTCTATGAGTGATGTTCTCTGACATGTGGACACTTCCAAACAGGGTCCCTGCCCCAAGAACTTTATAGTATATAAAATAAGTAAAGTAATTACAGAAAACAACTATAAGAGAAATAATAAATGATAAGTCCTATATGAGAATTCAGATTGGCTAATAAATTCCAGGTATATAAGGCAAAGAAGGCATTGTAAAGGAGAAGCATTGGAATTAGGCCTTGGATAACTTTTGTCAAAAGGTGAGTGGCTGAGAAAACATAATCTAAGGAATGGAGCGAATATTATCAAAGTTAAAGATATGGGAGAGTCTACAACAACTGAATAATTCAAAGGCCCACTTTGACTAAAACCTAAGGATGTTGAAGCAAAGAAAAATTTAAAGTAAATTTATCAAGGGTCTTGACTATCTGACTTGCAGAGTCAGATGTTTTCAAGACACAGTGTCATCTTCAGAAAACATTTAGGAAGAAAAATATTACCAAAGTGTATGTGGAAACAATGTCAAAACAAAGGAGGTTATGGTATAGTAGGTATTCAACAAATTTTTATATCCCATTAAATCGATTACATGTCTATCCATGGACAGTGACCTTGATCACAGTCAATAAGTGAATTAATAAAAGTTCCAGCAAGGTGTTCTCTAAACTTACAAACATTCAGAAATACAACAAACTTACACAAGTGCATGTTCATGATGGGGAATAGAAAAAGAAGAATAGACTCAAGAAAAGTATCCTAATACTGTGAAAAATGAAATCAGAACCACTTCACCTTTCATTCAATTTGTTTGTATGTTTGGTTTAGTGAAACATTACTCCAAAAGTCAGAGTTTCAATTTCCAGAAATACACCAACACCAGTGCTAGCATATGCAGCTAGGATAAAGATATTTTCAACTTCAAAACTTTATATTTTAAAAATTTCTTTTTAAAACACTTGAATACGCTTATTTTGCTTCTGATTAAGTCAATGTCTTTATTCACTCATCAGTCTCATTTGGTGGGCAAGTTGTCTTGGAATCATCTTCCTCACCAACTGTCTTGCTGACTGTCATTTGATTTTGTTAGTCATAGTCCTCAGTGAGTAGTGGGTGGTAATTAGCAGCTTCTCTTCAAGGTATCTCCTGGTGCAGGTGGCCTCCTTGGCATTTTGTTCCAAAATGGCTGGGTAACAATCATCATCTCCTGGTGATATGCCTTTCTGAAGGTAGGCTCTGCACATAATTTCTGATTATGCTCATTAAAAGTCATGTTGTCAGCTAACTTAGGAGAAGCAACACTCTCATTAGGCATATGATTTGTTCCTGTAACATTCATTAAAATCTCACTGTAGTTGAAGGAAGTAGCAACTTTCCTAACAGGTATACTAGAGAAACAGATGTGGAATCCATAGGTACCAGCTGTCAGAAAAAAAGAAAAAATAAAAATTGAGCAGAATCCAAAAACAAAGACTGTTTGAAGCTGAAAAAACCTATGAGCTCAAACAGGTTCCTAACTCATTGTTGACATTCTTTGATACTAGAGAATGATCAACTATAATTTGAAAATTAGCAAATAACTTTCAAATTCAGACGAAAACTTTTTATTAAAATTAAAGCCCAGGTGTTTACAGTTCTTTGACAAGAATTAAAATAAAATCTGATATTTTCACTATTATTAGGAAAAACAAAATATTTCAGATATATGGTTGTGGTCACTCACTACCACTAGGACTAGGCTATCTTCTGCCCTATCTGAGAACCTCTTTGGAATCACAACTCAAGGAATCACACCAATCCCTAAATTCTAGTTCTCAGGAAGTATGTGGAAAAATGGGATTAATCTGCCTTTCTTCATTCTTATCGATTTGTTTCCTCCTCTGAAAATTTAATGCACAGCCTTAACGAGCCCAGGTCTTCCCTGCCAAACCCTAGTCAATTCTTACTCTACACTTCTATAGTTAGATGGTTACTTGGTTACTTAGTAATTTGGCATTTAAAGAAATACAAATATCTGGCTGTTGAGTACATTTTGAGAAATCATTAAGAGTGGCCTTTTGGATTTGTGGACTTCTACAAAATTGATTAATTCCTTATTCTGTTCTCTTACTTCAAGAACTTTGTTAACTGCATTTCTCTTCTTCTTAGTGTTTGAGGAGGATAATAAAAGTTTTTCATATTTTATTGTTAGATTTAGTACATATCTACATTTGTGCATTAAATCAATCATATGTCTGATTATGACATTAAAAGTCTAAGCTCACATTCCAAAGACAAAAGTAACTTAAATGACTTTAAATTCCAAAGTTTTAAGAAGATTCTGCTTCTGTGTAATCTTTGTGCATTTCACTCAAAAAGGTAATATAATGGCAAGAGACCATTACAACTGCATATTCATGTAAAACTTCAAAATACAGATTTCAGCCTGTTTGAAGATATGTAATATCCCTGAACTCGAAAAGGAAAGTCAAAGTTTTGTGTAATAATGTAATAATCATCATCATCATAAAATAATAATAATAAAAAGATTTAAAAAAAAATAGCACAAAGCAATACATGAAATTAAGAGGGAATATGAGGATTCAAAGCCAATTTGCACACAGTGGTTTTCACTCAATTTTTTTTTTGGCTAAGAAAGTAACATAATTCAAACAGGAATAACATTTCACTTCCTCTGTTCACTTATTTGGCTCTATGTATTTCTGATGCTACCAGTGCTCCACAGAAAGCAGACAGCAACAAAACCTGTTTACCATTCTCTTTTTTCACTATGAATATTTTTGATGTTACTATTAAATGATCTTAGAAGTTTTTTCCTGTTATTCTTTTCACTGTGTATTTATTTTATAAAAGCAAAGATAACTTACAAATCTTTAATCTTAATAGGAAATAAATTGGTTTTCTAAGTTGAAAATATCAAGAATATTAATTACTTCCTATACTTTCATCTATACTACTGAAATGATATTGTTATTAAATTTAAATCAAAATAAGAACTTTACTCACACCCTGGTTACAATATTTATTCTCCAGGAAATGGCTGTTTCCCCTGGGTCAGCTTCTTCGTGTCCACCTTAAAGTTATTTCTATATTTTTAGTTTCTTGTTTGAACTCTTGCAGATATTTCCACGGTGGTAAGAAACAAGTACTTAAAGTAAAAGATTATACAAACTCGTAATATTGAGACATACCGGCTTCATGTTACACTTTGCTAGAACATTTCCTCCCGTATTTCAGCTATCTTACTATCTTACCTACTATGCGTTCATGTTACTAATTCTTCTTTATAGAGGAAACTACATATTAAATTTTAAGTGAATGAAAAGGAGGAAAATTTGCCTGCTCTGATTGTTGTAGTTTATATATAAAAGGCTTCAGGGAACACTTGCAAAGCCTGGCATGTGGTACTGGGCAGCCTCCAACAAGGAGCACTTTCTCCTAGATGACTCTTTATGTGGGGGGTTATAGAGGTGGGCGGGTGGATAGCCATAGGTCTGCTTTGCATTCCTGGTGCCTTTGTGGAAGGGAGCAGCCAAGAACCTATTGTTCCCCAACTCAGGATTCATCTGGCTAGGCTTTTGCAAGACCATAGTTGCCTCTACTGTTTCTCAGTTCAAAAAGAAAAAAAGCACACTTTAAACACAAGCACTTTCTATTGGTGCTAAATTCTTGTGCATTTAAACCCAAGCCAAGTTGTCTAGGATTTAAGAATCACTGACAGTATCACAATAGAATTTAAAGAACCACTTTACTTTTTAAATTAACTTTACCAACTTTTCCCTGTTTTAGTTTTGCAGAATCTTAACTGCTATTGGTATATCTCACAATGAACATTCTTTGAGTCAAAGCACATTTGCACTGAATAATGTATGTCTGTGGCGAGATGAGTTAAAAGTACAATAAAAAAGGATGGCAACAGGTGCAAAGAATTTTAAAACTTAGATTAAAACCCAGAAGGATTTTATATAAGGATTGGTTAAGATTTAAAGAAATGTTTTACTCCATTTGGTAAGTTAATTTTTAATTTAACCTTCGCTACATGGGTTAGAAATTGGTGAAAAGATCTCTTTACGTATGTAAACATAACTATCTAAGCTCCAACAGTAATCTCTATTTCTCTTTTAAACAGGTGGAATAAGTTTCAAAAGTATTGGTTCAATTCTTTCATGTTAGTCCAGTGTGCACAGAAAATTTTTCTGCTACTTATTTGCCCATGCAGAAATCGTATGTCATTTATCCCTGTCAGTTCTGCTCATAAACTGTTTCTTTGAGGTGCTGTAAAATCTCCTTGTGTCTCTTTACCATTTGTACATTTCATGAAAATGACTTGGACAAAAGGAATATCCATTTTCTATCATCATGGTTAGCCATCAGCTGGCCTTGTTCCTAATATGTGTAATAGCTTTCCTAATCACTGGGACAAAATACCTAACACGCACATCTAACAGAGGAGAGGTTGAACTTGGATTATGGTTCAGGAGATTCGGTGCATGGTTGGCTAGCTTCAAGGCAGAAATATTGTGCCAGGAGCAAAGCTGCTTAGTTCATGGCAGCAAGAAAGAGGAGTAGGAGAACAATATCAAAGAGGAAGGGGACAGGGACCATATATAGACTGCAAGGTCCCACCGGCATGACCCACCCAGACACAAACCCCTGAGTGGGTCCCAAATCAATCAAGCTAGCACAATCAAGCTTAACTGTCACAAATGCTATACATATATGTGCTCTTCTTGGGATTCTAGATGAATTAAAATAGAAAATGGGAATAACTACCCCCTCTATAATACATATAATATATATATAATATTTAACAATTATATATAAATTTAATAATTAGATATAATATATTCCCATCTCCATAATACAATATTTAAGAGAAATAATATTTTCCTTCCTCCATAAAATATATAATATCTATTATATATATATATATGTTTAGATTATTTGTAGATGGGCTGTCTCACAGGAAAATAAGCAAAGCAGATCATCTGGAAACTATTTTATACTTGCAAAAATAGTAGGGTAATTTAAAAAGTTCAATAAACTAAATAAAAGCATGCCTCACCTTCCAAACTAACTCCTTCATTTTCATTTAATCTTTTTTTCAGGACCTTAAAAGCTTCCACAAAAGAATAAAGTATCAAATCTATTACTTCCTCATCATAACAGATAAGGAAAGATGCCTCAGCCAAGTGTGGTTGCACACACCTGTAATCCTAGCTCTCCAGAGACTAAGTCAGGAGGATTGCCACAAGTTCAACGTCAGCCTGAGTCACATAGTGAGTTCAACGTGAGCCTGAACTATGTAGTGAAACTCTCTTCTCCCCACCTCCCAAAAAAGGAAAAAAAATGAGAATAAAATAGCAAAGTACATCCTTGTCAGGACAGATAAATATACCTCTAAATAGCCGACCCCCTAAACTAAGAAATCTAAATTAAATGCCTTTTAATGTAGAACTTGTTTTCACCAGAATTCAGGAGTGTGTCTAGTATTGTAGGCATAAAGCTGAGGCTAGCATTGTATCATTTCAGTTTTGGGGGAAAAGGAAAAGAAGGATTACCTTGCTTGGGTGCATCATCTGACACCCAGCATTCTCCCAAACACTGGAAGCACCAGTGATCTGTCATGCTCAGTTGCCGAGGCAGAGCATGGCGTGGTATAGAATGTGGGTGTGGGAATCAGCTGCACCCAGTTTCAGGTACCAGCTCCCACTCACTAGCTGGGTGACCTTGAACACACTACTGAACTTCAGCAACTTCACTTTCTATGTAGTAAAGTCAAAATAACATGAACTTCACACATACACTGAATGATTTGTATCTTTAATTGATAATCCCCAGGTGCCCTAACATTTGAAAAGTTTTCTGAGACTACATTTTGGTGGAAATATTTACAGAGGTAATGCCACTTCCATATTATTAAGAATATGGAAAGTGATTAGGAATTCAAGGCTTTAATTTTTAGAAAGAATAAAAGAATGAATCATCTGACTGATATTTGTTAACACTACAGTGAACTTTCACAATTTGGGGGTCCATGCCTGGAACAACATGATAGAACCCTGACATCAGACCTCCTTGAGGACCTCCCTAAATACCCCTAGGAAAAACACTGGGACAATTTAAAGAATTAGTGCATCTATGTCAATGCCAGGTGAAATATGTAGCAAAAAGAATTTTTAACTAGTTTCCTATTATGATCTAGACTTTTTGAGAGATATTTCTATCCCAGAGGGCACTCTAGGCAGATGGTCATATTTTTGCTAAGGCTTGTGTCCCAAATTCCAATGGTAAATCATACCTTCTGAACAATATATTCTTTAGAAGAAAACCTACAGAAACAACAATTAATTGGTAGGTCCTTGAAATACTTTAGAAAATAAGGCATGACTTTCAGTGGGAGGAGGAGATGGCCATGAGGAAAGTAAAAGGCACCAAGAAAGTCTTGTTTATTTGGCCTAAACATGAAAGAACTAAAAGGAGACTTTTCTTGCACTTATTTCTCTGAAGGACTATTGTAGTACTGACTGTGGGTGTAATTTTTTTCTTCCTACTTTCTAGTGAATATAAGAGAAAATAAATCTAAATGAACTCAACCACTTGTTAAACTTGGATATAATCCTACATGTCATTTTAATCTCTCTAGATCTTCATTTCCTTATCTGTACAAGACTTGGGTAGAATGTGACTTCCCCATTACTTTTTTTTTTTTGGTACTGGGGATCGAACTCGGGTCCTTGTGCTTGCACAGCAGGCGACGAAACCACTGAGCCAAATCCCCGGCCCTCCCATTACTTTTAATAAGAACAAAGGCCATTTTGCTGGACATTTGCAAACAATAACAATAACCATATTTCTGAAATGCTCTATGTGGAATGTTGTCTGAAGCCTTCAGGATAGAATCCATGCTACCTTAATCCTCCTTGCAACATGTGTGGAATTAAAAGAAGGGGGAAAAGCCTGAGTGATGGAATGTGAAGGCTGCCAGGAGGAGAGGACCTCTGAGTCCACTTAGAGAAGAAACTGCTGAAAAGGACTAGAGAAGAGAGCATGTTGCTGAAAAAAATAATTTAAAAAAAAACAGCAGAAGAGCAGGCAAATGCAAAACTTGGAAGATGGAAGGTAGAAAAGTCCAGGTGCAGCTGTCTACAAGTCACTTCTATAACTTTGTTCTGTATTAGTGATATAGGGGGAAGAGATGTAACTCCCAAACCCATTAGATATGTGAAATGTGAATTTGTGTTCTCTAAAATTGAAGAATGAACTCTAGGAACAACAGAGGTTAAGAGTAGGAAAAATTTATTGAGAGAAAGAAAGCTTCTGTCTAAAATAGACAGAAGGGGGACCAGAAAGTGGGTTGCCCACCCACCCCACTTATTGAAGATGTTTTATACAGCAAAGCTTTATGCTGATGTGGGTACCAAGTGGGAAAAACTATAAGACCCAATGGAAATTTACAAGGTCGGCATGAGGTGGGACAAAACCATGACCGACCAATAACAAGTACAGTCACCCAGATAGTATTGATTAAATGGGGATCAAATGGGAAAACAAATCACATACAAGGAATTTCCCATTTAGAATATCAATCACTGCTATCTATCTCTCCGGGAAGTAGTACTTCTTTTCCTTTTCATAATGCTAACCAGTGAATGGGCTTCAGTTGTTCTCCACATTGGGTCCTTCCTGTGTTGTCTCCTGGAGAGCTGGCACCTTAAGGGAGGCCCTGTCTAACTGCCTGCAAAATATCTAATTAACTTACCTATCTGCAATATTAGGAAGGACTCTGTTTTTGTATTCATCTAAATATTCTATAGCTTTCAAGATACACAGGTTCAAGTTTAGGTCTCAACTGGCACCTCAATTGTTTCAGATTCCTTGTAGTTGCTAATAGTAACTTTTTAAGTGGGAAGGGTGGGGGAAAGGAAAGAAGGAAAAAGAAAAAATATGAGAAAAGGAAAAAAATGGAAACAAAGTTTTGTAAATAGGGAAGGGTGGAGGGGGTGAAGGGAGGGCAGGGGAAGGGGGAAAAAATAAGAAACAAGATTTGTCATGTAAAAGTACAAGATCCCAATGATGAGTGTAACTGTATTGTATACCTAAAATGTACCAGTAAACTTAATGGAAAAAAATAGTAACTTTTTATGTGCTATTTAAAAAACTAAGCAGGGCCAGGGATTTAGCTCAGTGGCACTGCACCTACCTCACAAGTGCAAGGTCCTGAGTTCGATACCCCGTACCAAAACACCCCCCCCCAAAAAAAACAGCATTAAGCAACAGAAGAAATACAATATCTAGTATAGCTAATCTGAAATAGGAGAGCATGTCTTAATTACCACCCCTCTCTTCCTGGGAACAAACCAGCCTGTACAACTTTATTAGCAAAGGGCACAATAGTGGGGAGGAAGAGGCTGAAAATTAGGAGAACATATGACTACAGATGTGGTTTCTAAACAGCTATGTTAACCAAGTATGGGAATAAAACTTGTCAAATTCAATTTTATATTTCTAAAATTTTAGAATTTGTGAAAGAAAATCCCCAAATTACATTATAATTCTGAAATCCTACATTTGTTTGTCCGACGTGAGCAAGCAGGCCTACTCCAGGTGAAGGTCCAACACCTCCCCCTAAATTGAGGGCAAGACTGCCCACCAACTCGAAGCTGGCTCTACATTTTGCTTCCCCTTGGAATGGGGCAGCAGATTCAAGGACTAAGCAATCGACCTTACGTTGGACCAGGGAAATAGTCAGGGAGAGAAGGGAACAACCAGACTCTATGACTGTAGACATTAAGTCTAACTGGCCACTTGAACTTCCACCTTGCAGCCTACATCCTGCAGAGACCACAGAGCTGATGGTGTTTCTCTTCTACCAAAGGGAGCAAGTATACCTTCATGTGGATGGTGACCACAATCTGGGGTGAATGAGCAGAGGGGCCTCTGGTGCAGGGATGGTATTTTTAAAACCCATAGGTCATGAAGCTAGGTAAAGAAAATCATGACTGACTGGATTCTAAGACTACAGATCTTGGAAAGAAATTACCCACTCAAAAACACAGAAATTTTTTTCTTTGATTCAATCTTTATTAAAACATTTTCTATTTTGTATTATTTTCATCTTTCCTTCATCAGATTTTTGGGAGGTTTGGTTTCTTTTTCCCTTTTTCCCTTTTAGCCTCTTGTATTTCTTTTACTTCCTATATTTTGCTCTGTTTACCTTTTTTCTTCTTTTTCTTGTTCTTCCTCTCCTGCAACTGTTCTCTAACACTACTAATTGCCTTTAACTCAATAGGACCTCCTATTTCACTTCGCTCCTCTTTCTCACGTCCCATTGATTAATTTCTCAATTTTTTTTCATTCTCCATTTCCTAACCCCTCCACCTTTACCAGTATAACTACTAAGCTGTATGAATCTTCAGATACTTAATTTACTTTACCCTATTTTTTTTCCTTCCAACTCCACTGTAGGTGATGAAATATATGTCTCCACTTCAAATGTTGACACTGCTATTAGCATGGTCTTTTCCCCTTCACTGCAAATCAGAATTAAAACTTTGTAATTTCCTCTGCAGAAGTTATCTGAAGACAGTCTTATGCTTTCTAGCAGTTGACTGTGACAGGGCTCTATCTTCTCCATGAACACTATTATGGATTTAGTTTATACATGTATTAAATTAAGAGGCATTCTCTCAAATGAATTTAAATGCACTTTACTTTTAGACAACCTACATAACATATTTTTTTTCCCTGAAAAACAATGCCTTCACAGCAAATAAATCAGGGTCAAAATAAATGAAGTGTTCAAGATGACATCAGTCCCATTTGTCTAAAATCCTGGTGTTGTGTGGATGGCAAGCGGCAACCAGTTATGACAAGTGATAGGTCCAAGGTAACCGCCGAAACCATTAACATTTTTCCATTTCTAAACCATCCTTAAAGAAAAATCATAAATGGGGTCACACCATCCTCACGGTAGTCCAGGAGAGCAACCATGGCATGTGGATTGATGTTTGCATCAATAAAGAACTGATAGTTTTTGAAATTAGCAAGGATGTGCTTGATTTGTTCTGCAGCCCCTGACATAAAATGTTTTACTCTTTCTGGTCTTTGTTCTCCAAGTTTGTCTTTGATTTCAAACAATCTTTGAGGTACTTCTTGTAGTCCTCTTTTGTGAAGCAGGTTTCCTGCAAGTGATGGTTCACGACAATATCAACACCAGTGACTACTGTGCTTTCAGTATCTTTGCCCTCTGGGCCTTCAGCGGAGGGATTTTCACCAATGAAGGAGTCATCAGTATTACCCTCTGCTCTACTAATCATCTTGCCCTCCACCTCCAGGCATAGCCCGCCCGTGATCTCCCAGATATTGTAAATGTCGGAGAACATCTCATCTTGGCTGATGAGGTCCCGCTAGATAATCATAGCTTAGCAGGAGCCCAGAGCTCAGAGCGAGCACAGTGCAACCAAGCGATGTTGGCAGGTGTGGGGGCGGGGGAGGGTCAGCAAAGCTTCTTTACCTTATTGCTGGTGAATACTGTTCTACTATTAGTAGAGGTAAAGTTGTTCCATTTAGTAGATATATACTGTAAGTCAACAGTAGGTCACTATTTGGTTTGTCTTAGTGTTTATACTAGAACTATAGATTTCTTTTTTATGGTTATGGTGGGGCACATTGTTGGTCCTTAGAGTTTATCAATACAATAATACCTCGGTTCATGAACACTTCTTTCGTAAACAATTCAGTTCCTAAACAGAGCCATTCAGCAAAATTTTGCTTCTGTTCACAAACTCCGCATCAGATGATAAACACAACCACAGCCTTCTTTCCTTCAGGAATATGAATGCGGCCATCTTCTCCAGAATTCGGGGACAAATTAAGTTCATGAACCAAGGTATCAATGTACTCAGTTTGTATCTGACATTATAATTGATGCTGAGTTTATTGCTATAGCCAAGGTGACATAGTTGTTGCTATTAATTGGTTTTCTGGGTATTTTAGTATCTGGATTGCATTGAGGTTATTGACAATACTGTGGCCCATTCCTGGAGAGCTGGGACTGGGAAAAATAATCTGCAACACCTTATCCTAACTAAACAGAAGTGGTTGGATCCTGAGACAAAGGCAAAAACCGTTAGCCATGCCCAGAGGATACCACTAAAATGTAGATATCAACTAGAGATCTCTGTACCACAAACAAAGTTTTCCACTACCATCAATCCACAAGTCTCAACACAAAAACAAGCAAGCAGAAAATAGAACTATGAGAAGACAAACCAAGAAAATGTCTCCAAAATCTCCAGTTCCCCAAAAACTGATTCATGGAGCACTGAAGAGGAGGAAAGCAAAAGCCACACAGCTGATTTATATGAAAAGATATCAGGGAAGATAACAAACACAAAAATAAGGCATTTGGAACGTTCACAGAAGAGGTAAATAAACAAACAATGGGTCAAATAAATAAAATGATCAGCAAGTATATGCAATACACTAATAAAAAACTAGCAGAGCTAAATAAAATGATGAAAAACATGACTTACCAGCAAAAAAAGAATTAGGGTGCATTAAAAGGCTACAAATAGGGCTGGGGATTTAGCTCAGTGGTTTTGCCACCTGCTCCGCAAGTGCAAGGACCCGAGTTTGATCCCTGGTACCAAAAAAAAAGTCTACAAATAGAAATTAGGGAGACTAACATTTTTATCGAAAGTATGGGCAGCAGAATTCACCAATGTGAGGATAGAAGACAGGGCTATAGTCCATGATTAATTAATGAGAGATACTTTAAAAACAATAAAACATGAAAAAATGGATTCAATAGCTCCTAGATGATGCAGAGAAGACTAAAAGATGAATTGGAATTAGTGAAAAGTCAGAAGACAGCAAAAATGTAATAAAATCTGTTTACTAAAATAATACCAGAAAACTTTCCTAATGAGAAAAGAATTTGACATACAGAAAAGTGAGGCTTACAGAATCCCAAAGAGCCATGAACAGAAAACAACCTCTCCACAAGACATCAGAGTCAAATCCTGGAAGTCCAACACAAGAACAAACTTTTAAAAGTGGTTAGAGAAAAGTAATAAAGCACTTATAAAGGTAAACCTATTAAAATTACAGTAGACTTCTCATCACAAACCTTAACATAATTCAAAACTCATAACTCACATGACTCATATGACTATCTTCAAATCAGGAATCTCTAATTTGAATTGATTGTTCCATCAGGCACCTTGAATTACCAGTGGTACGTGCGTGACTGTCCCATCAGATGGCTTATCCCACTTTTCAAGGGGTCTTCAACTAGAATAATACAAAAAATTCATTAATTTAGGAAACCAGATGTCATCATATCATAGTTCCTTAAGGAAAACATTAAAGTGGTATAAAAATTATATGTTGTGGCAAAGCAGTTGTACATGCACATTATATACACAACAATGAGTTATTCATAAAACTTCCATTTAGAGAATTAACTATTAACCCATGAAGGAATACCATGGGTGCAAATTACTCAAAAAATTCACTTTATAGAAGGTTGTTTGGGATTAGTAAGAAACGCATGCAAGCAGAGTAGAGAATATTATAAAAAATTATCTGCTGTGGCTATTGTAGGTTGTTCAATGGCAGCAGCTCTTCCTGGGGCGGACCATGGACAGCCAGGGCAGAAAGGTGGCGGTGTGTGACAATGGCACTGGGTTTGTGCAGTGTGGATATGCAGGCTCTAACTTGCCAGAACACATCTTCCCTGCCTTGGTTGGCAGACCTATTATCAGATCAACCACCAAAGCGTGAAACTTTGAAATCAAGGATCTTATGGTTGGTTATGAGGCCAGTGAATTACGCTCAATGTTAGAGGTTAACTACCCCATGGAACATGGCATAGTACGAAATTGGGATGACATGAAACACCTGTGGGACTATACATTTGGACCAGAAAAACAACATAGATACCAGAAATTGCAAAATCTTACTTACTGAACCTCCTATCAACTCAACCAAAAATAGAAAGAAGATTGTAGAGGTAATGTTTGAAATATACCAGCTTTCTGGTGTATATGTAGCCATCCAGGCAGCTCTGACTTTATATGCTCAAGGTTTATTGACTGGTGTAGTGGTGGACTCTGGATATGGTGTAACTCACATTTGCCCTGTGTATGAAGGCTTTTCTCACCCTCATCTCACCAGGAGACTGGATATTGCCAGCAGGGACATCACCAGATATCTCATCAAGCTGCTTTTGTTGCGAGGATACGTCTTCAACCATTCTGCTGATTTTGAAACAGTTCGAATGATTAAAGAGAAGCTGTGTTATGTGGGATGCAATATTGAACAAGAGCAGAAATTGGCCTTAGAAACCACAGTATTAGTTGAATCTTACTCCCTGATGGACAAATTATTAAAGTTGGGGGAGAGAGATTCGAAGCACCAGAAGCTTTATTTCAGCCTCACTTGATCAATGTCGAGGGGGTCGGTGCTGCTGAATTGCTTTTTAACACAATCCAGGCAGCTGATATTGATACTAGATCTGAATTCTATAAGCACATTGTGCTTTCTGGAGGATCTACTGTGTATCCTGGCCTGCCATCATGGTTGGAACGAGAACTTAAACAGCTTTATTTAGAATGAGTTTTAAAGGGAGATGTGGAAAAACTTGATAAATGTAAGATCCGCGTTGAAGACCCACCCAGCAGAAATCACATGGTTTTCCTGGGTGGCGCAGTTCTGGCAGATATCATGAAAGACAAAGACAACTTTTGGATGGCCTGACAAGAGTATCGGGAAAAAGGTGTCCATGTGCTGGAGAAGCTTGGTGTGACTGTTTGATAAACTGCAAGGCTCGATCCCATCACACTAATAATGCTTTCTTTTTTCCTTTATTGGCAATCTTTGAACTCATTCAACTCCAGAACATGGAAGAGGCGTCTCCGTGCCCTTTGACTGGAAAGGTCAAGTTTTATTCTGATGTCTTGGGAAGCTTTGTTAAATTTTTGTTACCGTGGGTAAATCTGGCTGCTTAATGCAACCACTTCCCTGCAAAAATCAGAGGTCAAAGAGTCCCATCTGCTGCTTTATTTCTTCTAAGTATGTGTTTAGATGACTCCTATTGGCTATTTTCACTTTACTGCTCTGATGTTGCTCTTGTTAGTCTTTAGCACAGTAGGTGGTATGCCTGTATTAGCATAAGAAAAACTTTAACGGGGCTTTTGCATATTCCTGGGGTTGGGGGTGGTAAGGGTTGGGTGGGCAGCCCTAACCCCTTGGGGCATTTCCTCTCTAGTGTGGCACTTGCAACAGTTACTGCTGCAGCTTTAAGTACCTTAAAGCGTCTCCTGTTATTGTCTTAGGGAAATGTTAAGCTGAGAACTGTTGTGTTTTGAGTGGGTTACTGCATGATGGGGGGAATGGGTAGTCTCTTGATTATGATTTTTGAGGTTTTTTGCAGGGCAGGGCTATGCAGAAGATGAACTTTATTTACAGTACTTTGGCAGGTTTTCTTCTTTTGGTCTGCCCAGAACTGTTTCTATATGATATAAGTTTAATATTCCATTACCATGTGGCTTAAATATTTTTTTTTTAAATCGACCATGTTAGGTGGGACTAGAGTGTAGAATCTACCAATGGAAAAGTAACATTTAAATATGCTTTAAAAGTAAATAAATATGCTTTTATTAATTCAAATTGCAGATAAAATGTGCTTAAGAGCTGGTATTTTCTAAATGCTTCTGTTTATTCCAGAACCATTAAGGTAACCCAGCACTCAGTACCATTTCTTGCAAATAATTATTCTATATAACTGACCAGTGCTTATTTAATAAAACAAGCAGTTACATGTAAAAAAAATTATCTGAAAAAATAGATGCCACTGTGGCCACGAAAGTCAAACATGTTATTACATTTTGTGTACTCCGCACAAATCAGCCTTTATATATAAAATGTTTTTTAAATTCATGAATATAAATAAATTTCTTTTAACTTCACTGTTAGGTACATCAGCGCCCCCACAGAGCAAGCCCCCTCCTCTCCTTTCCCCCTGCCCCACTCCAGCCACAGGGAACAGGGAACTTCCACATGACTAAGGCATGACCTCCCTTTCTTAGTGACTCTCTGCCTAGTTAAAGTCTTTCTGCCCCAATGGTTTCATAGTCAGATGTTCCAGTAAGATAGGGGCTTCCCCAAAATGGTTACTCCATCTTCCCCAACCGAAACCTGTTGCTACATACCCCGCCTCAATTACCCACCCCCACCAATGGACCAGTGCTCTCCCACTTGCAAAACCCCATATAAACCTCCAGTTCAGCCCATACTGTGGCTGATCTCCCTCCTGTGAGTCAGTCCCAGCAGGCTGCAGACTGCCACCCCCAATAAAGGCTTGCTGCTTGAACTCCCATGTGTGCCCCCTTCTTCAGTGACCCTTTCATTCTGGTGCCGAAAACCAAGAGGTGGCACTATCGGAACCTGTGGGCTCTGGAGCCACACTCTGGATCACCTCTTCCTGGACCTGCAGCTTCCAAGCTGGGGCACACACCACTGGGGCTCTCAGTCCTTTGCCATTGCTGATGCTGCATCCAACACCAGCCTGATTCTCTCAATGGGCAAGTCAAGGGTATCCCTGTTGGGTCTCCTATCTGCTGCTGGAAATCCTAGAACTAGGTCAGGAGTACCCTCTGGGCCTTCACTGGGAGGCCGAACTCTCGCCACCTTGGAGACATCTGACTGGTGATTAGTTCACCCCTGGGCTGGGTTAGCCCTCTGTAGTGGAAAGAGATTAAGGAACGAGGACGCGCCTTCCCTACCCCCTTTTCTTGGAAAGCTTTGTCCTCACCTTTTAATTTACAGACACCTAAATGGGCGCCACTCAGTCTTGCCCTCCTTGGGACACCCCCCTGGGTTGTCTTCTAAAGCACATTAAGACCCTTGGCCTTGGGGACTCAGTTAGACCAAAGCAGCTAATCTTTTACTGTAACACTGCCTGGACACAATACCACTTGGATAATGGGTCCCAGGGGCCTGAGAATGGCACTCTCGATTTTGTTACGCTCCGTGATTTGGACAATTTTTGTCAACGCCATGGCAAGTGGTCTGAAATCCCTTATGTTCAGGCTTTCTTCGCTCTTCGCTCTTGTATCTCCCTGTGTTCCTCCTGTCCCACCTCTCAAATTCTCTTAGTCCATTACAAACCTCTTCCCCGTCCAGATCCCACACCCCCTTTTGACCCCACCAATCATTCCTTCCCACCAGTGTCTCCTCATAATCTGCCTCCTTATGCTCCCCCACCTCAACTAGTCCCCTAACCCCCCACTCCACCCACCCTCTCCCACTTCTCCTTCCAGTCTCCTATCCAAGGATGATGCCAGCCCCCATACCCCCAACCTTCCCTCTCCTCCACACATGTGGTCCTGGGGTGGCTGGCCCCCTCCCCCAGCCCCCATCCTGCCTCTCCGTGAAGTGGCAGGAGCTGAGGGCATTGTTAGGGTCCGTGTCCCTTTCTCCCTCACAGACCTGTCACAACTTGAAAAATGCTTGGGCCCTTTTTCTACAGACCCCAATACCTGATACCTACCTTAAGGAGTTCAGGTATCTGACCCAATCCTATGATCTCACCTGGCATGACTTCTGTGTTATTCTCTCCTCCACTCTCCTCCCAGAAGAGAAAAAGAGGATCTGGCTGGCTACCAAGGCACACGCAGACAAGGTTCACCGGGCAGATAATACCAAGCCTGTGGGCGCTACTGCCATCCCCTGGGAGGACCCCAGTTGGAATTATCAGGCAGGCCACACTGACGTGAGGCCTCTGCTGTGCACTGGTTATTCACCTCCTGGTGGGTCTCCAATGGGCTGCCCTTAAGGCAGTCAACTATGATAAGCTTAGAGAAATTACTTAGAGGGAGGATGAAAATCCAGCTCAATTTCTGGCTCGCTTGACTGAGGCTCTCCAGAAATTCACCAAAGTCGATCCTGTATCTGCCAAGGGAACAGGGAACTTTGATTCTTAACACTCATTTTATATCTCAGTCAGTTCCTGATATCTGAAAGAAACTTAAAAAACAGAGGAGGGCCCCCAGACTCCCCAAAGAGATCTCCTGAGTATGGCCTTTAAAATTTTCCATGGTCGTGAGGATGAGGCAAGAGCAGAGAGGGCCTAGTGTGATCAGGCCAAGTTCCAGTTGCTGCCCACTGCCCTACAAGGCTCCCGGACCAGTCAGTGGGGACCCATAAGGGTCCCTTCTGGGCCGTGTTTTAAATGTGGCAGGACTGGCCACTGGGCTAGGAATTGCCAGTCCCAGAAAACACTGTTGGGACCCTGTCCTCTGTGCAAACAGAGGGGACACTGGAGGGATGACTGTCCTCTCACCCCTCTATGTGGGAGGCCAGTCCTCTCCTAACTCTCCATGAGGGAACCCAGTCCATCTCTGCCTGACCTGCTGGGCCTAGCCGTGGAAGACTGATGGTGCCCTGGGACACTGGCCCTTTCGCCCATCACATCAAAGGAGCCCAGGGTAACAATCCACGTGGCAGGTAAGCCGACTTCATTCATTATCAATATAGAGGCCACTTATTCTGCTCTGCTTGAATATCCTGGACCTACGCACCCCTCGGGGGTCTCAATTGTGGGAGTTGATGGACTTGTTTCCTCTCCCCTGGCCGCTGAGCCCCTGTTATGTCATATACAGGGCCTCCTTTCTCCCACTCATTTCTCCTCTTACCTCGCTGCTGCATCCTCATTTCAGGATGAGATCTGCTCTCCAAATTTAAAGCAGCCATTTCTTTCCATTTACCTATGGCCAAATCTGCTTTCATCCTGATGCTCACCCAGCCAGACCCACCCTAGTCATGATCTCCCAGTGCTGCCCGATGTAGTAAACCCAATAGTCTGGGATACCTCCTCCCCCTCCGTTGCTGCTCACCATACCCCCATCCGTGTGACCCTCAGAGACCCCTCTCAATTCCCAAACCAACCCCAATATTCCATATCACAAACACACCAAAAAGGGCCTAAAACCCATTATCACCCACCTTTTAGCGCTCAGACCCACACACTCCCCCTACAATACCCTCATCTTACTGGTAAAAAAGACAGATGGTTCCTACAGATTAGTCCAAGACCTCTACATTATCAATGCTACAGTCTTGCCCATTCACCCGGTAGTCCCTCATCCCTACACCCTGCTGTCCCAGATTCCCCCGGTAACCACCAATTTCACCATCTTAGGTTTAAAAGATGCCTTCTTTACCATCCCCTTACACCCTGAGAGTCAAAACCTCTTTGCCTTCACCTGGACTGACCCAGACACTGGTCACTCCCAGCAACTAACCCGGACTGTTTTGCCTCAGGGATTCCAAGACAGTCCCCATTTCTTTGGACAGGCCCTCGCCTCTGAACTAACATCCCTCCCCCTGACCCCCAGTTGTGTCCTGCAATATGTTGATGATCTCCTCCTCTGTGGCCCTTCCCTTGAAACCTCTTGCCAACATACAGCAGCTCTTCTCAACTTTCTGGCAAGGCAGGGGTCTCCCCTGCCAAGGCTCAGCTTTCCAACCCTAGAGTCACTTACTTGGGAATTTCCCTGACCCCCACGGAGTGAAAAATCACTGCGGAATGACACAGCCTCATTTCTTCCCTTACCCCCTCCCACCTCCAAACCTGATATTCCCTCCTTTCTGGGATTCGCAAGATATTTACGTGTTTGGATTCCCAACTTTGGTGTTCTAGTCAAGCCTGTTTATGAGGCTGCCAAGCGGAACCTCCAGGAACCCCTAGACCCCTCTATTAACATCATCCCCACCTTCAGAGCCCTGCAGTCAACTCTCCTGTCAGCCTCCACCCTCACCCTCCCTGATCTTACCCGGCCTTTCCTCCTGTATGTGACAGAGAAACAGGGCATAGGGGTCAGTGTCCTGGGACAACAGAAGGGACCCACATTCATGCCAGTCACTTACCTTTCCAAACAGTTAGACCACACAGTCAGAGGATGGCCAACCTGCCTCTGGGCACTGGCCACAGCAGCTGTGCTGGCCCAGGAGAGCCACAAGCTCACCTTCAGCCAACACACAACCATCCTATCCCCCCACCACCTAAGAGACCTACTCTCTCACAGGGCCACCCAACATCTCTCTCCCTCCAGACTCCAACTCTTCCACCTCACTTTCATTGAATCTCCTGAATTCTCAATAGACAGCTGCCCCTTCCTCAACCCTGCCACCCTCATGCCCATTCCCAACACACTGCTCTCCCGCTCCTGTACAGAAGCCCTAGATATCTTAGCCCCCCACTTCCTAAACATTCTGCCCGAGCCCCTTTCTGAAGTAGAGGAGACCAGGTTCATAGATGGCAGCTCCTCTCTCACCCCGAGGGAAACCGAGTCACAGGCTATGCCATAGTCTCCCCGAGCTCAGTTGTGGAATCCAAGCCTCTTCCCCCGGGCACCTCCTCCCAAAAGACAGAACTTATTGCCCTCACCTGTGCCCTCACTTTAGCACAGGGAAAGACCATCAATATTTACACTGATTCCAAGTATGCATACCACATCCTTCACTCTCATACAGCCATCTGGAAGGAGCGAGGTTTTCTCTCCACTAAGGGGTCCCCCATAGCCAATGCCCCCATTATCCTGCACCTACTTGAGGTAGCCCAGCTGCCTGCTAAAGCTGCTGTCATCCACTGCAAGGGGCATCAGGCCAACGGGGATCCCATCTCATGGGCTAACAACAAAGCTGATCTGGAGCCCAAGCAGGCCACCCACAGGCCCCCTCCAGCCCCTCAGCTTTTAGCTATTCCCCTCTTCCTCCCAAAGTATTCCCTGGAGGAAAGACAGGCCCTCCTCTGAGCAGGCACTATCTCTCAGGGCAATTGCCTCCTCTCTCAGGGCAAATACATCCTCTCACAAGACCAGGCCCATGACATACTTTCCACAATACATCAAGCCCTACACATAGGGACCAAGCCATTACATTACCTCTTAGGCCCCTCCTGACCTGTCCAAACCTTCTCTCTCTCCTATATGAGATCACCAAATCATGCCCAATTTGCTCAGTCATCTCCCCTCAGGGGGAACTCTGTCCCTCCACCATTCCTACTCACCAGGTCAGGGGACATGTCCCAGGAGAAGATTGGCAAATTGACTTCACCCACATGCCACCTCATAAACAGACCAATTATCTTCTCACCCTAGTGGACACCTTCTCAGGCTGGGTAGAAGCTTTCCCCACCACCTCTGAATCCGTGGCAGAGCACAGTAAAATATATCCCAAGGAACCAATTCCTGAAGGGACCCTTCTTCAGCAGGGTTCCTGGGGACTCTCTTTTCAAGTGAAAAGCTTATACTTTTACACCCCTGATCCTATAATGGGTGGGGTCTTGCTGATTTCTGATATGTCCTAAAGGCATCTGCTATGTCTTATATTGGTGTTCCCCCAAAGCTTTATGTGCTCATAGGTGGGGCATTTGGGAGGTGATTGGATCATGGGCTTGTGATACTAGATCAGGGGTGAGTGATACTAGATTAGTCCGACTGCTGAGTTTATAGCTGGGTGTGATATTGAGAGGTGAAGTCTGGTGGAAAGAGGTGGGTCACTGTGGGCATGGCCTGCAGGGTGTATATCCTGCATTCTTGATCCTGCTTTCGGCTTCCTGCCTGTTGTGCCCCTTGTCTTAGTTTTCTGTCTTTACTGAGACAAAATACCCAACACCCAAAGTTAAAGGAGGAAAGGTTTATTTGGCTTACAGTTTGTAGAGGTTTCAATCCATAATTGGCTGGCTCCAATACAGAGTGGCACTTGGCAGAGAGGTGTCACAGAGGAGAAACAGTTTATGGCATCCAGACAGTAGCAAAAGAAACAAGGAACCAACAAGTGACCTTAACGGTGTCTTTCTGCCTGTTTTATATTATCCAGACTACTTAGATAGTACCCACATCCTTAATCCTAGTGCCCTTGAGTTTAGCATTGCACCATGAATCAACCCGAGTCACACATTCTAGATCCAGCCACCTCAGAGAAAACCCCACATCTGACTTCAATAGGCTTTGCGGAGATATCTAGACATACTACACCATCCTTCTACCATGCCATTCTGCATTGGAGCCAGCCGACTACAGACTGAAGCCTCTAACTGTGAGCTAAAATAAACCTTTCCTCCTTTAAATTATAGGGGTCAGGTATTGAGTCTCAGTGATGAGAAAGTAACTAATATAGTATCTTTCTTCTTGTCTTTTTACAAAGCACTTGGTTTCTGTTTAATCTTTTCAACAACCATACTACTTTTGGCCCCATGTTCACATGTGAGCCAAAATTCAAGCTTTTCAAAATTTTTGGTTCTGGTTTTGGTTCTCATTTCTCATTATAAATTTGTGTCTCAGAAATCACTGCAAGAAGGGCCTCTTGGGAATTCATTCCCAAGAATTCATGACAGTGCTCAGCCATCCAGGGTCCCAGAGGTCATTGTAGCCATTGTCCAAGGGGACCTGGCCATCGCTCAAGCAGATGGCAATCTTGGTACTGTTCCCATGGTGCTGGTTTTAAGAACATGCGGAATGTAAGAATTGAGAAGAGTATGCGAGCAGCTTCACAGAGAAAAGGGCAGAAGACCACATATAGCACCCAAAGCCATATCTCTATGACCATTCAGACACATCCAGAAGTGTGCTCCACTAATCCCCTGGGCAAATCCCCAAAGCCAATCAAATTTACATTATCAGCTTAATTGTCACAGTCCAGAATGGACCAGCAGTGTTGTCTTGTCCACACAGACATTTAGAAGCATAACAACCTCCTATCCAGAAGCTCTGCTTTTACCTAAGACCTCAGAGTCTTCTACTGGACACTTTGCATCCAATTATAAAATAAAAAAAGAGACAACAAACAAAGGAATCATGTTGTTATTAAATACCTACATTTATTCTTTTTCTCCTGAAAGCAAACACAAATTTTCTGATCAGAGTTTGTACTTATTTTGCTTACAGCAATAACTGTGCCATTTTCCCTTGGGGATTCACATGATGTGGCAAGCCACCTCTGCCGATAAAAAAGGGTTTTGTATCATAGGAGAACTCTAAAATTATAAGACTGATACCTTCTTTAGGAGCTGAATGTCTACTCCTCTTCCCCTATAAGAGGAGAAACTTCTAATATAAACAAATCTTCCTTTTTCCCAGGAAGGATTTATTTACATTAGATGGAGAAGTTTTGATTTTTAGCCTAATGAGATCTGTCAGTTTTCTGATTTAAAGAGTTGTTAGAGAATAAATGCATGTTTTCTTAAACCACAAATCTTGTGACAGTTTGTTACAGCAGAAATTATAATGGGTGATTGTGTATATTACCATAAGGAACAGCCTACAGATTCAATAAACACTCATCCCAGGGATGAATGGTCCCATGAGACCTACTCAGAAGAAAGCTACACAAGAGATGCTTCTACCACTTAAAATACATCTGAAACTTTCTGAAATAACATTACATACCATCTTGTGCCTGAGATACAATTCTTATTTCCCTTTTAGATACAAGCTTCTATAGGAACTAAAGGAAACCAAAGTCTTCTAGCATATAATAGAGAAATGTTGTTGATACCACTGAGATACATGTTGGCTTACTTTGAATTCTTTTGACCTGATTATATTATAACTTAGGAGTTTAGAAAAGCCTGAAAGTTATGAAAATCATAGTCTATGTCAAATATACCTCTTACCTTGCCCAAAATATGAAGTACAAGTCAGCGAATCCATCATTACCTCCAACACCAAAATCTTCTAGTTACTGCTCACAAAGAATATCCTGAGCAAGTGTACTTATTCTTTTGCAGCTTTATAGCTGCATTTCTTCTTTCCTTTGTGGGCAGACTTCAACTTCATTTAAAGTGTTCATTTGTTTCTACCTTGGAGAAAGCTGGTAGCAGGTTTCACAGACCTAGTGTTCCAAGATAATACTATGTGGCTACTACCCAGAGCATTATCAATAGCTTTATATCAGGATTGAATTTTTTGAAGAAAGGTGCTGGCTAGATGAAGACAGAGAACATGTACATATATTCCAGTCCACTAGCTCAAGTAATGATGAACTAGTAATATTTCAATAAAGTGAAAAGCTAGAGAACTTAATTTAAAATTTTGTTTTGCTCTTTCTGGAAAATTAATAAGAAGAATCTAGTGAAATAAACTACACTTTTTTGTTATTGCCACTGATTCCTCAAATTGACAGAATATCCTAGTTTTTCATAAAGTGCCTTTATATGGCTAGAATTTGACTTGATTCCATGAAGAAATAATCAACTATGGACTTAAGACAAAAAATATTGCAGGAAAGATTGAGTCTAGTCTTTGGGTAACAAATTTGATGCCCAAGGAGACCACAAGTAGAAGATAATTTGATTTTCTTTCATGGCCATGAAGTATTTAGTTCCCATAAAACCTTGTTCCAGAGTGTGCTGCCACACTGGTGGAAAGTTCCAGCCCAGTAGGTTTGTTTTTTGGGGGGCTGGGGATTTAGCTCAGTGGTTCTGCTGCCTAGGATATTGTTTATAATGTTTTGGAGTGATGATTTAGTATTCATGAAATTCCTCAGGTGGACTTTGCCATGAAAGTATCTTATTTCTCCATCAATTTTGAAAGACAATTTTGCAAGGTACATCAACCTGGGTTGCAGGTTGTTTTCCTTTAGGGCATGATATATGTCACTCCAAGCTCTTCTTGCCTTGATGGTTTGTGTTGAGAAGTCTGCTGTGATTCTGATGGGCTTTCCTTTGTATGTGATTTGTTTCTTTTCTCTCACTGCTTGTAGAAGTTTGTTCTTCTGTTGAATTTCTGGAATCTTAACAATTATATGCCTATGTGTAGATTTTTTTGATCAAGGCTCTTTGGAGCCCTATATGCCTCACTTATCTGCATGTCAAGTTCTTTTCCCCTGCTTGGGAATTTTTCTGCCATTACTTCTTTGAGGAGTTTTTTTTATGTCATCTGCACTCTCTCCTGTTTCTTCATTGACTCCAGTCAGTCTTATGTTATTCTTCTTTGCATCATCTAGCAGCTGCTGGATTGATTTCTCGTGTTCCCTTATAACTTTGAAACAATTTTTCTTTTCCTGGTCATTAATTTCAATCTTATCTTCTATATCTAAAATTCTGTCCTCACATTGGCTCATTCTGCTGTGTAGACTTTCAATGGAGTTTTTCATCTCCTGGAATTCTATTTGCATCTGTTTTATGGATTCCATTTGTTTCCTGTGTTGGGATTCCATCATGTTCCTCAGCTCCTCTCTAGATTTATTAGTCATGTCTTGCACTTGGAGCACAATTTCTCCTGTTATCTGAGAAATTATTTCTCATTTCATTTTTTCCAGATCCCCTTTTGTTGCCAGTTCAATGTGTCCAGGTGGTTGAGTATCAGAGGGTTCCATCTCATTTCCCTTTGGGGTTGCTGTGGGTGATCTGGAAGTCAGGTTTTGAGGCTTATGGATGTGTTTTCTCATTTTGACTGGGTGGGGAAGGGGATGTGCTGTTGACGTCCACGAAGCTCACCTCCTCTGACCTGGGAGAGGTGGGCCAAGGGCCTGGAGCAGTGGTAGGGATGGTGTCCTGGAAGCCCCTTCCTCTCTACCAGGAGCAATGGGATGGTGGCTCAGAAGCCCCTACCTCTGGGCAGGAATTCTTTAAATGCTGAGAACTTGATTAGCTCCAGTACAGTAGTCTGGTGGTCCGGTGTCCTCTGCATCTTTGTAGTATGGAACCAGGTGGCTGTACAGAGAAGAGGCCAAAGGAGTGGGGGGTGGGGTGTGTCCATTGGATTGCTTGAGAGCTGATGTTTTTCAATGTGGTAAATTTGAATTGAGAGTTATATCAAAACCATGGATAATTTTAAAGTGTAGCACTAAGGGCATCCATATGAGACTAAAGTTGACATTTTGAAAAGATGACGTTAAAACCAATTTTGAACATAGCTTACTTTTCCATTTTTATGGCAAAATATCTACCAACATTTTAAGATTATTATAGCATCAGAAAAAGGCAAGCTATATTTGTATAAAGTAAAGCTAATGTGGTACAAAAAACAAATACAGGTTCATTTGCATTGCTACTATTTTTACAGTTTAGAATAGAAAATTTGAAGCCAATTTCTTTATATGCTTTGAAAATTAATTTGATTGCTTTTTACCTCATTCTGCACACATAAGTGTAGCTCCCATTTCTCTGAGCTATATTTATTTGAGAGACATGAAAAACAAATCATGTCATAAGTGTGCTCATCTCTTTTCTTGTAGCCCTCATTTGTGAAAATATCAAAACCCTAGCAGTGCAAATCTTTTCCTTCCTGTTTAAAGATCACCATTTGTGCTACAAACCATTCTAGCCTATGGTAGTCTTTGTTTGCCATGTTGGAGTAAGTGGTAGACCTGGTGGGTTAGCTAACAACACTCTCTACAGGTCTCACTCTTGGCTGCCTCTCCTACAGGAGATGTGCAATTTCTGTCCTGCCTTAGAAAGCTGGAACAGCTGTACTACACAGTCCTGACCAGTGATATATAAAGTGGAGTCATCCAGAACTCCTACCTTCTTTGTCCCTCTTCCTCTCTGAACACAGACATAATGGCTGGAGGTGTAATAGCCATCTGTGCCTATGCTAGGTGTGGCAGACAATTTTAGAACTGGTTCCATGATTGCCATCTCCACACTTTTATGCCTTTGTATGATCTCCCCTTAAGTGTGGGCAAGACATGTGACTTGCAGCTAACCAGTAGAATAGATGATGAGATATCACTGCTGTGATTATGTAATATAAGATTGTAACATCTGTCTTGCTCAGGGACTGCCTCTTGCTAGCTTTGATAAAGGAAGCATTATTGTTAGGATGGTACATGTATTAAGGAATTCAGGGCAACCTCTGGCTAAGAACAAGCTAAAAAGTACATATGATGGCCTCAGCCAACAGCCAGCAAACACCAAGGTCTGAGGCCCAACACCAGGAGGAGTGATGTGGTGCCAATGGCTCTGTAAGCTCAGAAGCAGTGCTTTCCACTGTCAATGTAAGAACCCAGACCTGCCCATCATCTTGATTGAAGTTCTATAGAGAACTCAGCTAAACCAAAGCCAGACTTCCAGCCCACACAAACTGTGAGTTGTTTCAGGCTAAGTTTCTTTGACACCTACTCAGCAAGAAATAACTAATTCACTAAGGATACAGGAGCTGTTGGATAACCTTGGTTGCCACTCCAGGTCTGGACTGCTTATTTCTGGATTTTTATTGAATGAGATAAATAAACCTGAATGTACATATGTTATTTAGTCTGTCAAGTTTACTGTGACTAGATTTTCAAAGCAATTCTTGCTAGTACAAGGTGGTTTGCAGATCAGGTTGCTGCCCTTGCTCTAAGAACAATCTTCCCCTTGTTTATAACTTTTTTATTGAAAAATTGCAGCTGCTACAATGATTTCATGCTGGTCTGCAAACATGTTTCCCAAAAGGGATGGTTCCAACTTTGCTTTTACTCTAACATTTGTTTAGGTAAGTAGAACAAAGGGCTCTCCTTCATACAATGTTAAAAGAGGAAGACAAGGAAATTAAAAGAGAAAGGGAGAGATCAAAGAATAAAGAGAAAAATAGATGATAGAGAGAGAGAGAGAGATGGAAAGAGAGAGAGAGATGATAGATTTTTTTTTTAGCATCCAAGTTATAGGTCTAGACTATTCTGGTTAATATGGTTATAACAAATCACATGTTACAACTTTTATCAAGTTGAACTGTTTAGCTATGACGTTTTTATTTCTGTCCCTACTCCCAAACTTGACCCAAAGCCCTCATAGAATATTCTTTTCTATCTACCTAATTCCTATTGCATGTTCTTATCACTCCTAACATTGGTCTTTTCTAAATTTTTCAGGATAAGGTTTCTATTTTTTCCGAGTGTCATAAATATTTGGTCCTGTCAATTCCCCACCCCCACTGCTCCTGTCTCTGAGTCTTATCCTACTTCTCACACAAAGGAAAGGCTATTGGGCCTGAGGGTGATCCTTACTTCACACTTGGAACTCTGGGTACCTAAGTAGGCCACTGTATGCATCATGAGCAGTACCTAGCCCAGTATGGTGTCAGCTCCACTTATAGGAATAAAGAAACTGAGGTGCAGAATCATAGAATTTCAGCTTCAGAAGAGACTTTGAAGAGAACTGAGTGTTCTTACTCTACAAAAGAAAAGTAGGGAGAGCCTGATTACGAATAACATTTAGTTTCTTACAACAGCTCAAACATTTCCAGCCCTATGACCTTGGTGAAGCTCTTTGCCCCTGCTTTAAGTTTGTATATGATGGGTTGAACTTCTCACTAACTCCACAGTGTAGTGATGGAGAGTTAAAAGGACAGGTCATTATGAACATTATGTGGAAGTTCCAAGCACTTTGTTAACTGCAGGAACACTCTGACCCACACAATCTTCATTATACATTATACATCAAAGCTGTACAATAACTCATACATAATGCCTTCAAATGGGAGCTCTATATTAATTTATTAATTATTAATTGATCAATTCCATTATGTAATATATTTTGAAGAGCAAATTTCACAAACACAAATACTTTGAACAACATCTTTAGTTATGTTTCAGGTATTTTAATTGCCTTAATTTTGTAGATTTGTCTTTCTAAGATACCTAATCTATGAGTTGGAGATTTTGCTCTGCAGTGCTAGGATGCCTGTGTCGTAAGTAAAAGACTAATCACATTTTTTCACAATAGACATCAAATACCATATATTTAATTCTCAAGAACACTGGACATGCATTTTATTTATAAGCCCTTTTATTCAAAATATTTTCCAGGAATATATGACATATTAGAAGTAGATAATGGGTCACATATCAAGTATTTTTAAATAAAAGCACAATAGTAAAAGAAGCCTGCTTTAGACTATACTTTATGGATAACTGACAAAAACAAGGACTTTTAATATTTATTCAGTCTTTCTTCAGGCTTTAGTCTAACTAAAGAATGTCACTGGAAACTTATGTATAAAGATATTTAGGATAGTTTGAATATAGTTTTTTACTTCTCTTGGTAAATTTTCAGAATCCTAAGCAAACACTAGCAAAATTACTTTAAATCCTTTAGGATTATTCAGAGCCACTATTACTTAAAAATTTTTTTTTGAACTGATGTAAGATTTTGCTTTATGTCAATTACCATGGGCTATACCAAAAATGAGGGTTTTGTTTTGTTTTGTTTTATTTGTGGTTGTAGTATTTGCAGTCCCTGGGGATCAAACCCAGGGCCTTACACATGATAGGCAAGTGCTCTACCACTGAGCTCTATACCCTACCCAGTGAATTTTTTTAAGCAATAGATTTCATGGGGATTCTTATGGTTCTCCCCTCAACACACACAGGAATTCATCCTTAAATAAGCAGAAATGAGGTTTCCTTAGCTCTACTGGATTTTGAAGTCAGCTTTTTCTTTCTATATTAGTGATTTCTAAAGTATTTATAGTTTATCTTTGTTCTTTGCTTTAAATTTAGAAGCTCTGTGCCTCTATGTGTAAGAGGTCAGGGCAGGATATACAAAACAGTTCACAGAAATTTGCAAGGTGAGTCTTTCACCTTCCCAGGCTCCCGAGAGTCCATACATTGACATTCCATACCTCCACCATGTGAACCAATTTATCACATGATGCTGTCATCCTCAGGAAGAAACTGTAAAAAAGCATGCTTCTGAAATGCTGTTAGTCTTTGCTGTGAGGATCTAATTAGAAGCGTGAGAAGCTTTTCTTGAGGGCTGTCCTCTACCCAGATAACTCATTTCTGTGACAAAAAGCTGGACTGAAGCATGCTTTCATCCTGTTTGGCTCTTCCCACCTGTGTAACCTGTTTCCATCTTCCAGGAGATGCTATTTGTTATATTGTTGGATCAAAATGTTGGAGTATTTGAAAAACAGAGGCATTAGATTAATAGTTAAATAAGATAAAGGCTGTAGGGTAATTAACAATGCCTTGCACATTAAGTACTTGGTGAATTTTAACTGTTCGGGGAGTTTTTTTAATAAAAGTTGAAATTTTCTTTATTTTTGTTGCTTTACCTCCAGTTAGAAGTTGTTTTTTATTCAGATCATAAATCATTTATTATTTCTAAAATCCATGGCACCATGAAATTACTCTGATGACCAGTCTGAACCTGAGGAACTGAGAAGTGTCCATTAGCATTTGCTCCTCTTGAGCATTTGGATCCTCTTATGTCCTAAAGAGACTAGTGACAAATTAGATTTAATTTTATTTCTATATAACTCCAAAATCTTTTCCCACAATGTCTCAATGTGGTTCATTATTTTTATATTTTTGAATTATTCTTTTGGATCACCAAGATCTCTACTCCTATTCTTTCCCCTACTTGAAAACAACACTAGAAAAAAGAAAAAGATGGTTTCTTGTATCTGTCGTTATTTCCAGGTCAAACAACAGAGATTTGTCACCAGTGGAAACTGGAAGGTGAGAGGCAGTGTCATCTGAGTTACCTACCACTTATCTCATTTAACAACTTGTTAGGAGATGGTAAGGAAACTGAGGCCCAAAGAGATTAACTCTCCAAGCATGTATAACTGGTGACTGCTGGATCAAGATTTACAATCAGGCTCTGCTATGCCTTGCTGGCACAGACTCACAGTTATCCAACAGACATAAAATCTATTAAAAATAAGCCAAAAGAAAACTATAAAGTGGCCCCAATTCTTCCTAATTTCTTATCATTTACATACTTTATGTGATGAGTTCCATTGGATTTTTAGTACCCTCACACATAGAGCAGCATATTTATTTTTGTAGATAGTTTATAAGTAGATTCTGATTTTTCAATTAATTATTTGAACATGTAAAATTTCCTGCACAGGCACAGAAGAAAAACATCAAGATCTGGAGAAATATCTCTGTAGAACATGCTGGTTCTTCTCCCTACTGAATTATATTTACTGTGGAGAGGCACTTTTGTGTATGTCATGACTCTCTGGTAAAATGTCAGCCTTATCCTCTGTATGCAAAATTCACAAAAATAGGAAAGGCTCCAAAAAAGAAAAGTGCAGGAACAGTTGGATGTAAGATCCAGAGAGCTGGATGGCTCACATTGTAAAAAGGCTAACCAGGTGCATGGGGAGGAATAGGCATAATGGCCTCAAAGGGACTCTACAAACCCCAGCTAAACCATGAAGAACACTGAGGTTTGCATCTCATGCCTCCTGTGCATGGATATTTGAGTGACTTGTGATATTAATACAGATTATCTCAAACCAAGTGAGAATGTTAAAAATCTACTTTAACAATATTAAAATATACATTATTATTATCTATGTTCAATAAGTACTCTGATTTCTCCATTCTAACTGAAACTTTGTATCCTTTAACATCTGCCCTTTCTATTCTTCCACCATCCCAACCATAGACAGTTCAAGTCTAGGGCTCACATTACTAATTACTACATCATTCTGCCTCTCAATATTTATCCAACCTTAGAGCAGTAGTTTTCTCTCTTGAACTCACATTAGAATCACCTGGGACACTGTATTTGGAAGGAAAAGAAATGGATGTGTGGATCCACTGTAAGTGTTAGCTGATGAAAGTGGGCCTCATCACAAGTGTTTTCAAAAAGATCCCTGGACAATTCCAATATGTAATTACTACTCAATTTGCAAAATGCATGTCTTCCCATTTATAATGTCCCCCAGTGATTACAATTTAATTAAGTTAGGGTATGACCTGAACCTCTGGGTTTTGAAAGTTCCCTCCCTGCTTCACTGGACAAGGGCCTCTGAGGATTTCAAATTTTAAAGTAATCAAATCATCTTAATATCTTGCTAAATGATAGCTTTTTGGGTACCACTACAGATATTTAAATTTATTAGATCAGGATAGGCTTAGAATTTTGCATTTTTAATAAGCCCAAAGGTGATGCCATTGCTACTGGTCCAGGGATTACAAGAAAATAGAGTTTTCCCCCAGGACATTAATCAGTGTCTGGTGACAATGTTGGTTGTCCCAAGTCAGAGTTGGGGGGTAGTACTGGCATCTGGTGGCCTAGCATCCTACAATGGACAGGACAGCTCTTACCCCCTTTCCCTTAAAAAAGGGATTTTCTGGTACAAAATTTCAGTTGTATCAGGATTAAGAAACTGCTCTTGTCCTGCCTCTTGATAGATGTTTAAGTCTTAATAAACCAAGGAATTTGAATAAAGATTTATAATAAAATTTTAGAACTCTTGAATTAGTATCATTTTGAAAACTAAGATATAGAACTAACTGCATGAGTTAGATATACATATAGGTCAGTAAGCATTGATTTCTATTTCTAAACAGAAAACAGTCTTTTACACAGACAGAGAAATTTGTTCTTTAAAAAAAAATTTGAGATAGCAAGGGCTGTTATTACAGCATTTGAATATCTTCCAAAGAGTTTCAAATCCTCTGTGAGAAATATGAACCTACCAAAGAAATGACTGAAGGACAATGATTCTTGTAGTAAAAGCAGTCAACATAGGATCTCATGAAAAAACTAGTGTTTTTTTTAATGAAATCTACATTACTTTCTGAAATATTTATTATTAAAGTAAAATCCCTCAGTATTGATCCAACATTTATTATGTGGTTTTATTTTTAAGAGATTTACTAGATAAATACACTAGTGGGAGTTTAAGAAAACAAAGACCTGTCTCCAGTAGCTTTAAAATTAAGGTATTGTGGGCATCTCTGTGACATAAACAAGTGAGAAGTACTTCCAGGATACCAAATATGTTCTGAAAACATGAGTTTTTTCCTGGGCATTGTTGTGGGAGGAACTGATTTGCTGGAAAAGAAAAATCAAGAAATGACCAGATCAGTCTCGGAAAAAATTTAAGAATGAGATAACTAATCTGGAGGTGATGGGTTAAAGTTAAAAAAGTGAGTATCCCCCACAGGAAGGACATTTCCTGTGGTCAGCCTCTGCATTACCTGGAGGTGATTGAGCCCGCCCATAGCCAGTTGCAGAGTGCACCTCCACCCCTTCTGCAGTGGAAGGAGGTAAGTGGGTGAGCAACTGGATTCTGGATCCTGGGAATGCAAGGAGTTTCAAACACTTGATTGTGAACATTCCTGTGAGTTTCAGCCAAGACTCAGTGGCAGATTATTGAAGGGGTGCAACCAGTTTAGTTTGGATAGGAGAAGCCCAAGCAAATGCACTTGAAAAATAAAGCACAACCCCAGTGGCTGGGCCAAAATTTCAAAACAAGTTAAAATTAGGCAGTATATTTGTAGCCTTCTCCCACCACCCACATAGTGCATTATCCTGTCCAACAAACTTGTCCTTCAAAGTTATGTTCCATTGTTTCCGTGTCATACATCTACTTTAGTGATAGTAAAGGCTGATATTTTTTCTTGGATCTTCTTCCTTTCCATCTCTCTGTTCAGTTCTCCAGACTTTTACAGTGTCTAGTAGGTAAGAAAACATTATTTCCCCTGGTTTCCACTGAAATATAGTAGAAATACACAATTAGGTGAAATCTATTGGCACAATTTTTTCCTTGTCTAGGTTGAGCATAGAGGGTATTCACCTGCTAGTTAGACATTTCATGACTGTCAACATTTCAGCAGCAGCCTGGCCCTTTCCCTCTCATGATGATGCCATTTTTACATTTACTAATTACTTCAAAATGGTCGTAGGATTACATCTCTTCTTCCTTTTAAAAGGTGAGACAGATTAAAAGACAACTTTTCATCATTATTAAATACTTGCAGCAAAAACAGCTACTTGGTATTTATTATTGTTTTCTCTAAGATGTTCAATAAATGTGTATTCTTTGAAATCTACTGGGAAGGTTCTCACACTCACTTGAGTTTTGATGTTTCAAAAACAGTTGATTTG
The DNA here is from genome assembly GCF_000247695.1 of Heterocephalus glaber. Next base: position 4,175,088 of record NW_004624813.1, on the reverse strand, counting down.
TTTTAAGACCAACAAAAGACATAAACCAGTCACCTGAAAATGAGTAAACCCTTCCTTGTGTTCCTCCATGACTCTCAATGGGAATTGATTTTGCTATTGCCCCTGTAAGATGGGCAATTGCTCTTTCAATACAACATTTTCACTGCACAGATTAATGAATTGGAAAGAGTACTGTACCCTCCACCCCTCTGACTCTCCCTCCCTCCAAATATCTTCTAAGCAAGACACTTACTAGGACCTACAGAGGTATAAATGTGAGTTAGATAATTCAAGTATTTTCGCCTTCATTGGTGGAAGAAGACACACTTGATTTAGTTAGGCATTTGACATAATCTTTGTTGACTTCCTTCTCCAGAAGCAATTTGGATCCTTTGAATTTAAGGAGGATTAGAAACTAAGAGTTTTTCAACTGAGCCTTCATTCTTTGTTCAAAATAACACTGAATGACTCTGAGATCTCCTCATTGCTCTTTCTTCTCTCTAGGTATGTTTTCAATTTTTTCAAATGTCAGCAGCTCTGGACACTGAGGTTGGGATCAGGGGAAGGGAGAGGCACAATAATACTTGGAAATGTGAGGCTATGGGACTAGACTGCTTAACATTTCTTTTAGCCAAGTTCATGGGGACATCTCATTCTATTTACAGATGATGTAATTCTGAGAGAGGCATCTCTCTTTCTCACAGAGACTTGCCAGCATTACATGTTCTTGACTTGCATTAGTAGAAAGACATTTTTCTGAGACAGATGCCAAGTATTTTTTGTGATTTTCTAAATAGATAATAGTCACAATTGCTAATCTTGTCATTTTCTCACAAAAGGAAAAAAGCCCTTAATAGTTTAGTGAATGCCAAGAGGTGAGTTTAGCCACTTTTTAGGAGTATAGAAGGGTTTCTTGAACTAATAGCCAGTGTGGCTCCTATGTTCAATGTGGGTCACACTTCAACCTCTGCTTCCATGCAGGGTGATGCCATGTTCAGCGGACCTCTGTAAAAAGTTAAACTTCATCTCGAGGAACATTACTTTCAATGTGCATACAATTCTAGTTAATAGGTCCCTTCTAAACCCTTCTGATGATACCAGCATAATGTGGGTAATGTAAATGAGTCGGAGTGCAAATATTTGAATCATTTAAATTCCAAGGCACAGATTACAGCTTTTCTGTGTCTTCCATGTGAAGTTAGAGATTCATTCATGGCAAAAAAAATGTGTAAGATATAAAGATTTAAATAATTTATGGAGCAATAAAAGATCATTTTTATCTTTAAGAACAGGTATTTTTAAAACTATATATGTATGTACAATTTAAATAGGTAACTATATGCATGTATTTAATATATTTTTTCATGCTGAGCTTTCAATAAAATATCTCAGAAAATTGGAGCTTAAAGCCATTGGAATATTTACTAATTGCACAAGTTTTTCCAAGCCATTGTAAGTTAGTTGAAGTATATGGAAATTTATACACTTAAGATATATGATGTGGATTTGTTTGTGTTCATTTTAGGGAATAGGGATTTTAAAATAATAAAATGCTTACTAATTTCTTATAATGCTATGACAGTAGGAGGATTTTTGCCTGGAGATAGTGCACTGACATAAATCTTTCCTATGTTCCATAGACAACTGTGTCCCATCTCTTCTGGTTATGACATATAAGTCTCTGAAGCATTATTTTCCTATAGGTAGAAAGTTTCTTTCTGTATCCTCATACATCCTACTTACACAATGCAAAAAAACTCCATCATAATTAATTGATAACATGATTCAAGTGAGAGATATGTGTCCAAAGATCTGAAAGTTACTTCCTCTACATCTGATGTCCAAGACAAAACATATTTGTGGACTTTGGTCTATAATGAAAATATTGCAAGGCTGTGATGGGGGGGTGGTGTTTATCTGTGTGTGTATGTGTGTGTTTGTGTACAGAAATATGAGAATATATCCCATTTTGAATTTTTAAAATCAGCTAACAAACTGCCCTGCAATGAACACAGTAAAAATACTATTGTTTTAAATTATTTTCATTTGACTTTCACCAAAAATCATTATGTAGGGCTAGAATACTGGAATTGTCAGAGTTTGTTATACATCTTATTACTTATTCAAGTTCCAATCAATCTCATGAAGTGTTTGCTATGAGCTAGGAATTTTCAAGTTTTATCATGGATTTGGAAAAGGAGGAAATCATGAGTATAAGGGAATATACATGATTAGGTAAGTTACTGAAAGTTGTGAAAAAAGCTTATTAAATCTCTTGTACATGTGTCTGTATTGGAGAGAAATGGGCAGACATTCTGATGTTAAATTTTTCCTTCACACATAATCCTGTTCTCATTCTCTCCATAACCATACTAGTCCTATTCATTTTGCTTTGAATAATTGTAGGTGTGTATAAAGCCACTATATTTGCAGCCTGCTGCATAAGTGCAAGGACTCGAGTTCGATCACCAATACCAAAAAAACAAAAAACAGACAAATAAAGCGACTATAACTTTAAAAAATATAAATAGCTTATTTTGACAGGTTCAAAACTATAAAACATATGACATAAGACAATTTTCTTCAATCATATGGATTTCATTTCCATGGAGCTGCAACAGTATAGTTTTCCCTATTGTCATTTTACATAGAAATTCTGTGGACATCTGACACCAAGTTATTTTCCTGACATGTCAGTAATTTGACTTTGGAGGTTTTCCTAATTTGGTCTTCAGCTACAGCTCATACTATATTATTAAAGAAGATAAAAATTCAGCTTACATAACATCCTTAAAAATATGCCAATCCAATAAATTAAGTTTAATAAAGAATCTATTCAATATATTCCATGGCAAAAGTAAGGCTAAAATAAGAATGCCAAATTATCTTAGTGCCTTTGGCTATAATATGCACTAAATGCTAATCTAATGAGAAGCAACTATAAGGTTTATTAAAGCAGTTTTTGCCTCACTGTTAGTTATTTCCTTTCTCATCAAATTTTCTTTAAAGAAAAAGATTTTATGCCACAATACCATTGGTAAGTGTGCTCAGATCTGAGTGAGCAGCAGTGTGGACCAGAGGGGCAAAGCTTCAGGCAGGTCCAGCCAGGGCCCCACCCTGACCCTAGCCACTTGGGCACACAGGCCCAAGCCAAGAATCTGCCTGGAAAAGAGCTGTATAGGCACACAAGCAACAGCCAGAGGTTTGCCCTGATACTATCGGTAAGTGCACAGAAACCATAGCCAGAAGTCTGCTCAGACACCAGGGACTGGGGTGCACAGCCCCCAGCCAAAGGTCCCCCAGACAACAGCTATATAGGGGGGCAGGCCCTAGCCAGAGGCATCCCTAGATACCATCCCAAGTGTGCATAGGGCCCAGGCAGAAGCCCACCCAGACAATAGGTCAGCTCAGGGATCGAGAAGGCAACCATTCTGAACCCAGAAATTTCTCTGCTGGTGAGCAGCAGAGAAAAGGCCACTCAGTGGCTTGTTAAGAATTAAAAAACACTGGGTGAGCAAAAAGTCACCTCATCAGAGGTGCAGCAGGCTTCATCTGTGGAAATGAGAAAACACATAAACAAGTCTCAAAACCAAACTTTCAGATCACCTAAGGAAACTCCAAAGGGCAAGGAGATGGAACAATCTGATATTCAGCCACATGGACTCCGTGAACTATTAACAAAAGAAGATATGGAAAAAATGACATCAGAAATAATTTTTCAGATAACAACAGAGAATGTGCCCATAGTTCAAGACATGATTAATAAATCTAAAGGAGAAACAGTTAAAAAAATAGAGGAGCTTAAGAACATAATGGAATCCCAACATAGGAAACAAATGGAATCCATAAAAAAGATACAGAAAGATTTCCAGGAGATTAAAAACTCCATTGAAAGTTTACATAGCAGAATGAACCCATTTGATGATAGCATTTCAGGTATAGAAGATAGGATTGCACTTAGTGATCAAGAAAAGAAAAACTTCTTAAAAACAATAAGGGACCATGAGAAATCAATCCATCACCTGCTAGATGATGAAAAGAACAACATAAGACTGATTGGAGTCAATTAAGAAAGAGGAGAGAGTGCAGATGACATTAAAAAAATGTTCACAAAAAGAATGGCAGAAAACTTCCCAAGTAGGGGAAAAGAACTTGAAATACAGATAAGTGAGATATACAGGATTCCAACTAGCCATTATAAAAAAAAAAAAATCTACACCTAGGCATATAATAGTCAAGATTCCAGAAACCAAACAGAAGAACAAAGCTCTACAAGCAGTGAGAGAAAAGAAACAAATCACATACAAAGGAAAGCCCTTCAGAATCACAGCAGACTTCTCAATACAAACCATCAAGTCAAGAAGAGCCTGGAGTGAAATATTTCAAGTCCTAAAAGAAAACAGCCTCCAACCCAGATTGATGTTGATGTACCCTGCAAAACTATCTTTCAAAATTGATGGAGAAATAAGATACTTTCATGACAAAGAGCACCTTAGGAACTTCGTGAATACCAAAGCAGCACTCCAAAAAATTTTAAACAATATCCTAGGAAAAGACAATGAGAATCACAACCCCAGGTAGCCCAGCAGAATGAATCCATCAGGCAGGACAAGAAATTAAATGTAAAGGGTGAGAATCCAACAAAAAGAAAAAGTCATGACAAGGGTAAGTCAATATATATCAATTATAACCATCAATGTAAATAATGGTCTCAATTCACCAATCAAAAGAAATAGACTGGCAGAATGGGTCGAGAAGCAAGATCCAACAATATGCTTTATACAGGAAACACACTTAATTCAAAAATGTACTCCCAGACTGAAAGTTAAAGGGTGATAAACCATACTCCATGCAACAGGAACCCCCCAAAAAGCAGGAGTAGCTATCCTCATTGCAGATCAAGTAGGTTTCTAACTAACACTGATTAAGAGAGACAAAGAAGGAAGCTACATCATTATAAAAGGAAAAATCCAAGAGGAAGAGGTGACAATCATAAACATATTGCACCAAACACAAGTGCACCCAAATATATAAAACAAATACTAACGGACATGAAAAATCAAATATGCACTAATACAATAGTAGTGGGGGACTTCAATACCCTACTGTCAGAAATAGATAGATAAATGACACAAAATAAACAATGAAATACTAGAACTCAATCAAACTCTTGAACAAATGAACTTAACAGATGTTGACAGAGTTTTTCAAACCACAAAATCAGAATACAGATTCTGTTCAGCTGCACATGGGTTCTTCTTCAAATTAAACCACATACTCACTCACAGAACATGTTTAACTTAGTGCACAGGAATAGAAGCTATCCCCTGTATATAATCAGACCATAGTGCGATGAAATTGCAGATCAATAGCAAAAGAAACCACAAGAATTTCATACACACATGGAAATTGAACAACATACTTCTGAATAACCAATGGGTCACAGAGGAAATTAAAGAAGAAATCACACAGTTTCTACAATTACATGACAATGTCAATACAACATATTGGAATCTATGTGACACAATGAAAGCAGTCTTACCAGGGAAATTCATAGCAGTGAATACTCATATGAGGAAAACAGAGCAAGCTCAATTAAAAAACCTGATGCTGAATCTCAAGCTTCTAGCAAAAGAAGAGAGGGACAAATGCAAAGCTCATACAAGTGAGGAAATTATAAAGATCAGAGAAGAAATCAATGCAATGGAAGCTAAGAGAACAATACAAAAAAAATCAATGAAGTGAAGAGTTGGTTCTTCTAAAGAGTAAACAAAATTGACAAACACTTGGCTAACCTTACACAAAAAATGCAAAAAAAAGGGCCCAAATCCATGCAATTAGGAATGAAAAGGATGAAATTACAATGGACCAAGCAAAAACCCAGATGATCATCAATACATACATAGAGTACCTATATGCCAATAAGATAGAAGACACACGAAAAAGGGACAGATACCTAGATACTTATGAATTACCAAAGTTGAACAAGGAACACCTAAAAATTATAAACAACCCAATATCAATGAACAAAATTGAAAACATAATTAAAAACTTACTAACTAAAAAAAGCCTGGGTAATGGTGGCTTACCTGCTGAATTCTACAAGACATTTAGAGAGGAACTATTGCCACTACTGTTTAAACTCTTCAATGAAATTGAAAGGGAAGCAATACTCCCAAATTCAGTCCTGGAAGCAAGCATCACCTTGATCCCCAAAGCAGAGAAAGACCCAACTAAAAAGGAGAACTATAGGCCAATCTCACTAATGAACATAGATGCGAAAGTCCTTAATAAGATACTGGCAAATAGAATGCAGAAGATCATCAAGAAAATACTACACCCTGACCAAGTAGATTTCATTTCAGGGATGCAGCAATGGTCCAACACATGCAAATCAATAAATATAATACACTATATTTTAAAATCCATATGACCATCTCAATAGATACAGAAAAAGCATTCGACAAAATCTAACCCACATACATGATAAAAACCCATAAGAAATTGGAATAGACAGTCTCCACCTCAATCTGATAAAAGCCATCTATGAAAAACCAACAGCCAATATAATATTAAATGGTCAAAAACCAAAATCCTTCCTACTAAACTTGGAAACATGACAAGGATGTCCACTATCACCACTCCTGTTCAGTTTTTGAAACATTAGCCATAGCAATTAGACAAGAGAAAGAAATTAAAGGAATAAAGATAGGAAACAAAGAAGTTAAATTTTCACTATTTGAAGATGATATGATGCTCTATATAGAAGCCCCAAGATTGTCACCAAACATCTTCTAGACTTAATAACCATATTCAGTAGAGTAGCTGGATACAATGTCAACACACAAAAATCAATATCCTTCCTGTACATGAAGAACAGAGTCACTGAGAGAGAAATGGGGCAAACAATTCCTTTTACAATAGCATCCAAAAGATTGAAATACATAGGAATTAACCTAATAAAAGAAATCAAAGACCTCTACTCTGAAAACTATAGCACTCTGAAAACAGAGATTGAAGAGAATGTCAGAAAATGGAAAGATATTTCTTGCTGCTGGGTAGGAAGGTTCAACATAGTGAAAAATGGCCATACTTCCAAATCTGCTATATAGATTCAATGCAATTCCAATTGAAATTCCAGCAGCATACTTCACTGACCTTGAGAAAAAAATCCAAAAATTCATTTGGAACAAGAAGAAACCTAGAATAGCAAAAGCAATTCTAGGCAATAAAGACAAGGTAGGGGGTATCACAATCCGCAACTTGAAACTATACTACAAACCTAGTGTGATAAAAACAGCATGGTACTGGCAAAGAAACAGACCTGAGGACCAGTGGAATAGATTCGAAGATGCAGAAACAACTCCAGACACACTCAGCCACCTCATCTTCATCAAAGGAGCCAAACACCCTCACTGGAGGAAAGATAGCCTCTTTAATAAATGATGCTGGGGAAACTGGATTTCGACTTGCAAAAGATTAAAACTAGACCTATAACTCTCACCAGGCACTCAACTAAAATCAAAATGGATAAAAGATCTAAATATTAAAATAGAAACACTAAACTGGCTGGAAGAGAGGTTAAGTAGAACTCTTGAAGACATTGGCATAGGAAAGATTTTATCAGCAAAACCTCAGTTGCTCATGAACTAGCACAAACAATCAACAAGTGAGAACTCTTCTTATTAAAAAGCTTCTGCACAGCAAGAGAAACCACCAACAGTGTGAAGAGACAACCTACAATGTGGGAAAAAATTTTCACTAGCTGTCCCTCAGACAAAGGTCTACTATCTAGAATATATAAAGAACTTAAAAAAATTCAGACATTCCAAATTTAAAGACCCAATCCAAAAATGGACATCTGAAATGAACAGACATTTCTCAGAAAATGAAGAAGAAATACCAAATAAACATAACAAAATTAGTATCACTGGTCATTCAAGAGTTGCAAATGAAAATAATGCTGAGGTCCCACCTTAGCCCAGCAAGAATGGCTGCTATCATTAAATTAACTAATAACAAATGCTGCTGGGGCCAAGGGAGAAAAAGGAACCCTTCTCCACTGTTGGTGGGAGTGTAGACTGGTGCAACCACTGTGGAAATCAGTATGAAGATAACTCAAAGAACTAGAATTTGAAGTCCCATTTGACCCAGTTATTTTCCTGCTGAGTATCTCCCCCAAAGAATTAAAAGAATCATACCACAGTGATATATGTGCAACCATGTTCATAGCAGCACAGTTTGTAATAGCTTAAAGTTGGAAACAGCTCAATTGGCCATCAATTGGAGACTGGATAAAGAAGATGTTGTTTTTAAAAAAATAAAATGGAGTACTGCTCAGCCATAAAGAATGAGAAATTAGAGACATTTATAGCTAAATGGATGCACATTGAGGTGACACTCTTAAGTATAATAAATAGGACACACATGTAAATGCCAAATAGTTTCTCTGGTTTGAGAAACTGAAAGTGTAAATAAGGAGTAAAAGGTATAATAGATAATGTGACATAGGAAGAAAGGAGGCAAAGGGGAAAGGGAAGTGTGAGAGGTTGGAGAAAGGAAAGAATGGAATGGAATTAATATGAAAAAATGAAAAAAATGGAAACAAAGTCTTTGTAAATAGTGAGGGGTGGAGAGGATGAAGGGAGGGCAGGGGAATGGGGAAAAATATAAGTACCAAGAGAGATTACATAAAGGAGCAAATTTCCAATGATGAATGTCATTATTGTATACCTAAAATATACCGATAAAATTAATTAAAAAAAAAGATTTGACCTTTTGTGGCATGATCTGAGTATATTCAAACCTAACATGCTGTTATTTTACTACATTAAGCATTTGCATTTATCAAACATAAAGAAAACCCTGGAGAGCACACTTTAAATGCTTTTTGTCACAAATTCAGACAGAAATCATGCACTCAAGGTAGGCAAAAATCAACCAGTATCAGTCCAGGTAGTAACAGCTGGGTCTGTCTCACATTTTTCATTTTTTTTACTGCTGGTTCTTCTATAAGATTCAGCTCTAGCCCAGAGAGTGTCAGACGCAAGGGTGGGATGAACAGATAGCACCTGACAGAGTAGAAACTCAGTTTCTGAGCTGTATGGCCTTGGGTTAATTCATTGTCATTGCACTTGTTTTCATGTGATATTCTACCATCAACTTTAAAGATTTCATGTGAATAATAAATGAGATAAGATTTTGATGTAGATTTCTAAAAACAAAACATTCTAATGCTCCCCCAAAAAGCAAAATAAAATATTTTTAAAATTCTCCTTAACGCATAGACAAAATCCGTGTTTGTTTTAGAAGTTTAAAACGGTGAAAATATTTAGCCATATAGGCTAGTGCAATCACTAAGAGACACAGCTTGGGTCCTAAGTTAGGTGAAGGAGTTAAGACCAAACCTCTACACCCACTCAAAATTTGAGATCTCTGAAAGAACCTTTCTTTTAGAGAATCAGAGGGACACACACACATACACACACACATAGTCTGAAACAAGAATGTAACTGAGGTACATGAATTAGCTCTGGGTACAATTAGTAAAAGGAAAAATTTCCTGGAACAATTTCTAACCACTGTCCTACTTTTATGAAACCTTATTATCCAGATTCATAAAGTCAGCATGGGTTGAAAAACTCTGTGATAAAGTATAGCTCAAAGCCCCAGCCCCTTGATAAAAGTAAATACAAACCTTCTCTGTAGAAAGTTACTTTATTCCCAAATCTTAAGGGCCCACAGATAAAGTTCCTTGTACCATGAGATCAAAGTCAAAAATCAGTAAATACACAAGGGAAAAAGGCTTCCATGGGCAAGAATCGAAAACCAAAAAAACGATTAGTTTTTTGACTTCACAATACTTGACTTCAAAACACTAAAACTATTCACATGATGAGATATATCAAATAATGAGAATATAAAACATTATATTGTTATTAAATAAAGAAAAAGGAACAAAACAAAAGTGAGATGATAGTGGAATAATATCCTCAAAATGCTGAGAGTAAAATAAGTGTCAACCTGGAAATCTATACCCTTAAAAAGTCTGTATGAAAATGTGAAAGTAATATGAAAGAATTTTAAAAGAACTTGCCAAAAATTCCTTAGTTCAGGCTTCTCAAACAAAATAGCAAAGATTGTGAGGCTTGTCAAAGACAGAAATTTCTTTCTCATTTATCCAGAAGCTGGAAAGTCAATAGTCAAGGCACTGGCAGTCTAGGTAACATGTGAGGGGTCACTTCCTGGTTATGAGCAGCACCTTCTTGCTGTGTTGCCACAGAGCACTAGAGGTGAGGCAGCTCTTTGGGGTTGTCCTTTATATAGGCACTATTCCCATTCATGAGGCCTTCTGACCCAGTCACTTTAACACAGCTCCCACCTTTGAATACTCTCACACTAGGTATCAGGTTTTAACATACTAAATTTTAATGGGACATAAATATTCAGTCTCCAGCAAGAAATATCTAAAGACTATTCCACAAGGAGGAGAAATATGACCTCCACAGATATACTGGGAATGGGATTAGTAAAGTTCAATCTTTTGGAGTCACTGAGCTGTTCTACAAAATGGGAATTCTATAAACTAAATTTTAAACTTGTTATATATGCACACTTAAATACATAAAGTAACTTTCAAAAAGAATAAAAACTTCAAATCTAGCTGAAGAGAAATTTTGATTAAAAAACCCCTTCAATCTTGGAGAAGGCAAAATAAATAAATACAGAAACAAAAACACAGAAATTGAATCATGTTACAAAATAAGAGAAATAAATGTAGATATACAAGTCATCACAGTCAGTGTAAATAGATCTGGACTTCTGACTTAAAGACCAATAAATTAATTATAAATTATTTTTAAATTACCCATATACTATGTACCAATATACATGAAAAATACATCAAAAATAGTAAATGAAAAGATAGGAAAATATATATCAGAGAAATACCAACCAAAGAAACATTAGGATAGCCAAAGTGGTATCAAACAAAATAGATTTTAAAACAAAAGCCACATCTAAAATAAAGTCATGGGTATATAAAATTTTCAATTCACCAAAAAGAGATAGCAATTTTAGAGTATGCACCCAATAACACAGCTTCAAAATATGTTTCACAAAATTATAAGGGAAAAATAAGTGCACTAATACAGTGATAGATCATACAAGACTGATTTCAGTAATTAATATAAAAGGAGGGGAAAAAAACCACAAAGGATGAAAGAGATTTAAATAACACAATTAAAAACCCTCAATCTAAAGTACGTAGATAGAATACTGCCCTATCTATAAGAGGGTACATATTATTTTCAAACACACATGAAATATTTTTAATATGTTATGAATATATAAGGCAATTCTCATCTATTTCGAAAAACATATGTCACACATGTCCTTATAGTTGACTTTGAGAAAAATTAATTAGACAATAATTACCAGAAGGGGACCTAAAAATCCATACACTTAAAATTTAAACACATTCCTTAATTACTCATGAGCAATGGAAGAAGTCACAATGGAAATACAAAATACTTGGAACTAAATCTGAATAAAAGAAATATTTTCTCCAAGATGGAAGTAATTCATCTTCATATTAAGAGAATAATTTTTAGCTTTAGAAGAGAGCCTAAAAGTGAAATATGTGCCATAAATACATAGGCCATATAGACCAACTTCCAAGATAATTGTACTTATTATGTATTGCAAATGTATACTAATAAAAAAGAAAACCTCTGAAATGAACAGACATTTCTCAGACAAAGAAGTAAAAGCAGCAAATAAGCATATGAAAAAATGTTCAACATCATTGGTCATTTGAGAGAGGCAGATGAAAACAACACTGAAATTCCACCTCACCCCAGAAAGAAGGGCTGCTATCAAGAAATCAACCAATAACAAATGCTGGCGGGGCTGTGGGAAAAGAGGAAACCTTCTCCATTATTGATGGGAGTGCAGACTGGTGCAACCACTGTGGAAATCAGTATGGAGATACCTCAAACAACTAGTGCTAGAGTTCCCATTTGACCCAGCTATTCCCCTGCTGGGTATCTTCCCAAAGGAATTAAAAGAATCATACCACAGCGATATATGTCCACCCATATTTATAGTGGCCCAGTTCATAATACCTAAAGCTTGGAAAAATGCCAGGTGCCCATCAACTGGAAACTCGATAAAGATGTGGTTTTTTTTTTTTTATAAAATGGAGTACTGCTCAGCCATAAAGAATGAGAAACTAGAGACATTTATAGCTAAATGGATGTATATTGAGGCCATACTCTTAAGTGAAATAAATAGAACACACATGTGTAAATACTGAATAGTTTCTCTAGTGTGAGAAATTGAAAGTGTAAATGAGGATTAAAATGATTAAAACAAATAATTGATAATTTGAAATAGGAAAAAGAGGTCCAAAGGGGTAGGGGAAGTGGGAGGGAAAGGGGAAAGGAAAGAAGGGAAAGGAAAAATTATGAGAAAAGAAAAAAATGGAAACAAAGTCTTTGTAAATAGGGAAGGGTGGAGGGAGTGGAGGGGGTGAAGGTTGCACAGGGAATGGGAAAAAAATAAGAACCAAGATACATCATGTACAGGTACAAGCACCCAATGATAAATGTAAACATATTGTATACCTAAAATGTACCATTAAAGAATTTAAGCAATAAAAAACCCCTAGGCTGCAGGAATCAAACAAAAATAATTTGAAAAACTATAAATAAAATTAATTGGAAACAGATAAAATGGTTCAAGACCCAGAATGATACAGATTACTAAAGCTGATTCACAAAGAAATAGTAAAACTAAACATTCTATGACTTTATCAGTTAGGATCCATTCAAGAAAATAGATATTTAATATAAGGAATGTTTTGAAGAGGTTTTGAGAAAGCTGAAAGAGCAAAGAAATATCACTGAGATAACACAGAGATAGAATCTGCAGGTGCATCTGCTATCCATAGAGGCCAGAGGAGAAGGGCAGAGGATCTCAGAATCTAAAAGCTTAGAGAATAGACAGCAGGGCTTTGACCAGATTTCTGCACAGCTGGTGCTGGCATTCAGGAACCTAGAGCAAGCATTCCTGCAGATCTGAGACTCAAATCATAGATGAAAGCAGCACATACCAGCTGGTGCTCTTGTCTTTAAGAAGACCCAGTGAGGTGGATTCTGAGACTGTGGAAAACTGGAAACTGGAGGCAAATGCCACTACCAAAGTGAAGAAAGAGACATTGCTGAGATGCCACTCACAAGAATGGGAAGCAAAATCAGGAGCAGCTTTCTCCTCCTTTCTCCAGTTTTTCTGTTTGGTTAGCAGAGACGGAAGGAACAAACAGATGGGAGGAAAATGTGGTTTCAGGGGAAATGGGTAGCAATTGGTCATCAGGTACAAAGGTAGGTGGGAGGAATAAGTTCTAGTGTTATTTTGCACAGTAGGGTGAGTATACATAACAATATTATATTGTATACTTCAAATAAGCTAGAAGAGAAGATTTTTCATGTTCTCGCCAAAACAAAATGATAAATATGCGAGGCGACAATCGTGCTTTTCTATCATTACAAACATGTACATGTATTAAAAACATCTAACTGTACCTGAAAATATGTACTATTATTATGTGTTAATTAAAACAAATTAAAACTTTTAAGATGTGTTTGGCAGAGTATCAATCTCAGAATTACATTGCAAAGTAGAGAGAAACACAGTTTGGGGACTGTTATGGCTTATATCTAGATGACCCCTCAAAGCCTCATGTGGTCATAGGTGGGAATTTGGGGAGGTGGCTTAACCATGAGTTGTGATGCTGGATTAGGTTGTGTGATACTGGGATTAAAGGTGTATGATAACAAAATTTGTTTAGCATAGTTCTAGTGTAGATAATGGAAGCCTCACCCTAGGTGTAGGTGGTACCCTAGGAATGGGTGGCACCCTAGGTATACGTGGTACTTACAATACACTTGTAGCCTGGATGGAATATAAAGGAATGGAAAGAAGGCAAGCATGCTGCTTGCTACTGCCTGCCTGCCCTGGCTTGTCCTGCCCTGCCACAGAATGCTTCTCCTCTGCCATGCTGCTCTACCATGACACTCTGCCTTAGAACCAGCCAGCTATGGACTGAAGCCTCTACAAACTGAAATAAACCTTTCCTCTTTTAACTTTGGATGTCAGGTATTTCATCTCAGCAACAAGTAACTAAGACAAGGAACAAGGGAAAATAATTTACTCGTCTTAACTTATTGTATCAGAAAATAAATTTTTAAAAATTACAAAAACAATAAATAGAAAGAAATTGATCCATATAATTAAAAATTACAAATGCTAAACAGTGAAATTTAAAATAAAGATTCAGTAGACAGTCTAAATTAACCCAAATGTAGTTTTTCAAAATGACTAAGAAAATTGACCAACTGATAAAAAAACTAAGAAAAGTATAAATAACTCTCTTGTGGAAAGGAAAAGGAGGATATGAGTACAGATGCTGCAGAAATTAAACTGTTATCAACTGTATGTAAAAGCACTTTATGTAAACATGAAATGATCAAATTACTAAAATAATAGACTTAAGAACAAATGGAAAATTCTAAATTGTCTGCAGCCACTAAAGAAACTAAACTAGTAGTAATTTTTTCCCATAAATCAAACACAAGGCTCGGATGGTTTTATGGGACACTTCTACAACTTCAGAGAAATGATCATTCAGATTTTGTATAAGCTCCATAAAGAAATATTAAAAGAGAAAATAATTCACTTCCAGATTTCTGTGTATCATGTAATTTCAAAACCGCAGGAGAAGAAGAATAGGCATAAACTAGTCAAATCTGTCTTACTTTGCTGTTGCTGAGATAATATTCTTGACAACCACAAATTAAAGGAGAAGAGAGATATTTTGGCTCACAGTTTGAAGAGACCTCTGTTCACAGCCAGTTTGTTCCAAGGCAGAAGGGCACTGCAGAGGGGCATGGAAGAGGAGAAAAAGTCCATGGCATGATAGGCAGGAAGCAAGAAGCAGCAAGCAGCAGCAAGCCTGCCTTTCTCAATCTATTCCACCTGGGCCAAATGTCTATTGGTTGGTGAACCCTCACACCCAGGATGAAGCTTCCATCTTCAGTAAATCCATTCAACCACACCCAGAACTATGCTAAGCCAATCAATAGACTAATCCAGTGCCACACACCATTAATCTAGTATCACATACCCATGATCCAGCCACTTCTCAAAAGCCCCACCTATGAGGCCATGAGCCTTTGGGGGAGGGCATCTAGATATAAGCCATAACACAAACTTAAAAATTAATCAATATTATAGAAAGATAATACATACTAAGGAGCAAAATGTTAAAAATATTCTCTTTAAGGAACAGAACAGAACAATCACTGTCATCATTAGCATTCAACATTGTACTGAAGGTCTTAAAATCATTTTGCAAGGAGGAAAGGTTATTTGAATAGGGACAAAAAGAAGAATTATCCATAGATGAAGTGACCCTCTATGTAGACAACAAAAAGGGATATACAAATAATAATAATAAATACGAGGATTTGTCAAGGTGATAATATATACAATTAATACACAAAAAATAATTTCATTTCTGTGTACCAGCAACAAATAGAAAATTCAATGCTTTTAAATGTTTTAATTACAAAAACAATTGAAACCAAAGAAATAACAAGAAAATAACCTCTACACATAAGAAAACTTGAAATCAAGCACAACTGAGAATTAAAATGGCAGACTACTTATCAGCAGCAAAATTCAGCCTCTCTGACACCCAGAATCCAGACACCTGGAAAATAATAACTTGGCTATGAGAAAAAAGAACTAGATCTCCAGGAATCAGGAAAGAATTTATAGAAAAGTTAGAAGCTGCAGAGAAATTGGAGAAATGGGTTACAATGTAGAGAAAAGAATGAAGCAATCTGGAAGGTAATCCTATCTCTCAGGAAGGGGAAACCTGTCTCTGAAGACACAAAGTAAGCCCCCAGGTTTGGGAATGCCAGGGAGGAACAGTGGAGAGAGTCAATAGCACTAACCCCTAGAAAAACCTTTATTTTAAACTACAAAAAACATAGTTATTGTAAACTACAAAAAAAAATAGATATTTTACTGCAAAATGACTCCTTTATGGCAAGCAACAGTTGGAGAAGGAATCTAGTGCCCACCATATTGGCTGAATGTTTAATCAGGTGCCATTTTAAGAAGGGTTTGATTATTTAAGACAGTGACTCAGAACAAATAAAAATCAACTTCACTTCAGAGTTCTGAGTGTAACAATCCTACTACAAATGGATAAGAGACAGATATGAAGATAGTTCCAGAAAGAGGCAGATATAGACTCCCTGCAAAGTTTAAGCACAGGCCAGGAAGGACCCAGGGCCCCACTTTCTGTGTTAAGAAGCCAGGCCTGGCTTATGTGGCTCTCAGAAGCAGATAAGTCTGCAAGTTCTGGCATTATGTGCAGCAGGCTGCTTGAAACTTTTCCCTGCTGCCTACATCCATCACAGAACAGAGGTCTGATTGCTTTCTCTAGCTATCAATGTGAACAAGGATACATCTTGGTGGATGGATGTTACAGCCTGAGATGAAGGACAGAGGGGCCACTGGAACAGCAGTATTACTCAGAAACTCATAGGCCTCTAAAGCTAGGTAGAGAAAACCATGACTTGCTGGATTCCAAAGCTGCAGGTCCTGGAAAGAAAACATTCATTCAAAAATATGAAAAATTTTTTTTTCCTTTTTGGACACATTTTTCCTCTCTACTTTGCTGGTTTGGGGGGTGGTCAGGGAATTTTTCCTTTTTCTTTTTGTTCTTTTTCTTTCTTGTTTTTCTTTTTTGTTTTTGTTCTTATTTTTTCTCCCCCTCTTTTTTTTGTTCTTTTTCTTGTTTGTTCTTTTCTGGTAACATCTAATTCTATTAATTTTCTTCTACTCCATAATAAAATACTTTAACTTTTCTCTCCTTCTTATCTCCCATTGCTTAATTTTTCAAATTTTTGTTCTTTGGTACTGAGGATTGAACTCAGGTTCTTCAACTTGCGAAGCAGGTGGCAGAACCACTGAGCTAAATTCTTGGTCCAAATTTTTCTTCTTTGATTATCCAATTTTGAACACCCTCTAACTTTAATAGTATAACTGGTAAGCTGTATTAGGCTGTTAGTTAACTCTGTTATTACTGTTGAATTCTTTCTATTGTTGGTGGGTGTATAATTGTCGCATTTAATGCATATTTACTGTATGTCAATATTTGGCTTGTCTTAGTGTTTATATCACAATTACAGAGAGTGGTACATTATTGGTTCTTACAGCATGTCACTAACTACTTTTTCTTTGATGCCATTACTGTTGCTGATTTACCTGATTATGTCAGGGTGACATAGTTGTTACTATTGATAGGTTTTCTATATATGACAATATATGGATTACCTTTATGATATTAACAATACTGTGGTCCATTCCTGGAGAACTGGATGCTGGGCCAATTTCATAGCATCTTCCTCTCCCAAAGTATCAGAGATGGCTGGCTCTTGGGACAGAGGAAGAGGCTTGTAGTTAAGCATCCCCAGAGAGCATCACTGAAAAGAAAATGCTAACTAAAGAGAGTTCCATATTACCAACAAAGTCTTTCCACAATAGGCACTCATAAACCTCAGCACAAATCAAAGAAACCAAACCAAACCAACCAAACAAAAGGGAACATGAAAAAACAAGGCAACAAAATATTTCCCACAACTGTCAACTGCCACAAAGCCAATCTATCAGGCATTGAGTGTGAGCATCTAATAAACCATGCACCCAAATTTTGCAAAAAGACAATAAAGGAGATTAGAAAAACAGATCAATAAAGTGCTCAGTGATCCAAAAGACAATGGATATCATATACAAAATGATCAATGAGTTTACAAAAGACACAGAAGAAAAGCTAACTGACCTAAATAAAATGATACAAAGCATGAATAACACGTTTTGCAAAGAATTGGAGTCCACGAAAGGGTTCCAGATAAAAACCCAGGAGAGTTAAAGCATCTATTGAAAGTATGGGCAGCAGAAGACAAATGTGTAAGGAAAGAGTGTTAGAACTAAAAGAGGTGCTATGAGAGACCAATTATTCAGATACCTTAAGAATAAGAGACCATGAAAAATGGATCCAATGGTTGCTAGATGATAGAAAGAAGACTAATCTAAGATTAATTGGAATTAGTGAAAAATCAGAGGACAACAAAAATGGCATAAAACCTTTACAGAAATAAAAGCACACTGCTGGGTGTGGTCATGTATGCTTGTTATCATAGCACTGGGAAGGTTGAGGCGAGATGATTGCCACAAGTCTCAGGCCCACCTAGGCTACATAGTCAGTTCAAGGCCAGCCTGAACTACATAACAAGAACTTGTCTCAAAAAAAAAAAATCCAAACAAACAAAAAAGGAAATAACAGCAGAAAACTTATTAAATATAGGAAAAGAATAAAACATACAGATAATTTGAGGCATGTAGAATCCCAAATAGCCACAATCAAAAACAGAACCTCTCCACAGTTCTTCATACTCAAAATCCCAGAAGTCCAGTACAGGGACAGAATCTAAAAATCTGTTAGAGAAAAGCAACAAATCACTTATAAGGGTAAACACATTAGAATTACAGCAGATTTCTTAACACAAACCACAAAGCCAGGAGACCTTGGAGTGAAATGTTTCAAGAAAACAATTTCCAACCTAGACATATAGTCTCAAAAATATCTTTTAAAATTAGTGGAAAAATAATCTACTTCTATGACAAGGATTAACTTAAGAAATTCATGCTGGGGATTTAGCTCAGTGGTTCTGCCACCTGCCTTGCAAGCACAAGGCAGTTCGATCCACGGTACAAAAAATAAAAAAAGAATTCATGACCACAAAACAGCACTACAAAAAAATTTTAATGATGTCCTAGAAGGAAACAATAATACCAATAATGCCCAAAAGTCTAATAAAATAAAAACACCAGACAGGGTGAGCTGTTAAGCAACAGGAGGAAAAAAGAAAATCAACAACAGGAAAATATACAATAACAGGAAAAAGTGAACACCTTTCATTAATAACTGTCCATGTGAATGATCTCTATCCCTTAATCAAAAGACACAGATTGCAGCAATGGCTCAAGAAACAAACAACAAAATATGCAGTATTCAAGGAACATATTTCATTCAAAAAGAAATACACAATTAAAAATCAAAGAATGGAAAACAGTATTCCATGAAATGGGAGCTTGAAAACAAGCATGAATTACCTAGTATATTTTCAGACAAAGTGAACTTCAAACCAATACTGATCATAAGACGCAAAGAAACTGCACATTGGTTAGGGAAACAATTCAACAGGAAGAGACATCAATTAGAAATATATATGCACCAAACATGGGCAAGTCCAAGTTCATAAAACAAACAATATTGGACGTAAAAGATCAGATAGGTAAAAAATACAATTACAATTACATTGGGAACCTCAACTTCTGTCCCCCACCCCAGCAAATGAAAATATCAACTAGACATAAAATCAACAAAGAAATATCAGAGTTAAGCTAGACTTTAGAGTTAATGGACTTAATAGATGTCTACAGAGTATTCCAACCAACAACAAAAGAATTCAGGTAATCCAAGTGCAGTTTCTTTGAAAGAATGACAAAAATAGAGAAACTGCAAACCAATCCTATCAGAAAATGAAAGAAAACATACAAACCAATGCAAATAGAAATGACAAAGGTGAGCTCACAGTGGACACCATCAAAATTCAGAAGATAATTAGTAACTATTTTGAGAACCTATACTAAAAAAATGGAGAGAATTTTGAAGAAATCTATTCCTAGATACATATGAATTACCAAACCTAAAGCAAAAGGATATAAAAACCTTGAAAATCCAATAACAGGCAGTAAAAGTGAAGCAGAAAAAATCCTACCAACTAAGAACTAGCCAGCTCCCAGTGGATTCACTGCTAAATTATATAAGAACTTTAGTAAAGATATAAATCAACATTTCTCAAACTCCATAATGAAACTGAAAGGAAGGAAGTACTCCAAAAGTCATTCCTAGGAGCTAGGAATTCCAAAACCAGAAGACTCAACCAAAAAAGTGAACTACAGGGTAATATCTTTAATGAATGTATGCAAAAATCCTCAATACAATACTAGAATACAGAATGCAACAAATCATGAAAAGATCATATATCATGACCAAATAGGATTCATTCCAATGATGCAGAGATGATTGAACAACCACAAAGTAAATGTAATACATCACCTAAACAGAAGAAAGAACAAACATCACATGATTATCTCAATTGACGCAGAAAAAGCCTCTGACAAAATCCAACATCTATTAATGAAAAATAAAAAACTCTGAAGGGAAATAAGTGTAGAAGGACCTTATCTCAATTTGATAAAAAAAGATTTATGACAATACAATGTACAATATCATATTTAATGGAGAAAGCTTGAAAGCTTTCCCTCCAAAATTGGAACCAAAACCAAAATGTCCATTATCTCCACTCCTGTTCAATGTAGCCTTGAAACATTAGCATGAGCAATCAGGCAAGAGAAAGCAATAAAAGGAATATGTATAGGAAATTAAAAAGTCAAATTATCATTATTTGCAGATGACATGATCTTCTACATAGAAGACCCAAACAGTTTCCAAAGAACTCCCAGAATTAATATCCAAATTCTGTAGTATAATATGATACAAAGTCAACACAAAAATTAATAGCATTTCTGTACACTAATAATGAACTCGGAGAATTTAGGGAAACAATATCTTTCACAATAGCATCAAGTACAATGAAATGCCTAGGAATCAACTTAACAGAAGAAGTGAAAGACTTCTACAATGAAAACTATAGTACTCTGAAAAAATAGATTAAAGAGAATATTAAAATATCCCATTCCTAGATAAGCAGAACCAATAGTCAAGATGGCCATACTTCCAAAACTGTTACATAGATTTAATACAGTTCAAATGAAACTATCCATAGCATTCTTCAAAACGAGAAAAAAACAATCTTAAAATTTATATAAGACCAGAAGAAAACTAGAATAGCAAAGGACAATTTGTGCAACAGGGAAAGGCAGGAGACATCACTATCCCAAACTTCAAATTATACTACAAAGCTGCAGTGATAAAAACAGCATGATATTGGCAAAAAAAACCTGTGGATTAATAGAAGATTCACAAACAACTTCAATCACACTCAGCTACCTTTTCTCTGACAAAGGAGCCAAATCCTTTCTTGGGGGAAATCTAGCCTTTAACAAATGGAGCTGGGAAAACAGGCAATGCACATGCCCAAGATTGAATCTAGACTCATGTCTGTCTACTAATCTAAAATCAAAATAGATCAAAGATCTAAATGTTAAAGTAAACACTTCATCTGCTGGAAGACAAAATAGGTAAAACTCTTGAAGACATAGGTTTAGTTCTGAAGGTTCTGAACAGAATGCCAGTTACACAAGAAATAATACCACCAATGATCAACAAATGGGAAGCTTCTGCATAATGAAGGAAACAACCAACAGAGAAAAGAGATAAACTACAGATTGGAAAAAATTTTGCCAGCTATACATCAGACAGAGAAATAATCTCTAAAATATATAAAGAATTAAAAATACTATGCCCTCAAAATAAAAGACCCTATCAAAACATGAGCAACTGACAGGAATAGACACTTCTCTCAAGAACATGCACAAATGGCCAATAAATACATGAAAATCTGTTCAATATCTCTGGCCATTACAAAAAATGCAAATTAAAACCACACTGAGATTCCATCTTACTCCAGAAAGAGTGGCCATCATTAAAAGTCAAATAACAATTTTGGGGGAGGCCATGGGATAAAGGCACCCTTCTGTCTAGGTGGTGGCAATGTAAACTGGTACTACCCCTAATGGAAATCAGTTTGGAGATTTCTCAAACAAGTAAAACTACAAATTCTATTTGACCCAGCTATTCCTTCACTAAATATCTTTCCAAAAGAGTATCATATTACAGTGTGACATGCATACCCACATTTATAGCAGCACAGATCTTAATAGCTAAATATTGGAAGTGGCCTATATATCCATCAATGGATGAATGCACAAAGAAAATGTGGTATTAACACACAATGGAGTACTACTGTGCTATAAAGAAAGATAAAGTTGGGCCATTTGTGGGAAAATGGATGACCTTGTGACTATGTTAAGTGAAATAAACCAGACATGTAAGCTTAAATATCACATGGTTTCTCTTATATAAAAAACTCAAATCATAAAGAGCAAAATTAAATGTAGATAATAGGAAGTAGGGAGATCAATCTTCTTAAATGCGAAAGGGATCAAGAGATAGAAGGAGGAGGGTAGGGGTGGGGGGAACATGTATAAAAGAAGGAATTAAGATTTGTTATGTACAAATACCAAATCCACACAAGGAATGTACACACCATGTACCGCAAACATGCACTAATAAAAAATGAATTTAAAAGGATTAGTAATTTCTCTATTTCTTAAAATGATTGATAACCCCTAGGTTATTACTTTTATTTTTGTTGTGATATTCCTTTATTCACACTATAGTAAGTCAAAGTTTATGTTCTTTAGATCTCCAGCTAGGCCTGAGAAAAGAGCATAGAGGTATTTATATGTACATGAGGACATCTATAGAAAAATCAAAACCTCAAAAAATGGCAAAACCTAAATGCTTATATACTTGTTTGAAAAAAAACACAGCCAATTATGGAAACATGGCTAAAATATATAGGGAAATCAAAAGAAGGTGGGCATTATTTTAACACAGATGGTTGGTACAGAATTCCCTTGGCCTCAATTCCCATACTATGGTGTTAAAAATGTTTCTTCCTCCTGATATAGGAAAAGTGTCTTTTCCAGGGGAGTTTTATATCCTGTTTTTGTTTCCAGACCTGGGTCCTGCTCCTTGCAGCACAGCAGGCCAATTCAGTCAAGAAAGCCTACTTGAAAAGCCAGCTGATGACAGAAATGGAGGCGATATATCAATTCTACCTTGAAGGGATGCTGAGTTAGGAGTGGTTTCTATAGGAGGTGGGTGATTGCAGACTGGTGGGCATCTTATCTTGGTTTGGCTTTTCTAAAAAACTAATAGATTAGATTATATTTTTCTTCATCATACTTTAAAAATTTCCACTGTACTTTGGGCTCCAAAAGACCAAAGTACATTTAGACCATTTTAAATGGTCTTCTGAAAAATGTCTAAATTAAATATTTTTGATTGAACTATTTTATTTTTATTTTGCTTTTTTATTTTTTCATTTATTTTTTTATTTTTATTTTTTTGCTTAAATTCTTTCATTAGTACATTTTAGGTATACAATACATTTACATTTATCATTGTGTACTTGTACCTGTACATGATGTATCTTGGTTCTTATTTTTTCCCCATTCCCTGTGCACCCTTCACCCCCTCCATGCCTCCACCTTTCCCTATTTACAAAGACTTTGTTTCCTTTTCTTATAATTTTTCCTTTCCCTTTATTTTGCTTTTGACAAAATTCACACATATACATTTTAAGATAAAGTGTATGAAAGGGTTTAAACATATACATACATATATATATGCAAATGCAAAGTAATATTTATGTGTATTGGTGCATGCCTATAATCCCAGGCATTAAAGAGGCTGAGGCAGGGTGATCATTATGAGTTTGAAAACAGCTGAAACTACATATAAAGACCCTATCTCACAACAAAAATATCACAAACAAATAAAAACAAATAAAAGGCATACAGGCATAATGCATGTTTTAAAGAGTAAGTTGAATAACTCTTTTTTAAACATTTTTATTAACACATGTTAGCAGTACATGTTTACATTCCTTGTGGAGAATTAGTGCATTTATATAACACATCTTAATTCCTTTTTCATCCCCTTTCCCTTCTTTCCCCCCTCCACCTATCGCTTAATCCTCTTCCTTTTTTTTTTTTTTTGCACACGTTTGCATTCCTCATGTGGAGGTCACTATGCTACTACTCTGCCATAAAGAAAGATAAACAAGTCATTTGTAGGAAAATGGATGCACCTTGGCCATAATGTTAAGTGAAATAAACCACTGTTTTTACCAGAAAGTGGCTAAAAATAAAATTAGATGCCTGTTTTCTGGAACCTCTGGTATACCTACTACTTTTTGTTTGCTTGTGTTAGTTTTGACAATACAAGGCAATATTGTTGAGAGAAACAGAGATAGGAATAGAGTGTCATAGTCCTTTGCAGAATTAACTAGGATTTCCTGTTATGTGACAAACATGTCACAGGAGGAGAGAAACATGTTTCATCAAAAGAACCAAAGACATTAAAGCACACCTAACTAATGTCAAGAGTTCACCCACCTCAACACCTGCCACTTCATCATCAAGAATAATATTTAACAGACAGGGTGTACAAGAGTTCAGATCATTACAGGAATACTAAACTGGTGAAATTTGGTACGTTCAAGACAGTACATATATTTAAATCAGTTCAGGGTATTACCAGTCAGAAAGCCTGCTGATTCTTGGCTGCATCATCAGAGCCTCCTAATATCAACATTGGTATTTCTTAAACTTTTATTTTACATGTTGATTGTTTTATTAGCTTGAACAATGCCTTGCATACAGTAGTTGCTCAACAAATATTTGTTAAATGAATAAATTACATATCTAAGGTTAAAACTCAAAGAATAAAGGCCCAAATTTATGGTTTAAATCAGAGTAAGTATTTGCAAGTGCATTTTATGTAGGTTTAGAATAAGTAAAGGGAATGCAAAGATGAACCTAGTGCACTAGGGAGCATAATAGAACAATTTCAATTTTTAGAACTCTAAAGTCTATTGGCACTTTTTTTTTTTTGAGACAGCATCTGTCCATGTAGTTCAGGCAATCCTCCTGCCTCAGCCTCCCAAAGTGCTGGAATTACAGGTGTGCGCCACCACACCCAATGAGCTTTAAAGTTTAAAGACATGTTTTCAAAGCCCATCAAGGCTGCATACTGGGTTTATAATCTCAGCCAGATTATAAAATATTTTTTAAATTTTTTTGTCTATTTTTAAGATCTTGGTTTTTGATCTGCAGATATTTTTATGACATATGTAGGTTTTTATCCTCTTTGAAAGTTCTGTTTTCTTAAAATGGAGCTTCTTGTCTTTTATTAGTTCTGGAAACTCTAAACCTTATTTATTTAAATTTTGACAATTTTTTCATCTAGTGTTCATTTTGCATGCATATTGGAGCTTCACTTCATATTCTCCCTGTCTTGGAAACTCTCTTTTATATTTTGTCTAGATTTTTCTTCCTCTGCTCTACCTTTCATTCCTGTAATTCTCAGCCATAGTTGTGTTTCAATCTGCTATTTGGCCTTTCAACTGAGATTTTAAGTTCAATGATCATATAATTTGAGTCTAGAAGTTTTGTTGATTATTTTAAATCTTATTTTTTATAATATCTTGTTTTTTTTTATTTCATGATAAATGAAACTTTATTCATGGCAATCTTTTTGGTTTGGGTTGTACAGATTTGTCTTTCAAGTGGTTTTATGTTTGCTTCTGATAGATGAATCAGGGATTTTGACAGCCTGGAATCCTTTCTGCACTACTTTCTTAACTGGGATTTCCCCTTTTTCATAGGTACCATAGATTTGAACCTGAAACTCCAGGAAAAATGCCCCCAGGGCAAGGAATTCTCAAATAAGCTTTTTGTTTTTGTTTTACTTCCTGGAGCTGAGTTAAAGAAAAGTTTCTTGACTCCCTAGATTTCCCTTTTCCTGAGTCTGTGGTTATTTAAAATTCCCTGCTTTCTATGAAGGTTTCAATTCTTGAAACCAAGTCACTTCTTGGATTTCTTGTTTCCAGGTGCCCTGAGCCTTATCCCTTGGTTTTTTGAATGTTATACCTTTAACCACAGGGGCTTCTGTCTTATTTCATTTCCCAATTTTTTACTTACCTCCTGAGATTTCCCTTACTTTCATGCCAACTCAGTCATGTACTTCAAAGTGCTTTATGGAAGGAAGATTCTTAGAGTTTCCACTCTTCTTACACAAAATCAATCTCCAGTTCATTTAAGGAGCCCAACAATGTGACTTGCTGATATTCGAACACTTGTGCAATACAAAATTCATATATTTTATATGTTTCATAATTTCATGATTCTTAAATATTTAATTTAATGTAAATATTTTCTAGCATTTAAAGTTGACATGATTAAAGGTGATAATATAGAGTCTTTGGCATTTAGCACATACAGTAAACATATAGCTTAATATTACAAATAGATTTGAGTTAATAAATACATGGAATATTATGGAAAGCATACAAACTACAAATATATAAACTAGTGATAGGATTTGCCTTCTGGGAAGAAAACTGAATTGCTGGAAACATAAAACAGAGGAGACAATTTTTCTAGTAAATCCTTTGGTAACTTTTGAATTTTTGAATCGGATGCATATATTTCTTATTCAAAAATTATTTTAAATATTAAAAATTATGGAATCTATTACAGCTTCATATAAGACAGACCACGGGAATATTTAGAATGGTTTTTCCATTTTTAATTATCTATATACATAACATATGTGTGTGTGTGTGTGTGTGTGTTGTTTGAAGTCTTTATCATAAACATATTCATGTAGAAATTTAAGCTTAAACATACATGGATATATGTTCATACCAGTGTAAAAATTAATATTTTATTTTTACCTTCCTGTATGATAAACAATGTTACATTAGTTTAAAGATAATCGGAGAGCAACTCAGTCTAATTTGCTGTAAAGAACAATAATAAAAAACTTTAATAGAAGGCAACTTATTTTAAAAGCTGAATCTTAAAGATAGCAAAGATATTTTATAGTTATAAATTATACTCCGTGCTTTAAATGTTTTAGAGGAGATATGCAGGCTCAGAGTTACATGGTAGAAAAATGAGACTGTATTATTCTTGCAGTTTCAAATAAAACAAAGCACATCTGCATCTTCAAAAAACTTCACAGCAAGAGGGCTTTGTATGGAGTGGTCCTGAGGCCATTTATGATAAGGATACTAAGGGACTCTTGCAGTTTCACCCTAGTTGGGATGTTTCCTATACATATGAGCCCTTTCAAAAGGGAGATAGTGCTGCAGTGAAAGTCCCAGAGCACCATTTCAGGCAGTCACTGGATATCGCCAGAGCAGCCCACTGTATATCTCCGCACTGTTGGACTTTTCCTTTAAGTTCATTGCATACAGGAAATTTTAGGCACTGTGGTACTCTGATATCTTCTTTTTCCATTTCATTTTGTCTACATCAAAGATTTTCAGTCTCTGCACTATTGGCATTTGGGGCTTGAGAATTCTTTGTTGCTAAGCACTGCCTTTCAATAATTCTGCAATACTGCTTTGGAATACTCTCTGATGTGTAACTTTTTTGCAAAAATGATTTACCTCCTTCTTTATGAAATATTAGCTTCAACATTCTCTGCCATCAGCAATTGTGATCCCCTGCTGAATACACTTGAACTGACCATATTTGCAAGTTTAGAAAACTTGGCTCTCTAAGAGAATACTACTTGTTTGTCTTGCTTCTGTCTTGAAATTAGCCCTGCTTTTTTCTCTCCAACTATTAAAGAAGTGCTTACTTCTGTCTCATCATGATAATGTACAGCCCAGAAGTAAAAGGAAAAAGGATGTGTTCTGAAAGTCACAGATTTATTCTATAGTCAAATACTTATTTTAGTACCTGAGAGACCAAAAAGAAGAATGGTAATAAACTTATTTACATAAAATGGCTTTCTTATGTTCTCCTTGTGTTTTCTCCATCAAAACAAAGAGTAGGCTTTGGTGATTAGCTTTCTAGAATGTGATATGATAGTAAAAAAGGAAAGAACCCACATACATTTTAATCTAGAAAAAGTCTATGAGAGTAGCCTCTCAACTAATAACAGACAACATTTACATGACAA
Organism: Heterocephalus glaber; assembly: GCF_000247695.1. The sequence goes on along the minus strand of NW_004624813.1, from coordinate 4,147,181 downwards.
TGATTTACACACACATTGTGTGATTACTGCCTATATCCAAATAGACAGGCCAAAGCCCTTGTTTGTCACCTTTCTGGGTAGGAGACCTAGGGAACTTAATATCTCTCACACTCAAGTTCCTTGAAGCACATTGCATGACAAGTGACATGATCCTGAGTAACCTGTGAGTAACCTGAGGAACCTGACTTCTCTGAGTCTCAGATTTGCTTCACAATAAGTCTTCGACAAATAGAGGGAGAATGGTGAGAATCCTATCTTTTGATGAGTGCTTTTTGTCCTGGTTCCCTTCCCATCATTCCTATCAGCTCACCCTATAGGGGGGAACAGTTGAAAACTGAACAAGATTGACTGGAATAAAGTACAAATTGATCCATAAGACACATCACTGCTCTGTTTATTAAAGGAAGTTTGAGGCACTGTGTTTTGGCTGTTCTTTTCCCCTCTCTGCTATCACAGGCATATGTTGTTTAGCAAAACCAACATATGATTTGGGCTCCTTGGGAACCTAAAACTTGATATATTTCAAAAATGAACTTTAGCAACTTTCATTCTAGACACTGGGTCTGCAATGCAAACAATTACACAGCACAAATTCCCTATTTCTGAGTCTGTATGCTACAGCCCCTCCCTATCTCTGCTCCATCCTTGCTTGCTTGCTTCCAGGTGGTATTGGCCTTCTTCAGGACATAGTGTTCTATTTAGTCAGGACACCACAGCGGGATTACAAGAGCAGCCTGATGCTCTATCTACCCAGAGCATTCCAGACCACATTCAGACAAGGCCACATACTTCCTTATCCTTGATGAGACTGTCAATCTCTTCATTCATTGTCATGTTTCACTTCTAATTGATTTTCTCGCACAGGTTAATATGTATTGACATCTCTTCCCTGGATATATAAACACAAATCAACTAACTGAAAAATGTTCATGTTTTCATATTTCATTTTATACTGTTGTCAACTAAAGAAATATATGATCTATTTCCAAAGAAATTTCAGGCTTTTTTTTTTTTTATATTATGGCCAGAATCAGGTTTGCAGTAATTTTTCAATTCTTCTGACATATCAGTAAATTGTGAACATTGAATTGGTTATAGTGAATTTTTAAGCAAACTGGTTATTGTCACATGCTAGGAAAAACTGAACACAAATAAGAGATAAGATCAAGAAAAACTTCTTTCAACTTTTATTTTTCCTATTACAGGTTTCCAGTGTATAATTATTATATTCATCTTGAAAAAATTATTATATTCATCTTGAAAACTACATAACACATCTTAAATCTTTTTATCTCATTTCTCTCCCTTCCTCCCCTTCTGTCAATCTCTTTGTCCCCTTCTCTTTTGCAAAAGAACTATCATCATATTTTCTATTATATATCTTGTATTTTTCTGTTTAATTTAGTTATACTTAGTGTTTCTCATATAAGAGAAACCATATAATATTTAAGCTTGTGTTTCTGGTTTACTTCCCCTTACATTATAGTATCAAGATGTATTCATTTCCTGAAAAAATACTCAAATTTACTTTTGTTTACAGTAAAGTAGTAATCCATTGTGTATAGATACATTTTCTTTGTCTATTCATCGATGATGAATATATAGGCCACTTCCAAAATTTACCTATTAAGATTTGTGCTACTATAAAAATGGGTATTCATGTTTCACTGTAATATGATGTCTTTAAATCCTTAAGGAAAATGTTTAGTAAGGGAATAGCTGGGTCAAACAATTTCTAGTTTTAGTTTTTGAGAAATCTCCAAACTGACTACATAATGATTGTACCAGTTTACATCCCCACCACCTAGACAGAAGGGTGCCTTTTCCCCCATGGTCTCCCCAGAATTTGTTATTATTTGACTTTTAATGATGCCCACTCTTTCTGGAGTAAGATGGAATCTCAGTGTGGTTTTAATTTGCATTTCTTGTAATGGTCAGAGATATTGAACAGTTTTTCATGTATTTATTGGCCATTTGTACATGTTCTTGAAAGAAGTGTCTATCTGTGCCAGTTGCCCATGTTTTGATTGGGTCTTTTACTTTTGGGGCTGTAATATTTTTAAATTCTTTATATATTCTGGATATTATTTCTCTGTCTGATGTGCAGCTGGCAGAATTTTTCCCAATCTGTAGATTTTCTCTTTACTTTATTGGTTGTTTCCTTTGTTATGCAGAAGCCTTCCATTTGTTGATTATTGGTATTATTTCTTGTGTAATTGGCATTCTGTTCAGAATGTTCATAACTAAATCGACGTCTTTAAGAGTTTTACCTATTTTGTCTTCCAGAAGATGAAGAGTTTCTATTTCAATACATAGATCTTTGATCCATTTTGATTTTATTTTAGTATGTGATCAGAGATATGGGTCTAGATTCTTCAGCACGTGGATAATCCATTTTCCCAGTATGTCCTTCCTTCAGGATATGTTTTTGAACCCTTTCAGAATGATAATATAAATGAATGTGCCTGGGGTTGTTTCTACATCCTCTATTCTGCTCCACTGATCCCCATATCTGTTTTTGTGTCAAAATCTTGCTTATTTTATCACTGGCATTTTGTAATATAGCTTGAAATGTGGGATTGTGATTTGCCTGCTTTGCTCTTCCTGTTTAGGATTGCTTTTGCTATTCTGGGTCTCTTTTAATTCCATATGAGCTTTACAACTGTGTTCTCTACTTTTGTGAGAAATGCTGCTGGTGTTTTGTTTGGGATTACATTAAATCAATACATCAGTTTTGTTAGTATGGCCATTTTGACAGTATTGGTTGTGGCTATGCAGGAACAGCTGATGTCTTTGTATTGTATGATCTCCTTTTTCAGAGTACTGTACTTTTTGTTGTAGAGGTCTTTCCATTTCTAGGTCAGGTTAATTCCTAAGTATTTAATTTTTTTTGATGGTACTATGAATGGTATTGTTTTCCTAATTTCTTTCTCAGTGAGTTCATTATTAGTGTACAGGAACACTATTGGTTTTGCTTTCTTGATTCTGTATGCTACTACACTGCTGAATTTGTTTGCTTCTTCTAGGAATTTTTTGCTGCAATATTTTGGGTCTTCTATGTAAAGTATCATTTCATCTGAAAATAATGATAATTTGAGTTTTTCCTTTTCTATACATATTTCTTCTACTTGCCTGATTGCTTTGGCTAATGTTTCCTGTACTATATTGAGCAGTAATGGTGATAGTGGTCATCCTTGCCTTTCCTGATTTTCAGGGAAAGTTTTTAGCTATTGCTCATTTCATATGATGATGGTAGTAGCCTTGTCATAAATCACTTTTATCAGACTGAAATAATATCCTTCTATTCAGGGATTTTATTATAAACTAATATTGTATTTTATTTATTTTTATTGAATTTATTGGTACATTTAGGTATAACTTATGATTACATTCATCTTTGAAAATTTGTACCTGTACATGACATATTCTTATTTTTTCCCATTCCCCTGCCCTCCCTTTGACCCCTCCCCCATATACATAAATTTTGTTTCCATTTTTTCCTTCTTACTTTCAATTTTTTTCTTTTCCTTCTTTCTTTTCCCCTGTTCCCCCTGTTCCACTTCCCCTTTGAACATTTCCTTCCTATTTCACAGTATCTATTATACATTTGGTCCTCATTTACACCTTCAGTTTCTCACACCAGAGAAACGATTTGGTACTTACACGTGTGTGTCCTATTTATTTCACTTATCAGTATGGCCTCAAGGTGCATCCATTTAGCTATAAATGTCTCAAGTTTATCTTTCTTTATGGCTAAGTAATACTCCACTATATATATTTTTAAAACCCCACATCTTCTTTATCCACTCACCAGTTGATAGGCTTTTGGGCTGTTTCCAAGATTCAACTATAACTGTGCTGCTATAAACATGAATGTGTATATGTCGCTGTGGTATGACACTTTTAATTCTTTTGGGAACATATCCAGGAGGGGAATAGCAGGGTCAATTGGGACCTCTAATCCTAGGTTTTTGAGAAATCTCCACACTGATTTCCACAGTGGTTGAACCAGTCAACACTCCCACTAACAGCACAGAAGTGTTTCTTCATCCCCACAGCCCCGCCAGCATTTGTTATTGGTTAATTTCTTGATAGCAGCCATTCTTTTTGGAGTGAGTTGGAATCTCAGTGTTGTTTTCTTTTGCATCTCTCGAATGACCAGTGATGTTGAACATTTTTTCATGTTTATTTGCTGCTTCTATTTGTCTGAAAAATGCTTGTTCCTTTCAGATGCCTATTTTTGAATTGGGTCTTTAAATTTGGGAGGTCTGATATTTTTAAGTTGTTTATATATTCTAGACAGTAGTCTTTTGTCTGAGGTACAGCTGGTAAAATTTTTTCCCATATTGTAGGTTGTGTCTTAGCTCTGTTGGTGGTTTCTCTTAAAGTGCAGAAGCTTTTTTTCTTCTTTGGTACCAGGATCGAACTCGGGTCCTTGCTCTTGCAAGGCAGGTGGCGGAACCATTGAGTGAAACCCCCGGCCCATAAGCTTTTTAATAAGATGAGATCTCAGTTGTTGATTCTTTACGCTAGTTCCCATGCTACTGAGGTTTTATTCATAAAATCTTTTCCTATGCCAATGCCTTCAAGAGTTCTGCCTAACCTATCTTCCAGTAGGTTTAGTGTTTCTGTTTTAATATTTAGATCTTTGATCCACTTGAATTTTAGTTTAGTGCATGGTGAAAGATGCGGGTCTAGTTTTTTATCTTTGGCAGGTTGAAACCCAATTTTTCAAGCACAATTTCTTAAAGAGGCTATCTTTCTTCCAGTGAGGGTGTTTGGCTCCTTTGTCAAAGATAAGCTGGCTTAATATGTCTGGAGTTGTTTCTGCATCTTCTAATATGTTCCATTGGTCTTTAGGCCTATTTCTTTCCCAGTACCATGTTGTTTTTTTCACAGTGGCTTTGTAGTATAGTCAAGTTGGGGATTGTGATACCCCTTGTCATGTCTTTGTTGCCTAGAATTGCTTTTGCTATTCTAGGTCTCTTCTGGTTCCAAATGAATTTTTTGATTGTTTTCTCAAGATCTGTGAAATATACTGTTTGGATTTTAATGGGAATTGCATTGAATCTATATATCAGTTTTGGAAATATGGCCATTTTCACTACATTGATTCTTCCTACCCAGGAACAAGTGATGTCTTTCCATTTTCTCATATCCTCTTGGACCTCTTTTTTCAGAATGCTGTAGTTTTCAAGGTGGGGGTCTTTTACTTCCTGTTAGATTAATTCTTAGAGATTTCTGTCTTTTTTTGAATGCCCGACTATTGTATTTTATTAGCGGCTTTTTCTGCATATATTGAGATTATCATAATTTTGATCCTTGCATTTGTTTACATGGTATATTATATTTATTGATTTGCATATGTTGAAACATCCTTCCATCCTTGGAATGAATCCTACTTGGTCATGATGCATGATATTTTTTTGGATGATTCATTGCATCATGTTTGTCAATATCTTGTTGAGCATTTTTGCATCTAGCTTTATTAAAGAGATTTGCCTGTAATATTTATTTGTGTTGGGGTCTTGTCTGGTTTTGGAATCAAGGCAATTCTAACTTCCAGAAATGACTTTGAGAGTTCTCCTTCTCTTTCAATTTCATTAAGATTTCAGAAGTATTGGTATTACATCTTCCAAGAATTTTTTGTAGAATTCAACCATGCATTAATTGGGTCCTGGGCATTTCTAAGTTGGTTTTTTTTTATTGTTTTAATTGCATTGTTGCTTATTAGATTATTCAGTTTTTATACTTACTTTTTTCAATGCTGGCAATTCTTATTAATCTAAAAAGTCTGTCCATTTCTTCTCGATTCTCCAATTTATTGGAGTACAGGTTTTTAAAGTGGTTATTAATAACCTTCTTGATTTTGGCAGCATCCATTGTAATTTCATCTTTTTCCTAATAATTGCATTGATTTTGGCAATTTCTTTCCTCTTTGGTAAGAGGATATGTCTATGTTGTTTATTCTTTGGAAGAAGGAGCTCTTTGACTCCTTGATCATTTGTATTGCTTTTATTCCCTCTATATCTTTAACTTCTGCTCAATCTTTAAAATTACCTTCCTTGTACTAGTTTTAGATTTCAATTCTTTTTATTTTTCTAGGACCTTGAGGTGCATCATTAGCTTTTTTATTTGGGGGCATTTATGGCTATAACCTTCTCTGGCAGAAATGCTTTCAGTGTGTTCCATAGATTCTGGTATGTTTTTCTGACATTTTCATTTGATTCTAGGAACTGTTTTCTTTTTTGATGTCTTCTGTGACCCATAGAAAAGTCAAAAATGTATTGTTTAATTTCCATATGTTTGAATGATTTTGTTTCTTCTGTGATTTATTTCTAGTTTAATTGAGCTATGTTCTGATAATATACTGGGTTAATTTTGACTTGTATTTTTAAATCATATTTTATGGGCATGTATGTGATCTATTTTGGAGAAAGTCCCATGTGCTGCTGAGAGTGTGTGCTGTGTTATAGTTTGGTGGAAAACTAATATCTATTACATTTATTTGTTCAAAAGTGTGCCTCCACTCTAATATTTCATTATTTGTTTTTTGTCTAGTTGATCTATTTGTGAATGTAGGACATTATGGTCCCCAGTTATAATTGTGTTGAAGTTTATCTGACCCTTTATGTACAGTAATGCCTATTTATTCACTTTTATTTTTGGTACCAGGGATAGAACTTGGGTCCTTGCGCTTGCAAGGCAAGTGACTGAACCACTGAGCTAAATCCCCAGCCCATAATGTTTATTTTATAGATTTAGTTGTACCAGTGTTTGGTGCATATTTGTTTACAATTGTTATCTCTTCCCATTGAATTGTTCCCTTAACAAATATGTGGTGACCTTAGTTTCTTCTGATCATTTTTTACTTGAATGTCACTTTGTCTGAAAATAATATGGTTAGTCTTTCTTGTGTGGGGGTTTCAGTTTCATGGAATATTGTTTTCCATCCATTGATTTTTAGTCTATGAATTTCTCTTTGGATTAAATGTGTTTTATATATACAACATGGTGTTGGGGTTTGCTTTTTGATCCAGTTTGCCAATCTGTGTCTTTTGATTGGGGAGTTGAAATTATTCATATTAAGAATTATCACTGAAAGGTGCTGACTTATTCCTGTAATTGCACTATTTTTCTTTTCTTCTGCTCCTTAACTGCTCAACCTGCCTGGTTCATTCATTCTAGTAGACTTGCTATCAATGCTGGCTTCATTGTCTCTTTCTAGCATATGCTTGAGAATTTTTTGGAGTTCTAGTTTGTCATGAATTTTTTCAGGTGCTCTTGTCATGGATATACCATATTTTTCCATCGATTTTGAAAGACAGTTGTGCAGGATATGTCAGTCTGGATTGGAAGTTGTTTTCTTGTAGGGCTTGAATCACTTCACACCAACCTCTCTTTGCCATTAAGGGTTGGGTTGATATATCTGCTCTCATTTTAATGAGTTTACTTTTGTAAGTGATTTGTTGCTTTCTCTAACAGTATTTTAAATTCTGTCTCTGTGTGAGACTTCTGGAATTTTTCCTATGATATGTTGTGGAGAAATTATTTTCTGATCATAGTCATTTATGTTTTTATATGCATTGCTTATCTACATACTAAATCTTTCCCCATAATTAGAAAGTTTTCTGCTATTATTCTATAACAGGTTTTTCTTATCCCGTTTTTTGTTGTCTTCTGATTTTTCACTCATTCCATTTAGCCTTATGTTAGTATTCTTTACATTGTCTAGCAACTGTTGAATCCACTTTTCATGGCCTCTTATTGTTTCTAAGGTATCTCTGGGGACATGGTTGCCTGCATCAGCCCTATCTTCTAGTTTGTCAAACTGTTCTCATGTTGGGCACTTCTACTACTCACACTTTCAGTAGAATATTTTTATCTCTTGAATATGGACTTTAAATCTTTTCTTAACTTGTTATTCATGTGTTGTTGTTGTTGTTGTGGTTGAACTCAACTAGCTTTTTATTAGTGTCTTCTGTAAACTCACTGATTGTTTTGTTTATTAAGTCCATAATCTGTTAGATATTTTATCTTTGAGCTCACTTAACACTTTATTGAACTGTTTTTCAATATTCTCTTTTATCATTTCATACAATTCAGCTATTTAGCTTTTGATTTCCTCCTCTTTGCTGCACCATGGATCAGTTTTGGAGGAGTTGGGAGGTTTGGAAGGCCTTTTGTTGCCTTGTCTTCTTATATTTTTATTGGTGTGTTTTGTGTGCGTTGAAGTTTGTGAGTTAATTATAGTGGAATGAATTTGTTGCTCATATAAAATTATCTTCATTTAGTGTTTTCTATTTTGTAATGTAGTTTGTGCATGGCTAACTATACACCTTTTTCCTCTGTCCCAAGACCCAAGCACTTCTTTTAATTTGGCATGGAAAGGTGCAGTGTAAATGCCCCAGTGTCCATTCTCTAGAAATGAACTTTAATATTGTTGATGACACAAAGACAAACAAGATATTGGCATACAGTGAAAACTAATTAATAGCAATAACAATGCCACCCTGACAATAATAGCAAAATCAGCAACAGTCAGTCAAACATAAATGAAATATTGGCATACTACAAGAAATAATTTATCTACCACTGTAACCCCATTAACCATAGAAAAGAGATCTCCACTTAAAATCCAGACGTGAAAACAAAGTTTTGACATATAGCAAATATCTACTAAATGCAACAATGAATTCAACAATAATGACATAGAATTCAACAATAATGGCAGAGAATTAATTAAATATTTAAAGATTAATAAAATTTAAAAGCAAACTAGTAAAGATAGAGAGGTGTGGAACAAGAGAATGAAAGAAGCAAAATTTGAAAAAGAAAAGGAAGATTAGAGGAGACAAAAGTTGAGATAAAGGGTCCTATTAAAGATTAAAAGAAAATTAATAGAATTAGATAAAAGTTACAAATAATAGACAAGAAAAGGAGTATAATAAAGAAAAAAGAAGAAATGAATAAGAGAATTTAAAAAGGGGAAAACCTAAAGAGAAGAAAGAAAAAGAAAATGAGTCCAAAGAAAATATCTCTATGCTTTTGAATTAGTGGGGTTTTTTTTTCCCAGGGTCTGGAGTATTGGAATGCACCAGATATGAGGGAGGGATAATGAGTCACTACTAAGACCATTTTGTTTCCACACTCAGGATTTTGTGTGTGAGTGCCGAATTTGTGTGTGAGTGCTGTGAGTCCTCACCTTTCCTTCTGTGTGTGGTCAGTCTATGGTTTCCACTCTAGGGCTCTAGTCATTAGCAGCTCCCAATTTTCATGGTCCTCTATGCACTCCAAGTTATAGCTTTCTCCATCTATATGACCTGTGGGTTAGTGAGATGCCCTCCTTTCTCTAGAGCCTCCCCCATACATCCCAAGCTGTGGCAACCATCCAAGCTGAGGCATATTCCTGTTTCTGCTGGTAGTTGGGGAAAGCACACAGATCTCTAAATTCTGGGATAGTTGTAGACAGTGGGATAAGGGTTCAAGCAGACTGCCTAACTTAATGCTAGAACTTTCATGTCCAGCCTCCTCTGAAGCACACATATGACCAACCTGCCTTTTCAAGTTGGAGTGGAGGACCTTTATTACTCCCTGGCCAGAGCTTAAACTTCTCAGCAGGATCTATGTCTATCTAGCCTGTGCCCTCTCTAAACTACCACTGGTGGCTGTCTCCCACCCAGTCACTGTGGTAGGGTGACACAAAAAGCCTGATATATAGTTGTTCTGTAGTTATTTGTACTCCAGTATTGAACAATTATCACCTTTCCCAAATCATTCCTAATTAAACCCTCTCAAATATGATGGGCTCTGCATACTCTGCGTTTCTTCTCCAGGTCTAGTCTGCCACGTGGAAGGAGTTACTTTCAGAGCAAAACTCCATGCTGTTTTTGCAGTTTACAATATCTGTGGACTTTTCTTGGGGTGAGTGCTGCTGGCCTGGCCTGTTGTTTCTCCCTGAAGCTCCAGGCCATCATGGCCTTATCTTGTGTCAGCAGAGATAGGTCCCCCTCCCTGTGAGCTGGGCTTCTTAGTTGGCTTCATTCTTTTCTCCTCATTGTTCTTTGTTTCATCAGCTTCTTTGTGGTTTCTGGTTTTCCTGTCAGTTCCTCCCCAATTCCCAGAGAGCTATTTCTTTTATTCTCTTTACCAAGTTGTTTTTTTTCAGGTGTCTTCATTCCAGATGCTGTAGAGACTATATTTTGATGCTTTTCTCTACTCTGCCCACATCTTTCAAGACAAAATTTCTGATATTAACATTTGTTAAGAAATGAGTATATTCTCGTTATAATTTTTAAATTATGAGTTTCAAGATTTTCTCATTAAAACTTGCTTTTAGCATAAGTTGGAGTTCATGAATATGAAATGAATTTCAATTTATCATTAGTTTTGTCATTAAATGGAATATCATTCTCTCAGAAGAAAAATTCACTTTATGGCCTCAAAGGAACCTTTTGAACTAAGACTCTTAAATCTCAGGCCAGTGGCATTTTTGTTTGTTTTGTCTTGTTTTTGTGCTACTGGGGATTAAATTCAGAGCCTTCATATTGAGTTAAATCTCAGCTTTGTTTATTTTTTTGAGACAGGTTCTTGCTAATTTTCCCAATCTGAGCTTAAGCTGCCTCCACTCTCAGAGTGCTGAGATCAGGCAGATTTTGTTTCTTTTCATGCTAGTGCCTATATCACAGGGCAAAATGGAAGACAGTAGGAAGATGGTGAGGAGGGACACTTCCATCCTGTGGTCTCTGTGACATGTAAATCACCTAAGTAGGAAAAATAAAGTAGAAAAATTGCTGTTTTGTGTCAGTATTCAATTTGTACAAAACCAAAGGTGAGATACAAAAAATGTTTTTGTTTTTAGGATAAAATTAAAACTAATTTTTCTTTCTTTTAAGAGATGAGGGTTATAATTTGAAGACAAAGTAAATAAATGACTTAATTTATAACATCTATTATACTAATGATAAGATGAGTGTAATAGAGTTGTCCAGGGCAGGGCCAGTTTCTAACATACACAAAAGTCTTGTAGCTTAAGATTCTCTGAGTACAGTTTTACTCAAATGATAAATCTAAGTAATTATCAGCTCTTGGACATGCCAGAAAACTTTGAAAGATTACCTCCCAATTCACATGAAAGGGAACTTGTGTTAGGCTCAGACTCCAGGGCTAGTGTTTTAGAATAAAAAGCTATTCTATTCTTGAACCCAGACCTTTGCAGAATACACTATTTCTGTGTCAGCAAAACTTAGCCACTCCCCTTAATGTACTCTGCTCCTACCTCTTTCTCAGCTAAAGGATGGGGGCAGCATTAGTAAAGGAAATGACTTCAGTTACTTCATTTCTTCCACCCTGACTGACTGTGGACTCGACCATTTTAAACTTGTCAGAAATTATGACATTATTCATGTGACAGCTTTGCCTTAAAGATTTCTAAACAACTTACCAAAGTTTTTAAGTATAATTTTATTATTTTTACTGCAAATAGTACACCACTATTATGTAGTTGGATTTTTTTAATCTCCAGAGTAACTTTTACCTTCTTTACAGAAAGTTGGGCCTACATATAAGAATTAAAAGGATTGACTTTCTCCAATCTTTCAGATTTAGTGTCATAAAGCCAAAGATATCTTACTGACTCCCTATGTATTGATTTTCCCTACCTGGATGCCAAAAATGGTTATCTGTCATCTGAAAGGCCAAGATTTGAAGTGTGGAACAGATGCATATAAAGAACCAAAAGATCTTTCATGAGTTCCTCCCTTCTTTCTTTTATGCATCCCATCATTTTAGAGTCAGTTCTCAAAGCTTATTTTAGAGATTTTGAGGAAAATGGAGAAATATATTATTATTTGTTTAACAAGGACACTGTTAAATAGGGAAAATTTTGGATTAATAAAAAGTTTTCCATCTAGGAAAATGGCCAATGGAATTTCTAGTTTTAGTTTTTTGAGAAATCTCCATACTAATTTCCATAGTGATCATATGAGTTTATGTTCCCACCAACAATGTAGAAGGTTCTCCCCTCAACCCCAGAACCCTCCGTGGTGTTTGTTGTAATTGGAATGCAATCGTAATGTACTGAAATATCCACTAATTAAAAACTAGAACCCAATCCAACAGGGAATGAAGCCTAAGCATCACTTTCTATAGCATAATGATGTGGTTTGGAGTAAATCATGACATATCTTGTCTAGGCATCTATCCAATGGGCATAATGCTTTTGTTTCATATATTCAGTTTTAGAGAAAATGAGTGTTTTCCATTATAACAATGTTTAATTGTATGTGTATAGAGGATACCACCAATTGTCTCGGTAAGTTCATTGGAAATTATGTTGGCATTTTGATAAAGTGTGCCGCTATGCATGAGAAAGCCACAAAGCCAGAGATGTCAGGGTTAATCTGTCAATGTTGGATTTCAAGTACTTGGTACAGGTTCTCCTAACATGAGCAAAATCAAATTCTCTTTAGAAAAGCAACTGAGCCCAGAACCACAATGTAGCTTAGATCATTATCAACTTTATTAATTTTAAAAATGCTTGCATTCACCTCCATCAGTCTTAGTATATGTAAATTTCTTAGGTAAGTGAATGAATCATGTTTAACTTTTCTTCAAAATATAAAATGTCCTGAATATAAGAAAACTTTAATGAGAAAAGCATAAACATGAAACTTTATCCAGTTTCTGAGAAACAAATGATGTTTATATCATAGTGTTATACCACAGACATGATTCTTATTCTTTTTCTAAGACATAATATAAGCCATAAAATTATTCACAAAATGAACTGAGCCATCATTTATCAATCCTATCGGATACTTAAAATATTTAACTCATTTGTACAATGCATCCATTGGGAGGAAGAATTATACATACCACTGTAACATTCAGTATCATTTTTTTTCTCTGCTGCCAAAGATGAAAATAGAGTTTACTTTTACTGGAGCAAACACATTGTAATCACATTCTGTCAAAGACCAAACTTCAGAATTATACATCTGAGAGAAGAAATTCTTTTAATTTATTTAAAATGTACTTTTAGTGTATGGGAGTGAGATGCCTGGGTACTGCTACTGGTTTATGAAATATTATTTCCATAGAAAATCAGCACCCATCTAAAGACTACTATGTAGAGCATAGAAAGAGGGATGGGTGACAAGGAAAATAAGTGAATATAAAGGAGAATGAGAGCCATAAAAGAAATCCAAGAAGAAATGATTCAAAAACTCATAGCAAAATGACAGGAAGGCTTCCATTTTTTTCTTTTCATAGGGGCTGTGACAGCTTTGTTATCTGAAATATTAGCCCAGTTTACATGGAGGAAGTCTTTCCTTGATGAAGAGAAGCCTATAGAAGACCACGTCCAGCATAGGTGGTCAAGTTACTGTTGTTGATCACACTATTACTCCTGCTGCTTCCTTGCATACTAACTCACCTGGTGATCAAGGTACCAACTCTGCAGTCTCTGGCTGTGTTAGAACATAAATAGGAGAGAGACACAAAGGTACTGCACTAATCAGCTTTTAGTCACTGTGACAAAATACTCAACACCTGCAACTTAAAGGAGAGGCATTTGGGCACACAGTTTCAGAAGTTTCAGTCTATGGTCAACTTCAAGGCAGAAACAGCATGATGGAGGAAAGTTGCTCAACTTATGGCAGCCAGAAAGCAAAGAGAGAAAGAGGGGTCTAAGGATAGAATGCACCCTTTCAGATTACACCTTAAGTGCCTCTCCTCCTCCAACCATTCCCCACCTGCTAACAGCACATTCAGCTATGACCTCATCAATGGATTAATCTACTGATGAGTTTAGTGCCCTGGTGACCCAATCATATTTTAAAAAGTCCTATTTCTGAGCATGTGAGACTTTTGGGGTATTTTCCATCGAAATCATAACTGGGACAGAGGTGAATCTTAGGGGAAACTAGTGAAATCTCTGATAGATTAGTCTCTGGAGTATCACGTGCAACACTTTGTGCTATTGCTCATTCACTTGCTTTTCTTTCTTAGCAAACTTCAGGTTTTTAAAGGGTCTACCTGTCTGCTTGATGTCACTCTAGCACCTATTAAGGGATCTGAGCACAGTAGTTGTTTAATACACATTGGATGAATAAGCAATTGAGTACAAAAAGTGACTTTCTATCTAGAAGGTAGACTTCTCATTTATGCTTTCTTATACTGTCAGAATCTGGCACAATTCCTGTACTTGTGGGGTCTTGGTATAAAATAGTAGATAGGAAAGATCCAAGACTCTGATGGAATTAGACATGAGTTTGAACCCCAGATTCACTATTTATGAACTACGTGAGCTAGAACAAATGATACATTTGTGCTTCCATTTTATCATCTATAAATAGGGTTGATGATAGATTAACCAGGAAATACATGCAGTAAGTGCTTTAGCACACTATCAAACATGAATAAGGACTCATCTGAATATTGGTAAATCCTATAGTAAATGCTGTAAGTCTGACATTAATTCTTCACCCTATAATTAGGTTAATTAGTCATTTAATTTTTAGTATCTAAAATTCCATGAGAGAAGCAGAAACAGTAGTAAAAAGACTTGTATATTTGATTAATTACCTTTGAAATAATTATATGGAAGTAGTTATCCTAAAATCAAATGCCTACAATTGATTCCTATAAATATTTATTGACTCCAATGAGCTCCAGGTCTTCATGTAACTGGTTCCTGTTCACATGGACACTGTACCTCAGCTTCACCCCTACTCACCAAATCCTTTCAGTGAAACAATAAAGAAATGCTATCTCATCATTAGACAAAATTCCCATTTTATTATAATCCCAGAGGCATTTTTGGAGATTTATACATGGAGCTTTAGATTTAAAACATTCTTATGTCTGATGGAGAAAAAAATGAGTTTTGTTTTTCAGAATTGAGATACTGAAAGTTTAGGTTAAAGTAATCTGCCTAAAACCAAATATTTTGTAAGGAAATATCCAGCTACCAGTTGAATCATTTTATCCCAAGGTTCAACTTCTCTTAGCTGCAATATCTTTATAAAATCTGAGTAATAGTCTCTGCCTTTCTTAACTCACATAACCTTTGTGAAGATCAAATGATATCAAAGGGCTGAAATATTTTTTGAAAGTACAAAGCAATATTAAATGTCAAATCCTATATCTAGGGGCCTTACATTTGTTGTTTTTTTCTTTAAAGGGGTTTCTCTCTTGAAACATTGCCAGGACATCAGCAAATGTTACAGTTTGTTTTGGAGACATCCTTTCTTAATTAAAACAAAGATCAATCAGCTTTCCAAGTAATCTAGTATGATTTTACTAACTTAGTAAATAAGGAAACTAGAACACAGAAAATGCTTTCATGGCTCTAATTTCAGACTGCAGGCTAATATGGTGGCTTCTACATCAAGAAACCAAGCCTTCTGTTCGTTGCCCCAACCACTGACTTAGGAGGCCCTGGTGTTTTATGTGTAGAGCAATAAGTCCAGAAGTGATAGTTGACAAAAATAGGTCATTTCTTTTCTCAGAACTAAATCTCTTGGATATTCAAACAGAATGTATATAATTTAGCAAAAAGGAAAAATATATAGAATTCACATCAAATATTGGAATCT
Organism: Heterocephalus glaber; assembly: GCF_000247695.1. Next base: position 4,131,582 of record NW_004624813.1, on the reverse strand, counting down.
TTTCTGTTTCCTTGAGGAAAGGGTCTCACTGGAGAGCTTGTGTTGATATGCATGCAGATATGATGGAACCTGTATTCTCATTACCTTTTCCTATTCCAGATGCTATCTGAGCTATAATTGAGGCTGAGGTTGTAGTACTAGGTCCTGGGAGGTCCTCTATTGTCAGTTCTTGCCAAATAAAAACAGCAGCAGCTGAGAGGACATAGGAGACAATGCCAGCAGCTGCCTTCCGACACAATCCTGAACCAGTGGCTCACAGTGTGGATATGCCAGCTGCCAGCATGCCTGGAAGTTTTCTAGCTTAAATAAAGATTCTGTTTTTCTCTTTGAATATCAGCAGGGACAAGTGATTAATTTATTGAATGATTAATGGTTTATATTCAACTTTGCTGTCAGATATAATCATTCAGTCATGTTTAATGAGACGCTTTGCCTTCATTAAAATCATTAGCATCATTAATAAATGAAATGTGATTAGATTTCACACAATTTGCACCTCATAACAGAAATTTAGCCTTCATTTCCCTGAAACTAAGCCTACATTTCCATGAAATAGACACTTAGAAAAGAATTAAGAAAAATATAGTTAATTCATCAAGTTATGATGTTTCCTTGGAGTCAAAAAAATCATTGAACTCCAGGAAGGAGATAGAAGATAATCCACTGGGGTGGATTTCCATTTATATTTCCTTTCATTCTGAACACACATATAAGAAAGAAATAACCCTCAATCCCTTAATGCACAGGCTCCAGCTAGGGCTCTCACACTGACCGCATGCCCCATGACCAGTACTCTTGAGGTAGGCTGAGGTTGTCCACAATGTCACAGGTGGATGGTGCTCTCATGTGTTCCAACTTCACATTCAACAAACATTCACTGAGAGTCTTCTACGTGTCAGATGACACTTTGAGTCATTGAAATGCCAATCCATTTCTCCCCAAATAGAAAATACAGGTTAACTGATAAAAATTAAAGTTTATCAACCATATTACATTAAAACACTGAACACAAAGGAAAAGTCTGAAAAATTAATGTTTTGAGAATTCTAGTAAATGAACGACAACAATCACCCTGTGACACTGTGGTAATCAGGTACAGTAATACCTCAGGACACCAACAGAAGTGTTCAGCAAAATTTTGCTTCCGTTTGTGAACTCCGCACTGGATGATGAACATGACCATATCTATCTTCCCCAGAACTGTGGAACTAATTAAGTTCATGAACTGAGGTACCACTGGATTTGTGAAGAAATGTTTTCAGCTTTGACATTCCTAAAACAAAACACCCAAATAAGCTAAACTTAGAAAAAATAAGAGCTTCAAAGTGCAATTTTGAAACATGTTAAACTAAGATTTTCAGCCATGAAAATCAGTTTATTTTTATTAATAACATTCTAGTGAAAGGTAACTTTTTACAACATTGATAAGTAAAGCATTGCTGTAAAATAGTATTTACTTCACCTTTCATTCATGTGTGTCTATTTATTTTGTAATATGCCTAATATATTAATTACAGTACTCCCTACATGTAATTTACTTATAAGTAAGAGAATATATTTTGAAAATGGATACTTATTTTAACCAGTTGGATGCATCATAGTCACAAAAGTTTCAGGCTCCCAGTTTCTCTAACATCCATAGTGATAAATTTTTCCCCCATTAAGTTTGTTAGTATATTTTAGGTATAAAATATATTTACATACATCATTGGGATCGTATACCATTACATGAATATCTTGGTTCTTATTTTTTTCCCCTTCCCCTGCCCTCCCTTCACCCCCTCCACCCTTCCCTATTTGCAAAGATTTTGTTTCCATTTTTTTCTTTCCTCATATTTTTTCTTTTCCCTTCTTTCCTTCCTCTACTGCTCCAACTTCCCCTGCTCCTTTAGACCTTTACATCCTATTACACAATATCAATTACACATTTTTAAAAGTATGATATCAAGATCTAGGAGACATTATGACAGATTTTACAGAATTTAAAAGGATATAGAAAGCATATTTCAAAAATCTGTTTTAAAATAAATTTGACAACTTCTAAGAAGTACCTTCGAAAACAAATTAATGAAACTAACTCTGGAGGAAATATAAAATTTGAATAGCACCTATTAAAGAAAGTATATTCCTAGCTTAAAAGCCTACCTATATGACAACAACAGGCTCATATACATTTTAACTGATAAATTATATCAAACATTTAAAGAAGAAAAAAAA